>JAFIRS010002774.1:0-182875 GCA_018342105.1 Gonioctena quinquepunctata | reverse complement strand
AAAAAAAAAAAGGGGTTAAAAACAATATAGATTAAAAAAAAGGGAAAAATATAGAAATAGATAATAAATAATGGAATTTTGAAAAAATGAAAAAAATGAAGATTAAAAAATTTTTGTATAAAATGAATGTATGTGAAATGAAAGTGGATATGATAATAATAAAAACTAAAGAAGTATATTATAATAAATATGATAAAAAGGTATTTTAAAAAAAATAATATGAAGGATATAAATAATTAAAAAAAAATTTGTAAAAGTTATTTTTTTTCCCGCATTTTATCAGCCAAACCCCCCCAAGGAATTAAACCCCCGTTTAAAAAGAAAAAAGGCTAGAAATTTTTGGGGTTCTGATAAATCCGTAATCACCCTAACACGATAAATAGGAAAAACACCCCCCTAACCCCCCAATACCGCGGGGCGTTTGGGAAAAAAAGAACGAATGTTTAAAACAAAGAACGTAGTCACCCCCCATCTGGAGCAAGCCAAAGAACAAAAAAACCAGAGAATCAAAGTTTCCACTGAAGATCGTTTTTTCTTCACGTACGAGCCAACACCCCGATCGCCCCCAAAACACAGCTGATCTAGACGGACGCGCGACCGAGCTGACGTCACCCGTCGCCCCAAAAACGCCTTCTGGGGCAGCCGGCGTCAGGGGGAAACCGATATTCGGACGTTGGAAAAATCTCGAGAGAGCAGGCAGTGGGAAGCCGGCCCCAAAACACGCCGGAGAGAGTTCCGCCAGAAGGACGGAGTACAGGGAGCGCACGCCCGAGTGACTCACAGCCGTCGCTACCGAGAACATGACACTGTGTCCCGGTTGACGCACGAAGGAGGGGGGCCGATATTCTGGGTAATTATTCTGTGAAGGTAAAATTTTTTTACAAAACGGCCCCCGGCGCGCGTATAAGTCGATCAGGGGTATTGGAAAAAGGGGGGAGAAGCCGGCCGTAGTTTCGTTTCGCATATTTCAAAGTTCAGTAGCTTGCCCGCCCGGGCAAACGCCCCGACTAGAGCCCCGAGTGAGAGCCGAGACCGAAGCGTCAAGACCGTTCCGAGTTTCCGAAGGTAGGATCGGAGTTTGGGTAAATATTGTATATCGGAAATATTTTGTAAGTACCCAGGTCTGATTTGCGCATGATCAGACAATAGCCGTCAGAGGCCCATGTTCACTTTATTGATGCGCTGATAAAGGAGTCGTGTTTGAGAGCCTAAACGAACCACCACGTACGCCGAGTAATACCCGTGGCCGTCAGCCCAGTATAGCAGATCCGGTGAGTCATTTAATTCCCTTTCACAACAAGAGCAGGCTAGTAATGTGATACGGTGGCTAACAAAAGCACGGTTGGAGGTCGCACAGAAGAGGTAGACATTTCTCGCGTCTCAACTTCCTGCGCTCCGACGTGACTTTATAGACAGAGATAGGAAGCACGGGTGGAGGTCGCATAGAAAGGGTAGACATTTCTCGCGTCTCAACTTCCTGCGCTCCGACGTGACTTTATAGACAGAGATAGGAAGCACGGGTAGAGGTCGCATAGAAGAGGTAGACATTTCTCGCGTCTCAACTTCCTGCGCTCTAACGTGGCGATGTTAAGACAGAGATAGGAAACACGGTTGGAGGTCGCACAGAAGGGTAGACATTTCTCGCGTCTCAACTTCCTGCGCTCCGGCGTGTCGGTTTTGGGGGATTAGTAAACACGGTTGGAGGTCGCACAGAAGAAGTGGGCATTTCTCGGTCTCAACTTCCTGCGCTCCGGCGTGTCGGTTTTGAGGATTAGTAAACACGGTTGGAGGTCGCACAGAAGAGGTAGACATTTCTCGCGTCTCAACTTCCTGCGCTCCGGCGTGTCGGTTTTCAGGGGTATAAAATAATAAACACGGTTGGAGGTCGCACAGAAGAGGTAGCATTTCTCGCGTCTCAACTTCCTGCGCTCCGGCGTGTCGTAAGTAGGAGTTAAAATAATAGTTAACACGGTTGGAGGTCGCATAGAAGGGTAGACATTTCTCGCGTCTCAGCTTCCCGCTCCGGCGTGTCGTAAGTGAAAGGGGATAAAGTAAACAGTAAACACGGTTGGAGGTCGCACAGAAGAGGTAGCATTTCTCGCGTCTCAACTTCCTGCGCTCCGGCGTTCTTGATCAGGGAAAGACAAGAGGGGAATAAAAGCTAGGCAGGATAGGTTAGGCTAGCCTCACGTGGAGCATTACGCCCTGCTATTGAAATTAGTTGCTTTGGCCGTCTGTGACGACTTGCATTTGATACCCGTTGTTGCCTTGCCCCGTTTTTTGAGCTTGCATACTAATCCGTACGACCCCCCTAAAACTCACATTAAATACCCGCTGTTGCCTTGCACCATTGTTGAGCTTTATTACGAATCCGTACGATTTCCCCCTAAAACTCATAAATACCCGCTGTTGCCAAACACCCATTTTTTGAGCTTTATTACGAATCCGTACGAAACACCCCTATTTCACAAGAGCTTATGGTTTATTCCTTGTATTCCGCCTACGTTAAACACACCCTTCCCGCTTGGTATCACTATTTAGTGCTTGATCTGTGTTCATTTATTTTGTAAATAACTTGAGGCTGACTACAGCCTCCCTGACTGTATTGATTATTAATATACCTGTTTATCCTGTTTTAGTGTTCTTTCATTGATTGTTTTGGTGGAATTTGAACATCTAGTGCGCAGTCGCCACCCAGGTTGAAACCCAGTTAAAGGCAATTAAAGCCTGCCTTCTGGCCCTGTTACGAATGTCACGACTATATTGACCCCTGGAGTGTCTTTCTTCACTGAGACTGCCCGGAGCACAAGTGGCCTTTTCCACTATAAAGCTAAAGGTGGCGCCCGAGGAAGGCCGAGAACAGTGAAAGGCGCCAAAGTTTGATATTAGGGGAAGAAACCCCTTCACAAATTGGCGCCCGAGCAGGGACCGTTTTTATAATATACCGAGACCTGTCATTTTTGACAGATGTCAACTTCGACTCAAAAGAGAGTCAATATGCCGAGTGACCCCTCGTTTAGTAGGTTTCCGGGGGTGTAGAACCGATTACCGTCATCCGTTTCCTTTTCAGGTTAACCATTCACGAGATACGTGGGTGAAGAGAGAGAAAGCAGGCTCGTACGACAAGGACAGTTGGAAATCCGTGAAGCTAGTTCCGCAGAGTGTATAGAACCGAAATCCGTTGAAGGCTACCGACCTGTCATCTTTGACAGATTGTCAAACTCGGCTCAGAGAGCCAGGCGTCCGTGCGATACCTCCTCAACGAATTATCGAGTGCGCAGAAGCGCTCCCCGCCATCCGTTCGTCAATAGGAGGTACGGTGCCCAAGATACGAGCACTAGACAGGGAGTTGAGTTTCGACTGCGAACCAAGTAAGACGTGCAAACTGAGGAAGTGGAGTTTCGACTGTAAGACAAGTAAGACGTACGAGTTCCAAGTATTCGCCAAAGATGCCGACAGGACTAGGAAGCCCCATCGCCGTGCCAGTGACCACCACAGGCTCCGCCTGATGCCCCCTACCGCTGAGTCCAGGTACAGCAAGTGACCCCAACGACACCCGCGTCGGATGGGTGTATCAACTACGGAAGAGGCTAGACACCGAGCTCGCTAGATTTCGCTTGGATCAACCGGCACCGTCGACGAGAAGCGAAGGAGGATCATAAAATTTCTCGAGAAGGACGAGCAGCATCACCCGCACCGACCGTCATCAACCTGTTTCCGTTCCCCACGCGACCACGACAATCGCACCGTCGCCCGTATTACCCACCATTACAGTGACGAGCACTGGAAACCCGATCATGAGCAACGTACTCCCAGGAACCCTAGTAGGAGCCCAGGCCGCCCCACTGCCGCCTACCACGAGTGTAGGGATGGCACCATTGAGAGTAAAGGACTGGAAGTGACCTTTAATGGGACCAACGACCCGCCGCCTTCCTCGAGAGTTGGAGGAGATTCGAGGTCCCAAGGCATCACCGCAGACCGCCTCCTACAAGCTATGCCCGAGTTACTGGAAGGGATGCCGGCCCTCTGGTTCAGAAACAACCGGGCATGCTGGCCGAGATGGGAAGACTTTTGCACCGCCTTTCAGGACTTCTTCTTCCCCGTCAACTACCGAATTGACTTGGAAGTGGCTATCAGCAGGAGGACACACAACCTGAGAGAGGGTATGACAGCCTACATCACGGACCTGCAGACCATGATTCGCCGCCATGGTGGAATTGCGCCAGATCAGGAATTGAATTGGCTGTACCGCAACCTCCACCCAGAGTTTCGACGTGGAATCAGGAGGACGGACTTCAACGATGTGCAGGAGTTCGCCAAAGCTGCTAGAGAGTACGAGCTTTTGCGAGCAGAGATTGAACAAGCTCAGAGGACGACCCAAGCGCCGCTTTTGGCACCATACAGGACCCCGGCAGCCCCACCAGTGGTCACTAGGCTTGCCCAACTACACACCGCCCCTAGGGCCCAGTAGTCCAGCCAGTCATGAGCCAAGGCAGCCCAGTTATCCGCCGCCCCATCGAAGGAAACCGGAGTGTTGGCAATGCGGGCGAACAGGGCATTTTGGGAACCAATGCCAATCAGCCCCAAGGATATTCTGCTCCCGATGCAAGCGAGACGGAGTATTGTCTCGTGATTGCCCATCCCACGGCCGGAAAACCAAAACCACGACTGGAGGTACGTGCAGCCCCGCTCCATGACGCCTCACCTACCGCCATCATCGCTACCACCGACCACCGACCGCATCTTTCCGTCAAGATTCCGGTGGCACCGCTGAAGCGATGATTGACACAGGTGCCGTAACCTCCTATGTCGGCGACAGGATAGCCAGGCAGTGGAATCTGCTAGAGTACCGAAACTCAACTGCTGAGTTCCGCCCGACTGGCCAATGGAGAAACCGTTACCATCCCGTAACGTATCACGTGGAGATCCGAGTTGGAGAACACCGCTTTGAGGAGTCTTTTGGACACCTGAGTGGACTGTCATCCGATATGGTCCTAGGAATGGACATATTGAGGAAAAGGCAGTTTGGACTCGACCTAGGAAGTGGCCAAATCTTGGTAAAGAACCAACCCATTGCAGGAAGCTCGGCCCGTACCATGCTTTCCAATTGGGTTATTGAGCCAAGACCGGCCCTGACACTTTCCAGAGAGGAAGAGGACCACTTGCAAGACTTCCTACAGGACGAGTTACGCCCATTCGAGGACATTCATGGGGTAACGCCGCTGGTAGAACATAGGATCCGTCTCCTAAATCCAGAGCCAATAAAGCAGCGATACCGACCCCAGAATCCCAGGATGCAGGAAGTTTTCAATCCCAAAGCTGACAGAATGCCACGGGGAGAACATCGTAGAACCCTCCGAGGCCCGTGGGCTCGCCAGTAGTCATCGTCCGAAAGAAAGATGACGAGCCGAGGTTTTGCAGCGACTTCAGAAAGTCGATTCCGTCTCCATGAAGGATGCGTACCCGTTGCCGTTCACAACACCTTCTGGACCGACCAAGCAGCCCCTCGAAGACAAGGACAAGCAGCCGCCACCCAGCAGCTCGGAACCCCTCTGACTGTATACCTACCCGTCAATAGGGATCTGTGCTGGCACTGCGGTCAACCAAGGCACACACGCACCGTGTGCCAACGAAAACAGCCCCTCCTGTTTTGCTCCCGATGTGGCTTGAAGGATGTCCTCTCTCGGGAATGCCACTGTTCCGACCCACCCGCCCAGAGGAGACCAGCCCAGAGGAGACCAGCCCGAGGAAGTTCAGCACCCATGTCCATGTTGATGTCGTATCCTGACCCGCATATCCCCGATGCGGATGTTCAGCACCCCTGTCCATGTTGATGTCGTATCCTGACCCGCATGTCCCCGATGCGGAGGTTTAGCACCCATGTTGGTGTCGTTTCCTGACCCGCATATCCCCGATGCGGATGTTCACACCATGTTGATGTCGTATCCTGACCCGCATATCCCCGATGCGGATGTTCAGCACCATGTTGTGTCGTATCCTGACCGCATTCCCCGATGCGGATGTTCAGCACCCATGTTGATGTCGTATCCTGACCCGCATACCCCGATGCGGATGTTCAGCACCCATTGATGCCGTAGGCAGACCCGTAGGATCAGGATGCGGATGCCAGCATCCAATCCAGGAAGGTTTTTTTTTTACTTCATTATTGTGGTATTACAATTTTTTATTTTTTTTTCTAATTTTTTTTGACTGGTAATGTTTTCTTGTTGTACAGTAATCATTGTACACAGTAGTCCTGTTTGTTGCTCTCCGGCAACCAGGCAAGAGTTTATTTTGTTTTTCATTTGGAATAATTTGAGGTCCACATTTAATTTTATTTCATTCCGTAATTTATGTATCAGGTGGACCTACCCCGAATAAAGGGTTCGACTATTAGGGGGGGTAGGCACCTGGCGGGCTATACTGTTATATTCCGAATGGACCTGTTTTTTTTGTTAGAACATAAGGTTGCTAGCCGTCTAAGTTTTGAGAATGTTCACAGCAAAACGAGTTAGTTTTCAGGTCCCTCTGACCATACGAATGCATGTTAAAAAGAAAAAAAGTTTTTTTTTCTTTTTCCCCGAAGTAGGAAGGGTGTGTAACGAAGTTACTATTTTCCCGCTATATTTATCAGCCAAAAGCTCCCTGTAAGGAATTAAACCCCGCTTGAAAGTAATAATAGGTCTAGAAATACCATTCAGGTTCGTGATAAATCCGTGAATCACCCCTAACACGATAAATAGGCTAAACACCCTCCGTAACTCACGCCAATACCGCGAGCGTGGTTGTGAAGAAAGAACGAATGATTGAAACAAAGCAATCGTACGTCATCCGCCCCACTCTGGAGCAAGCACTTGAATCGAACGCAAAACTAGAGAATCAAAGTTTCCACTGAAGATCGCATATTCATTCACGTACGAGCCAACAGTCCGATCGCCACCCAACACAGCTGAGTCTAGACAGAGACGCACGCACCGAGCTGACGTCACAGCCGTCGCTACCGAGAACATGACACTGTGTCCGAGCAGCCGTTGACGTCACGAAGGAGGGGAGGCCGATATTCTGGGTAATTATTCTGTGAAGGTATAATTTGTGTAGCAAACGACAGAGTCCACAAAACGGCGCGCGCATATAAGTCGATCAGGAGGTATTCGGAAAAGAGGGAGAAGCCGGCCGTAGTTTCGTTTCGACATATTTCAAAGATTCAGTAGCTTGCCCAGCCCAGCAGAAGCAGCCACGCGCCCGACTAGAGTCCAGAGTGAGAGCCAGAGACCGAAGCAGTCCACGACCGTTCCGAGCTTTGCCGAAGGAGTAGGATCGGAGTTTGGGTAAATATTGTATATCGGAAATATTTTGTAAGTACCCCAGGTCTGATTTGCGCATGATCAAACAATAGCCGTCAGAGGCCCATGTTCACTTTATTGATGCGCTGATAAAAGGAGTCGTGTTTGAGAGCCTAAACGAACCACCACGTACGCCGAGTAATAACCCGTGGCCGTCAGCCCAGTATAGCAGATCCGGTGAGTCATTTAATTCCCTTTACAACAAGAGCAGGCTAGTAATGTGATACAGGTGGCTAACTTAAAAGCACGGTTGGAGGTCGCACAGAAGAGGTAGACATTTCTCGCGTCTCAACTTCCTGCGCTCCGACGTGACTTTATAGACAGAGATAGGAAACACGGTTGGAGGTCGCACAGAAGAGGTAGACATTTCTCGCGTCTCAACTTCCTGCGCTCCGGCGTGTCGGTTTTTGAGGTTAGATAGGAACACGGTTGGAGGTCGCACAGAAGAGGTAGACATTTCTCGCGTCTCAACTTCCTGCGCTCCACGTGGCTTGATGTTAAGACAGAGATAGGAAACACGGTTGGAGGTCGCATAGAAGGGGTAGACATTTCTCGCGTCTCAGCTTCCTGCGCTCCGGCGTGTCGTAAGTGAAAGGGGATAAAGTTAACAGTAAACACGGTTGGAGGTCGCACAGAAGAGGTAGACATTTCTCGCGTCTCAACTTCCTGCGCTCCGGCGTGTCTTGATCAGGGAAAGACAGAGAGGGGGAATAAAAGCTAGGCAGGATAGGTTAGGCTAGCCTCACGTGGAGCATTACGCCCTGCTATTGAAATTAGTTGCTTTGGCCGTCTGTGACGACTTGCATTTGATACCCGTTGTTGCCTTGCCCCGTTTTTGAGCTTGCATACTAATCCGTACGACCCCCTAAAACTCACATTAAATACCCGCTGTTGCCTTGCACCCATTGTTGAGCTTTATTACGAATCCGTACGATTTCCCCCCCCCTTAAACTCACATTAAATACCCGCTGTTGCCAAACACCCATTTTTGAGCTTTATTACGAATCCGTACGATACCCCCCTTTTTCACAAGAGCTTATGGTTATTTCGTGTACTCCGCCTACGTTAAACACACCCTTCCCGCTTGGTATCACTATTTAGTGCTTGATCTGTGTTCATTTATTTTGTAAATAACTTGAGGCTGACTACAGCCGCCCTGACTGTATTGATTATTAATATACCTGTTTATCCTGTTTTAGTGTTCTTTCATTGATTGTTTTGAGTAGAATTTGAACATCTAGTGCGCAGTCGCCACCCAGGTTCGAAACCCAGTTAAAGGCAATTAAAGCCTGCCTTGCTGGCCCTGTTACAGTGTCACGACTATATTGACCCCTGGAGTGTCTTTCTTCACTGAGACTGCCCGGAGCACAAGTGGCCTTTTCCACTATAAAGCTAAAGGTGGCGCCCGAGGAAGGCCGAGAACAGTGAAAGGCGCCAAAGTTTGATATTAGGGGAAGAAACCCCTTCACAGTATATTAATGAATTATAAATGAATATAATATGTTAATTATGTATAAATAATGAAAAAGCGAAAGAGTATATGCACAAAATAAAAGTAAATGAAATGAGAGATTCAGATAAATAAAATATCCAATTCAATATGAATATAAAGAACAACTGAAGGAAAAGATAGGAAAAATAATAAAATAGTATAATTGAAAAGAGTACCAGTAATTGTAAAATCGATAATTGAGAATAATATCAGTATAAAATATAAAATGAAAGTAAGATAATCATAAAATGTAAAATGTCATATATTAAGATATCTAGAAAAGTTTTCTCTTTGATCCGAAAAGAAGTCCATAATCAAGTTTTTCTGGAACAACAATAACGTAGTACTAGTAGTTGTAAATAATTGTTGTCGTTGTAGAACTTGTTTTTCGGGAAATCCAGCAAAGTAGTTTTCTGAAAGTAGAAAATTAGTATTAGTTAAAGTAAAATTAAAAAATATAAATAAAGATTTTTGATATTCAAAATTTTCTAACTAGTAGAAAATTACTGAATATAAATTTAGGAATGTTGTTATGTTATGCCAGTTGTAAATTTTCAAAGACAAAAAAGCCACAAAAAGAATAAATAATAAATAATTATCAATTTCAAGAGTTTGTTGTAAATAGCTTTTAAAATTCAATGTATTTTATGAGTCTAGGTATGATATGGATAGATAAAAATCTCAAAGTACTATGAAATAGTCAATTATATACACTATCAAAATTCTCATAATTGCTCAAAAGACAATTAAAAGTCAAGATTTACAAAATTATCATGAATAAAAAGTAATCAACACATTTATAAACTTGAAACACTCTGTACATGAAATTGTAGCAAACTAAAAGTTAGCCAATGAGAGAACAGCAAACATCTTTATGAAAGATAGCCAATCAGAGAAGAGATGATCAAATGAAAAGTTGGAAATTGTGAGAGAATGGCAAAGAGAAGGTAAAATTTTTTAAATTAATTAAAATTAGTGACAATTTGGTGCGCGAATTCGAAATTTCAAATGGAACAACAACAAGGGCAAGATGTTGCGAAGCGACGAAAAAACAAAGCTTCGTGAGAGATCGAAAATATTTTCCAAAGCGGAAGCACGCACAACTGTTTTTTTTTATTTTGCAATCACTCTTATGAGATGCTATGCGACCTGTTAAATTCCTACCGGTCTGCCCGATATATATTTTATCACAATTTAGGCAAATGTCATATATAGTATTCCTTGCCTAAATTGTGATAAAATATATATCGGGCAGACCGGTAGGAATTTAACAGGTGATAGCATCTCATAAAGTGATTGCAAAATAAAAAAAAAACAGTTTGCATTAGCTGAACATAATATAAATTCTAATCATTTTAGTAATTTTAACAACCCTTCCATTTTAGCAGTAGAGAATAACTTCCATAAAAGGAATTTCCTAGAAATGGTTTTCATAAAAAATGAACCAAACAGCATGAATAAACGATCTGATATTTCCAACCTTAGTGTCATTTACAATTACTTGTTGGAACTTGATTCCAATTGAATTTAAAAAATTGCTTAGTATTTTTTGATTTTTTCTCTCATTTAACAATTTTGTTGTCATATAGATTGGTACTATTCCTTCTGTTTTGTGGACAAAGCACATGGTTCTCCCTTGACTGTTTCATGTTTGGACAGATGACATTTGACACTTGACACTTCATGTCATGTATTACTTGTCAGCCACCATTTTCCTTTTTCAGTCACGCTTCAACCATGTGGTAATTATTGTGCCGTTTCAAATTTTAAAGTGTTTAAATTAAGTATCTAAAACAATATATGCGAGTGCTATTGTTTAATTTTTATATATATTACTAGTAGTGGGTCATAGTGATATGATTTTGAAAAGTCCTCAATCACGAAATGGTAATTAGTTCGCTGTTTTCACTTAACCTCACCTTAGTAAGTTCTATAGATTTATTGAATGAATGTGGTTTTTTGTGGAGGAACAACGTTTCTTGACATGATTTTTGGGTAACAATAATTAAAGGAGATTTAGAAGATTTTGAGAACGGGGGCAGATATAGTCCCCGAAACGTCAAGCAAAAAACTATACAGAGAAGTATCTTTTGAATTTTTTAAAAATTTTTTTGATAGGCAAATTCAGAAAACGGCAAGTTATTGACAAATTGAATCATTTTTCCATAGGAAATATAATTTGGTGAACGCAATAACTTATCGGGGTGAATTAATCAGTTTGCCCTTTCTACACTTGTATAGATTTTCCTGATTATATTTTCATTTTCAGACTGTGGAAGGTTACCCAAAAATCATGTCAAAAATTCTATAGATTTGTTTAAATCGTATTTCACAATTGTGTTTTCTTTTTTCTCCACAGCTTGTCTTGATAATGAAAATAAACATTTTCGAAAGCTTGACTAAATAAGAAAGAGTTTTACTTTTTCTCATAGGCCATTATTTTGACTGCAACCTCAAGGAATATCCTTTCATCCTTTCTACAAAGTTTATTTCAAATTCATAGTTATTATATATATATATATATATATATATATATATATATATATATATATATATATATATATATATATATATATATATATATATATATATATATATATATATATCCCTAACCCCATAGAGTTTGTCCTGAAAATTTGAGACTATACATTTTTAATAGATATGAAAATAGTTGTAAGATTTAAAAAAAATGTGAGACGCATGCAATATATTATAGTAAGTAGTGCAGGCAGTAGCTATCTTTGAGAAACCTCACACAACAATTCATATCATCTACAGTTTAATAAAATTGTTGGTGATTTGTTGAGAATATAAACAGGATGTTCATAAAATCAGATGTGGAATCATCTGCGACTGAGAATGTTTCCCTCTTCAATATTGTTGGTGACTTTTGGCAAGTGTGGAGAAGGATTTTTTCATCGATTAAAGGTTTTCTGATGGTTTTTCCTCATTCCCCTTTCCATTTTCCATATTTTGAATGATTTCTTTTCACTATATTCTCTACTTTTTTCGTTTTTTTTCGGTTTTTCGTATGTTTTTGCGTTAACCTCGACAAAAGCGGATTTCTCATCCTTGGACCCAATTCCGAGCCCTCCAGTATCTGTATTGGGTTTAGTAGTGTTAGTATTCATTGAATTGCACTGTTTTTCACTGTCAGCCTGTTTGCAAATGCAGATCATCGCTTTTTCTGCTTCATCTGGAAAAAAGTAGTATACAATTCCGCAGCATTCGCGAAGTTTGTGAGTTTCTGCAACTGTGCAACTGGAAATTTTGCTGTTTTCCGTTATACTTCCACTTACTGAACAGTTTTGATCTATTACGCTTGCCTTCCCACGCTTTGAAACGCCTTTTTCGGTGTTTCAGAGTTTTTTATTTTTAAACTCACTTCCTCCCTCGCGCGATGATGTAAGGCCGATAATCGCAATGGGGTTCACTATCGCGAGCACATTGTAGATGGAAAAACAACGCTCGTCTCCGGTATGGGGATATTGGTGATCCTAACCCCACTTTTTTTGTTCGTAGAAAAACAAACAAATTATTCATTTATAATTTCACTCATTCACTCAGCTCATTCAACTTATTACAAATCACGAAGTATCAAATATTTTAAGTACTAATATGTAGTCATATTAAAATTCAGTCTTAACGGTCGAATAGAAGTACTTGAAATGTATATTTGAAAGTATTATAAAAATATCGAAACGAGAAAATATTTTATCTAGATTAAGTGCGCGCCAAGGAGGAGTCGGTATTCAATTACTGAGAATAATAACTGAATAGTAACTGAGAACAGTAAATGAATTGTAAATTAATAATCAGCATTGATAAATTGTTTGTTAAATATATTATGTGAAATCCACAATATGTAACACTAGAAAAATGGTAAGCTTTAATTTTGTGTTTCGTATAAATCTGGCATATATTTCCCAACTATTCCCTGAATATCATATTCGATTTTCTACGAAATGTCTACCGAAATTGAAAATTATTTTATTAAATTTTAACCACATATTTGGGTATGTAAATTGGTTGTTTTGTTTTTCAAATCATGAATCAAATAAGCTTTGATCTTTAAACAACTCTATTGAACAGTTATTTGTGGCATCATGCATGAAAACAGGACTTCCATCACTGTGGAATATATTCCAAAATATGTTGACTTAATCAAGTTATTTCTATATCCAGTGTGTGTAAAAATTTACAAATAATTATGGATCAGTCATACAGTTTTGTTGAATGACTCGTGCTATTCAACAAATACAATTTCTTGTCATTTTTGTTTTACCTACTTATTGTAGAGATTCAGATTTTTTGTACAAGAGTAAGTATGAATATTTGGCTTATAAATGATTAAACTTCAATACAGTTGATTTGGAATGATACTTGTTCACCCCTCATAGTTTCCATATGTTTGTGCGTTTGCTGATATTATGTACTTTTCTCTGATATTATTTAAATATGAAAACGCAAGATGAAAATGAACTTATTGACTGATATGTCAAGTTTTATTGAAGTGTATTTTCACAGTGTCATTCTGAGAGAGTTGCTTAGCGACCAAGGTAAAAATGAAAACAACAAATTACATGGCCAATTTGGTGCAGAATGCAAACAGAAAATAAATTGTGAAAAAAAATATAATACAAATAATTCGGGCGTGAACATGCCCCCAGCCTTGAAAGTTAAAGTCTTTAAAGAATCTTCACTCAAGTTCTGTTGATTGGTAACGGACAAATGGAGGATACTGCTCTTCGTAATATGCCTAGGGAAGTCTGGACAGAAACCACTCTTATTATGCCATCTTCGCCGGGATGCGTATCGATGACTCGTCCTAACTTCCAGGAAAATGGTGGGAGGTTCTTGTCCTTGATTAGGACAAAAATGCCCTTGGTTACTTGGGGTCCCATTTTCTTCCATTTTTGGCGTTGTTGGAGATATCCGATGTACTCCTTGGACCATCTAGACCAAATATCTTGTAGGTATCGCTGCAACCTTTGAAACCGATCTAACCGATTCTCCTTGAGGTCACGTATATCAGGATCGGGTATGGCTGTCAGGGATCGACCGATCAAAAAGTGAGAAGGAGTGATGGGATTCAGGTCAGAAGGGTCAGAGGAGAGTGAGGAGAGAGGACGAGAGTTTAAAATTGCTTCAGTCTGTAATAAAACCGTTTGAAAATCTTCGTACACAAGATTTGCACCACCAATTACTCTTTTTAAATGAGCCTTCATAGATTTTACCCCAGCTTCCCATAAACCACCAAAGTGCGGTGAATTTGCTGGACTAAACTTCCAATCAATTCCTTCATTGGCAAGAGAAGAAGCTATAGATTCATTTTTATTTTTGAGAAAGGTGGTTAGAATTTCAATCTCATTTTTTGCCCCAATGAAATTTGTGCCATTGTCGGAAAACAATTTGCTTGGTTTTCCTCTTCGAGCACTGAAACGGCGCAATGCAGCTATAAAAGCATCCTTTGTTAGGTCAGTGGCGACTTCTAAATGGACGGCCTTGGTTGTGAAGCAAATGAATAAACACACCCAAGCCTTGTAAGTCTTACCTCCGCGACCTCGACGCTCCTTGAGAATAAAAAACCGGCCTCATCCACTCCACTTATAGAAAATGGAGGCGATGGACTCAATCTCTCCTTTGGAATTTCACCCATGAGAGGATGAATTGTAGTTGCCTTAAATCGACAACATTTCACACACTGGTGAACAACTTTTCGAGCTGCATTTCTACCAGAAATGACCCAAAACCGTTCTCTTGAAGAAGCCAATAGTTGCTGTGGTCCAGCATGAAATAACATTTGATGCTCCTCACGAAATATTAAAGTTGTGAGGTGGTCCTTTGCAGGAAGTAAAATGGGATGTCGCTTATCATAATCAAAATTTGAACGACTAAGCCTACCACCTACTCTAATTATTTTATTTTCATCCAAAAAAGGATTAAGGTTGAGAATTTTGCTATTGGACTCTATGGGTTTATTTTGCTTGAATGAGAACAGCTCAGAAGGGAAATGCCTTGACTGTACAATTTGTATCAGAAGTTGAAAAGAAAGTTGTATTTCTCTTGATTGCAAAGGGCCAAGCGTTCTAAGTTCCTTTGAACTGGAAAGGTTATGTTTGAATCTCAAACAATATGCTGTACATCTTTTCAAGCGTATTAAACTCGAAAAATTAGTGATTGGAAAATCATTGTAAAGAGTAGTGAGAATGCTTGTTTGAGTGCATGATTTGAATTCAGGCAAATTGGAATTTGAAGGTAATTCTGAAATTGGCCATTCGGAAGAATCTTTTGAGAGCCACTGTGGTCCGTGCCACCAAAGGTCATGCGAAATCAGTCGCCCTGGATCAACTCCCCGAGAGAGTAAATCGGCGGGATTGTCCTCCCCACGAACATGTCTCCAAGTGCAGCTATCAGTTTTGGACTGAATTTCAACAACTCGATTTGCCACGAAGGTTTTAAGCATACTTGGAGACGTGTTCAACCATCCTAATACCACAGTTGAGTCAGACCAACAAAAAATTTGATCAATTTGCAAGGTTCGGGATTTGACAACCTTATCTAATAAACGTGCCAATGTTAATGCACCGCAAAGCTCATGTTTCGGAGTGGTCAACAATTTTAGGGGTGCTACCTTAGCCTTTGCACATAACAAGTTGACAAAGATTTCTCCATTGGAGTTGATACTGCGAATAAATATACATGAACCATAGGCATCGTTTGAGGCATCACAGAATGCATGCATTTTAATGCGAATTGGATCGATGCATTTGACATGCCTGGGAATTTGAATTTTATTTATCTGATCCAGTTCATCTCTAAACTTCAACCACTGAGTATGTATACACAAAGGTACTGACTCATCCCAAGAAAGTTTTTTCTGCCATAACTTCTGTAGAATTATTTTTGCGACAATTGTACATGCGCTCAGAATACCCAAGGGATCATATAATTGTGCAATACTTGATAATATTGCTCTCTTGGTGATATTCTTCATTGATTTAATTTCAGGACTGTGAAATAAAAGAAAATCATTTTTTGATGACCATAACAAACCCAAAGTTTTCATGCTCTCATGTGAGCCGAGTTGTAACACGTGTAAAGGGGATGTCGAGGTTTCAACATGCTGTAGAACGAGAGGGTCGTTTGAAACCCACTTTCGTAGATCAAAACAGCCAAGAGATAGAATATCAAAGACCTGTTTTACTATGACAGCAAGTTGATCTAATGAGTCATGAGACGTCAAAAGATCATCTACATACATATCCCTCAAAATGACCTCAGAAGCTTCTGAAAAAGAATGCTTGTTCTGATGTGCCAATTCTTGAACGCATCGAATCGCTAAAAAACTAGCTGATGATGTCCCATAACTGACAGTATTGAGTTGAAATACATCAAGTGGTTCGTTAGGAGAACTTCTCCACAATATTTTCTGAAGCGACCGCTGAGTAGATTCAACCATAATTTGTCTATACATTTTGCAGATGTCGGCGGAAGCTACATACCTACATTGTCTGAAACGGAGTAGTATTGACAGCAAATCATTTTGAATTTGAGGACCGACCATTTGTATATCATTAACTGACCAACCTGAGGTAGTAGGACATGAGCCGTCAAATACAACCCTTAGCTTTGTAGTTGAACTATCCTCCTTGAGAACTCCATGATGCGGAAGAAAGTATTTGATTTCCTGAGGATCTGAAAAATCCTTTTTTGTCATATGACCTAAATGCTCATACTCATTTAAAAATGAAACATACATTTCCCGAAGTTTCTCATTTGATTGCAATTTGCGCTCTAAATTGTAAAAACGTTTTAATGCTTTGGATTTTGAATCACCTAGCTTGTTTACCGATTCCTTTAACGGTATGGATACAATAAAACGTCCTTCAGCATTCCTTTTGTGAGTGGAGGTAAAATGTTTTTCACAATCTAATTCTTCGCTAGAAAGGATTGTATCAACAGGACATTCTTCAATTTCCCAAAATCGAGATAATTGTTTTTGAACATCAATGTTCTTGGCAAGATTACAGTGGGACTGATTATTATAATTGAGAGTGAGTGGTCCAGCCACAATCCACCCAAATTTGGTTTTTTGCAAAATAGCTTGTGAACTGAGTTTGATTTGCCCAACAGCTAATATATGCCAGAACAGATCAGCTCCTATTAGTAAATCAATTTTCTTTGGAATATTGAAGTTTGGGTCGGCTAAATGAATATTTTGAGGAATTTTCAAAGATGGAATATCTATATAATGGTTGGAAATTTTGTCACAGATTCTATCAACAATTAGGCATGACAATGTAGCTGAAAACCCATTGTTAGTTGACTGAATTTGAATGTCACATTTTTCTTCTATATTTGAAGATGCTTGTGTAATACCTATGATGGTCATGTTGATTTTTTTCTTTTGAACGCCTATCAATCGTTGAAAACTGCTTGAAATGAAATTTGATTGAGATGCGGAATCTAATAAAGCAGTGCAACTTTGAATGTTTCCCGCCCTTGTTTTAACATTAACACGAATGGTAGACAAAAGAACTTGTGATGAAACCGGCATTATACTAGTGCACGACAATTGAGAGTGAGCCTGTGATACGTCTCTGTCTCTCTGTCTATATGCAAAAGAGAATTGTGCTTGCCTGAACATTTCTTGCAATTTGAGTAATTGCACGTTTCGACTTGATGTCCTGCATTTAGACAGTTGATGCACAACTTCAAGTTCTTTACCTTTTCTATACGAGCATTGACAGAAAGCTTTAAAAATTTCGAACATGAATATATTTTATGGGAACCATGACACATGTGACATGAACGAGTTTGGGCATGCAAGATTTTTTGGGAATAGTTTTTGGTATCTTTGGATTTGAAATTTTTGCTAGCATAAGACTGCCGTGCTTCTAATTTCTCCAAAGTTCCAGCCTTGTCACGAAGAAAACTGAAAAATTCCTTTAATGTTGGAACGTCCTCTTTGCATTTGAATGTTTCCCAATCCCGCAAGTTATGGAATTAGCTTACTTTGGTGCTTCTAATTTCTCCAAAGTTCCAGCCTTGTCACGAAGAAAACTGAAGTTTTGATACATGATCACTTAAGTTTCTGAGATGCTCGGCTGATTCCTTGGAAAATTCCTTTATATCCAAAAGAGCCTTTGTATGATTGTGAATTAATAGAGACTTATTATTGAACCTTTCGCAAAGTGAATCCCAAGCTACCTTGTAATTCGATGAGGAAATTTCTAGAGAGGAAATGAGTTTGGCAGCTTCTTTTTCTAATGAAGCTCTTAGATAATGAAATCGTTGTATATCATTAATACTTGAATTCTTATTTATTAAAGAATCAAAAGTGTCATGAAACTCTAACCACCCTTCATAATCTCCTGAAAATGTTGGAAGCTTAATGATGGGAAGCTTTACATTGAGTGATGAGCTATCATTTGAGGTTAGACCACCCTGTATCGGTGAATGTGGTGATGGAAAACTAGGGTTCCACCATTTTTCGACAAATTCTGTGGCTTCTGAAATGGCAATAAAAAATGAATTTTCGAACTTCTCAGACTCCTGTAACTCCGATTCAGGATCATCTGATAAGTAGTTGATGGCACACTGAACCTCATGAAATTCGTTAAGAAGGTATTCTGTGCGTGACATTCGACTTTTCAATTCTGAAATATTTATTTTGGAAGTGTCAGTTTCCGTTTTGTAATTTTGAAGAAATTTATTGAAAGATGAAAGTCGTGAATCAATGCTCATGCGTCTGAAATGTAACCTTTTCAATTCTTCATTCTTTCTAAGTTCTTCAAGCTTTTTGTACTCTTCAGCCATTGTAAAACTGAACTTAGAATGCAAGGTACTAAATGAACAGATAAACGTGAATGACTGCAAATATGTGAAGTGTGCAAACCTGTACGAATAATGAGATCGAATTCTGAATGTGAATTCTGACCACAATGCAATGAAATATTCTAATGAACTCGCGTGCAATTTCAAACCAAGTAAGGAAAGGTAAAACTGGAATAGACTCACAGAATCTCGGCGATATACCCCTTTCTTCTGCTCCGGACCTCTCTTTCAACTGGCGAACTGGAGCGATGTTGTCACTGATATTCCATAAGTGATAACTGGTAATTAACACTTTATGCGACTAGAAGGACCAATGTTTGTGCGTTTGCTGATATTATGTACTTTTCTCTGATATTATTTAAATATGAAAACGCAAGATGAAAATGAACTTATTGACTGATATGTCAAGTTTTATTGAAGTGTATTTTCACAGTGTCATTCTGAGAGAGTTGCTTAGCGACCAAGGTAAAAATGAAAACAACAAATTACATGGCCAATTTGGTGCAGAATGCAAACAGAAAATAAATTGTGAAAAAAAATATAATACAAATAATTCGGGCGTGAACACCATATGTTTTTAGATTGTTAAATTAATAAAATATTAGATATTATATTCAGTGTGGTGGAAGATGAAATTGAATTCATTTTATGACGGGTATTGGATAGATTACTGCATATGAGAAATTAATGTTAATCTGAAAGTAATTTTTCAAATTGTTAGATTCTTGAAATCCTCTATACAGACATTTTAGGAAATGATACAACTTACTGTCAGATGTAACGCAGTTATTATTCAGGTTTTCTTCCATTATTTGGAACATGTATTCAGTACTATGAAAGTACTGATGTTGTGTGGTAGACTGTCATACCTACAGTGTGTTTGTTTGTTGTAACGAAGTATTTTTCTTCAATTACTATAGATTGTGTCTATAAGTGATTTGATTATTTGCATAGTATCCTCAACTAGATTGGTAATGTTCATAATTTGAACGATTCCAACTATCTTGAAATCTTAACATCTAAATATTAGGAGGACGATTCTTATCAACCGCTCGATGAAAATCGCTCGGGAGTTTTTATAAATCATTAACACCCAGTACCGCCCTTCATAAACTTGGTATCAACAACTTGACCAAGTGAAATGAATATTGAGGGGCAAGTTTATGATTATATAAGCTCGCTCTTGTGTATGTCCGATATAAATCCTGCAATCGATTTTAAACTAACTTCCCTATGAGCTATAGACTTGAAACTTCAGAAATAGCTAGTCTGCCTTTGTTTTTTTACGGACAAAAAAAGTGAGGTTAGGATCACCAATTTTCCTATACCGGAGACGAGCGTTGTTTTTCGATTTAGAATATGCTCCGCGATAGTGAACCCTATTGCGATTATCGAGCTTACATCATCGCACGAGGGAGGAAGTGAGGTTAGAAATCAAGCAACTCTGAGATCGTGACAATTATTTTCTGTCAAAACAGTGAGGAGAAACGAAAGCCACTGCTAAATGATCAACACAATTCATTGAATCATTCTCCGATTCAGAAATCCAGCTGGGAAAATGTCATGAGTGACACGAAAGTGAAACAAGTAAAAAAAAATCCACAAAGAAATAGCTGATGGTGAAACACCCAAACAGGCGTTTTCGAACGTGGGGAGGCAAGTGAAATAGATGAAAACAGTTCAGAAAGTAGAAGTATAACGGAAAACAGTAAAATTTCTAGTTGCACAGTTCATCAGCTTCTGCAACTGTGCAACTGGAAATTTCACTGTTTTCCGTTATACTTCTACTTACTGAACTGTTTTCATCTATTCCTTTTGCCTTCCCACGTTTTAAAACGCTTTATTGGGTGTTTCGTCATCAGGTATTTCTTAGTGGATTTTTTTCTTGTTTCACTTTTGTGTCACTCTTGACATTTTCCCAGCTAGATTTCTCCATCGGAGAATGATTCAGTGTATTGTTCTACTCAATTACCTGTGGCATTTGTTTCTTTCCACTGTTTAAGGAGGAAATAATTGTCACGATCTCAGAGTTTTTTTATTTCTAACCTCACTTCCTCCCTCGCGCGATGATGTAAGGTCGATAATCGCAATAGGGTTCACTATCGCTGAGCAAATTGTAGATCGGAAAACAACGTTTGTCTCCAGTATGGGGAAATTGGTGATCCTAACCTCACTTTCTTTGTCCGTGACAAAACAAACAGCCAGACAAGCTCTTTCTGAAGTTTCAAAACTCTAGCCCACATGGAAGTTAGTTTTAAATCGATTTCAGGATTTGTACCGGACAGCACAGAAGCAAGCTTATATTATCATGAACTGGCCCTCAATATTCATTTCACACGGTTAAGTTGTTGTTACCAAGTTCATGGAGGGCCATACTGGGTGTGAATAATTTATAAAAACTCACCGGCGATTTTCATCGAGCGGCAGATGAGAATCGTCCTCCCAATATTTAGATGTCATGGATTTTCAAATAGCTGGATTCGTTCAAATTGTGAACCCTAGTTGAGGATACTATGCAAATAATCAAATCACTTATGAAAACAAACAAACTATAGTATTTGAAAAAAATACTTCGTTACAACAAACAAACACACTGTATGGTATGACAGTCTACCACACAACTCCAGTACTTTCATAGTACTGAATATATGTTCCAAATAATGGAACAAAACCTGAATAATAATTGCCTTACATCTGACAGTGGGTTGTATCAATTTCCCAAAATGTCTGTGTAGATGATTTCAAGAATCAAACAATTTCAAAAATGACTTTGAGATTAACAACAATTTTTCATTTGAAGTAATCTATCCAAAACCCGTCATAAAATGAATTCAATTTTGTCTTTCACCACACTGGAAATGATATCTAATATTTTATCAATTTAACAATCTAAAAACATATGGAAACTATGAGGGGTGAACAAGTATCATTCCAAATCAACTGTATGGAAGTTTTATCATTTATGAGCCAAATGTTCATACATACTCTCGTACAAAATATTTGAATCTCTACAATAAGTAGGAGAAACAAAAATGACGAAAAATTGTATTTGTTGAATGAGCACGTATCATTCAACGAAACTGTATGACTGATTCATGATTATTTATAAATCTTTACACACACTGGATATAGGAATAATTTGATTCAATAATAAAACTGTGAAATGATTTTAGGTATAGATTCAATCAACAGCAATTAGTCAACATATCTCGGAATGTATTCCACAGTGACGGAAGTCTTGTTTTCATGCATGATGCCACAAATAACTGGAGACTCAATAGAGTTGTTTAAAGATCAAAGCTTATTTGATTTATGATTTGAAAAACAACAAATGACAATACTCAAATATGTGGTTGAAATTTCAAAAAAAGAATTTCACTTTCGGTAGACATTTCGTATAAAATCGAATATGTTATTTAATTCAATAGTTGGAAAATATATGCCAGATTTATACAAAACATAAAAATAAAGCTTATCATTTTTTCAGTGATTACTCAATGCTGATTATTAATTTACAATTCATTCACTGTTTTCTCAGTTAATGTTCAGTTATTATTCTTAGTAATTGAATACCGACTTCTCCTTGGCGCGCACTTATTCTAGATAAAATATTTTCTCGTTCCGATATTTTTATAATACAGTTCAAGTACTTCTATTTGACCGTTAAGACTGAATTTTAATATGACTACATATTGGTACTTAAAATAGTTGATACTTCGAGATTTGTCATGAGTTGAATAAGCTGAGTGAATGAGTGAGATTATAAATAAATAATAAATACATTTATTCAACAATATATATGAAAATGCAGTTGAAGATATTTTAGAGCTGAATAATACATAGCCAAAATTGCCGTGGCATGGTTATTAAATTACAATTAAAAATAATGATAACATATACATATATATATATACACATATAACATATAAATACACCACATATATATATATATATATATATATATATATATATAATAATATATATATATATATATATATATATATATATATATATATATATATATATATATATATATAAATATATTTTATTGGTTTGTATTCTTATTTTTAGTAAAATCCAAAGCCCAATAAACCCCTAGTAACAATATACCAAGGAAACAAGAAATAAAAAAAAATATATATATATATATATATATATATATATATATATATATATATATATATATATATATATATATATATATATATATATATTGTTATGTTATGAAAAACCAGTTATATATATTAAAAGGAAAAAACCCACAAAAAGAATAATTACTCAATAGCTATTAGTTTCAAGAGATTGTTTCCACATATTTTGAAATTATATTTCCTTTATTAAGCCTCTGTATAATATGGATAGATAAAAATATTCAAATACTATAATACAATCAATTTCATACACTGTCATAATGATTAAAACCCATAATTATTCAAAAGACAACAAGAAAGGTCTAGATTTACAAAATCATCCTGAATAAAATGTGATAAACAAAATTATAAGCTTGAAACATACAGTATATGAAATTGTATGTAACTAAAAATAGCCAATGGGAGAACTACAAACTTCTTGATGACAATAGCCAATCAGGGAACAGTATGGTCAAATGTAAGATTTAAATTGAGAAAATAAGAACGGAAAAGTGTCAGAGAAAATTATGATTGAATATTGTAAATAGTCTGTAAGAAAGGAAAAAAAGATTCATTTATAAGTTTTGACAAATAACCCCAAACAATGAAAATGTGAGAACATAGTGCGCGAATTCAAAAATTCAAATCAAAAGGAATGAGGAAAAATGGTATACAAGTAACGGAAAACAAAGCCACAGGGAGACCGAAAATAATTTAAAAACGAATGCCACGTTTTATTTGAGAGAAAGAAAAATTCAATAATTTCAACATTATAAGCAGAAAATCAACATTACCTCATTTGTACACCATATACAAATATTCCAAAGCTGATTGCTGAATTTGTATGGTTCCTTCTTTTGGTATTGGAGTTCCTGAGAGCATTGGATTGAGAGAGAATCCAAATTCTGGGTGTATATTGAACAGCGACAGTTCCAGCGACAGGTATAAACTTTCCTAGTGCACGTCACGAACTGAACAATTTCACTAATAACTCATATCCCATCAGAAGAACTTTATTTCACTTGATTTTGAACTATTAAGGAAATTTCCACTTTTAAGGTAAAAGTGAGGTTGTGTCTATTAATCCATAACCTGTTTCTCATGATTATCCATGAATATTTGTAGATTCACCTAAGAATAACTCATCTATCGTAGGCCAGGTAAAATTAAGTTTTCCTGAACAAAAGAAAAGAATTGCTTTTTGATACTTTGTCGTTTGTTTTCCACAATTATC
Source organism: Gonioctena quinquepunctata (assembly GCA_018342105.1). Lineage (NCBI taxonomy): Eukaryota > Metazoa > Arthropoda > Insecta > Coleoptera > Chrysomelidae > Gonioctena > Gonioctena quinquepunctata. The sequence continues at coordinate 158,836 of JAFIRS010002774.1, read as the reverse complement.
AGCAATCATACTTATAAACATTGAAAAGATTGAGATTTGACATCAAGCAGTATATGCTAGTGGCTCAATTGCCTGAACCGGCTATCTGAGACGAGAGGCGTACCAACTGAGTTTAGTCGTGGTAAGAAAAATTATAAGAATTAGCAGCAACGTGACGAGAGAACAGTGACGTAATTATTATTACATCACAGTATATTATACAGAGCGAAAATATTTATCTATCAATATTTCATGACAAAAAAAACTATTATCATAACAACTATTGTTTTTACAATTACATTACAATTGGCATCCAAAACGTGGGGCGAAATAATAACAAAATAATTTGTTATAACATCATTATATAACAATATATGTATATATATATATATATATATATATATATATATATATATATATACATAGAATACAGTATTTCTTGAGGAGGAATGGAATGAATTGAAGTTCCAATTATCGGATATCTTTCAAGTAAATAAATGGATAATGAGCATAGTATGCTCATATAATTTGTGCACAGTTGAACAGATGGTTGAAGTCTTGGAGAAGGGATGATAATTGTTAAATTCGTAATTTTAATTATTGATTATCTTCGGAATGAATGAGATTGGGTATAAGGTATCTCGGTGTTCCTGTTTGTATGTCGAGGTATTTGGTACTACAAAATTCAATATTCTCAATGGAGTTTCTTTTTCAACTACAACATGCTGAAAATATCTGCAAAACCACTGAGATAAAATAGCAGACCCATTCATTCATCAAGAGGAATCTGAATCAGTTTAAAATTGACACCAGGTTGTGAAACATGCTGTTAACTTTTCCAAATGGAAATGTTAAATAAAATGTTTCAAATATAGGAATTATTTTGATAATGCATAATATCATTTTTGACTCATATAGTGCCCGCAAAAAGCAGGCACCAATGATGGAATAAGTAATAAATTGTTAAAATAAGTATTTGATGATGAAACAACCATTTCCGATTGCACTTTCACTATCCTCGTGGATAATTTTCATAGAATTTATTGCTCAAAAGCATTCACTTTGCTTCAACGATTTCCAATGAAAAAATATCCCTGAAACTTTCCGGGTGCAGAGTCTAGAGTTCGAACAATTTAATTGAAAACCAACTTGATAGTCATGGACGACCCAAGATGAAAAATGATAAAATAAGACAAATTTTATTTAGTTCTTTATATTTGGTCACATCAATAAATCTAAAAACTTAAAATATTTTTTCAACAATCACTTAACTGCATTTAACTGCATTTATATTTTCAACAGAAATGTACATGGAATATGATCATTTGTGCAATAGGCCAGATAATAAGATTGAAAGTTAAATCAAACGATGATATAGGTGTTGTTGTCTTTAATTATTGTACACTCTGTATAGAACGTTTTGAATAGACTTGTCAGATATTTTCTAATGTCAAGATATATAAAAAATAAAAGATTGTCCAACAAGTCAATAACTGTCAGTCATTGCAGTAAAAAACGGTTTTACTTGAGAAAAACCAACATATTTTAATAAAACGAAACACTGGTTTCAACATTAATGGTCCTTCGAGCAAACTAAAGAATCCAACGAGGAAATAATGTCCATTGAAGAGCTGAGGAGAAGTAGTCGGGTAACCAAGGGGATACCACCAATTAGACTTGGAAACGAAGACGAAGGAGTTCCAAAATCACAAAGAGAACAACACGAAATGGCAAGAGAAAATGGAAATCATGAAAAGCAGTCAATCACATCAAAGGGAACAAGAACAACCTCAACAAGTTTGGTGAGAAGAAGAAATATTCAGGCGGAGTTGGAAGCGCACAGAAAATTGGCAGAAATCGCTAAAAAGGAATTGGAAATCGAAAAGAATTTGATCCAGAAAGAGTTAGAGCTCAACAGGTTGGCTGAATTGGATGATATTCAGAAAGGGGTGGAGAGTGTAGTGTTGGAAGATTTTTCAAATATAAAGGAAAATATTTCTGAAGACACTTCTAGAAGAAGGAGAGTAAAATATGATGAAATACAGCAATGGGTAGATACTGCGCCATCTGATAATTCATTTAATTGTGATTTTAGGTCAATTGATGAACGTCCCGTAGTCAATAATGATGTTATGAGCAGATGTCACTATTTTGATACAAACAGGCGAGGAATGAATCACTTTATGGCTAGGCAATCGGTAAGCAGAGATCTACCAATTTTTTCGGGAGATCCAAAGGATTGGATGCATTTTATCTCTCAGTTCAGAGATACTACGAAGGTATGTGCTTTTTCTCATTCTGAAAATATTACTAGACTTCAGAAATGTTTACGTGGAAAAGCAAGAGATTCGGTGCAAGCGCTGCTCAATTTTACGTGCGAAGTAGATCAAATAATTAATATTTTAGAAAAACGTTTTGGTAAGCCGGAATACATCATTCAAGATTTGATCATGACAGTGAAGAAATTTCCAAATTTACGGGAAGACAAAGTAGAAAATATTACAGAATTTTCGAATCTGGTACAGAATTTGACGATGACATTGTCAAATTTGAAATGTCAATCTCATTTGTTGAATCCCCAGCTTTTATCCGAGATCATAGCAAAACTAACGCCTGCTTTGAAGTTGGAATGGGGCAAAGAAGTCACTAATAATACAAATAAATATAGAATAAACGAAATAAGTATTTCTCAGTTTTCTTCTTGGCTTTCAAATATAGCAGATGCTATTAGTTTGTATCTTTTCCTGATTTTGACTGCGAAAAACGAAAAAAGCAATTTTGTGCGACGACATCAAACAATACAGAAAAATATGAAATCTCTTGCTCTTGTTGTAGAAAACAAATCATAAAATTGAAAATTGCATATTTTTCAAGAAGTTGTCATGTGAAAAAAGATGGAATGGGTCAGGAAAAATAAAAGTATGTTTTGGTTGTCTAAACTCAAAACATCAGATGTTTATGTGCAGAAAGAAAAGAAAATGTAATGAAAACGGTGTGATAAATTTCACCACCATCTTTTACATATGGAAACGCCAATAGTGGAAAATATCGAGCAAATTCAAAATTCTGAAACGGTCAGTCATCACTTCAAGGAAGTCCGTGAAAAGGAGGTCCTTCTCAGAGTAGCTCCTGTTGTTTTACGCGGACCAAAAGGGATTATTCGACATACGCGTTATTCGATGAAGCATCGACCGTTACTCTCTTGAGCGATGATCTTGCTAAAACAATTGGGTTACAGGGTACGACGGATCCCTTAAAGATTCGATGGACCAACTCTGTAACAAATGAAGAGATAGATTCTACCAGGGTAAGTTTGAAAATTCGAGGAAAGTTTGAAGATGATGAATTTCATATCCAAAATGTCAGAACTATGAAAATCTTGATTTACCTCTACAATCTGTCGATTCGAAGTTCATATCAGAAAATGGAAGTATTTGTCCCCTTTCAAATTCATTCCTATAAAAACGCGAAACCCAAAATTTTACTGGGACAAGATAACATTGATTTGATAATAGCACGGGAAGTGATCGAAAACGGCAAAAATGCTCCGATTTTGTCGAAAACAAAATTAGGATGGGTCCTTCATGGAAACAATTCTTATGTGAAAGGGCGACAAGATATCACTCTTCATATTTCAAATTCAGATTATGAATTACATGAACTTGTAAAACAATCTTACAGATTTGATGATTTAGGAGAATCCAGCAACCTTGGAGAATTCAAGTCGAAAGAAGACAAAAGGGCACTGGATATAATGGAAAAAACTTCGAGAAGATTAGCAGAAAATAAATGGGAAATTGGGTTACTTTGGAAAGAAGATGAGGTAAAAATGCCAAATTCAAAGATGAATGCGGTTAGTCGGATGAAGTCAATAGAAACAAAAATGAAGAAAAATGAAAAATTCGCCGAAGAATATGAGAAGAAGATTAAAGAGTATTTAATGAAGGGGTATGCTAGAGGACTCGAAGAAAATGACAAAATAAATGTGAAAAATAGCCCTATTTGGTATTTGCCCCATTTTGCGGTAACGAATCCGAACAAACCCGGTAAGATGAGATTTGTTTTTGATGCTGCCGCGAAGGTGAATGATATTAGCCTAAATGATTTTTTAATGAAAGGCCCTGACCTCCTCAACAATCTTCTAGGCATTTTGTTTAAATTTCGTCAAAGGAATATTGCTTTCACTTCCGACATAAGAGAAATGTTTCATCAAATTCATATTAGGAAAGAAGACAGGAGTGCACAGAGATTTTTGTGGAGGGAAGAAAATGAACTTAAGGAATATGAAATGGTCGTTATGATATTTGGGGCAGCTTCTTCACCAACATCAGCTACATTCATCATGCGGAAAAATGCATTGGAATTTGAAAAAGATTTTCCGAAAGCATGTGCTGCCATCTGCAATCAACATTATGTAGATGATTATTTAGATAGTGTTGATAGTGAAGAGGAAGCTATTGAATTGATAAAATCAGTATCAGAAATCCATAGAAGAGGTGGATTTCACATCAGGAATTGGATGACTAATTCAAGAGAAGTTTTGAAGACGATTCCTGTAGAACTGAGATCCAGAGAAATGAAAGATTTGGATTTGGAGAAAGAACTACCTAAAAAGAGGGGTTTTTTCCCAAATTTTAAAAAAAAATTGATTTTTTGGAATCCCAAAGGAAAAATTAAGAGAAGTACTGAGAACGTTAATGTCTATTTTTGATCCTCTTGGCTTTTTGATGAACTTTTCTATCAAGGGAAGAATTTTGATGAGAGAAATTTGGAATTCTGGAACAGGTTGGGACGATGAATTAGAAGAAGGTATAAACTTGAAATGGCTCCAATGGTTAGAGAAATTGAAAAACATTGAAAACTTCTCCATTTCGCGATGTTATGTTCCAAATATTCATAGGGCAAAAAATATCCAATTACACATTTTTTGTGATTCAAGTAAAAAAGCGTATGCATCTGTGGCTTATTTAAGAGTAAAATTTGAGAATGATATAAAACTATCATTCATTATGGCCAAGTCAAGAATTACTCCGCTGAAACCAATTTCTATTCCCAGGCTAGAGTTGCAGTCAGCTGTTTTAGGAAGTAGACTCTCTAAATTCGTTTTGGAAAATCATACTCTTGAATTTGATTCAATATATTTTTGGTCAGATTCAAAAACCGTGCTAGGATGGTTGAAATCAAAATCTTCCCATAAATTCAAACCATTTGTAGCACACAGAGTAGCGGAAATTGAAGAAACGACAGACACTGAAAATTGGAATTGGATTTCGACAAAAGAAAATACTGCTGATGACGCTACAAGAGATGAAAAAACAATTGACTGGGATCCGGAAAATGAGTGGATTTCTGGTCCGAGATTTTTGAAAGAATATGAAGTAACTGGAACATGAAAATTAAAGAATTTGGAATGGATACCTCAGAAATCAAAAAAGAATTCATAGCAGTTTCAATACAGACCCCAGTATACGACTTTTACCCGAAATTACTCGATTTTCTTCTTGGTTGAAATTAATCAGGACCACTGCATGGATTATGCGAATTTTGAAGTTCAGACAGAAAGTCAAGGGCATCATTTCAGGCCATACTACTTCAGAATTGACCGCTACGGAAATAGCCAATGCAGAAAAGATATGGTTGAAATTTGTTCAGAAAACAGATTTCCCTGAAGAAATTGATGACTTAGACAAAAACAAATCCATTTCCAAATCAAGTCGTATCCTCAATTTATCCCCATACTTGGATCCAGATGGCATTTTGAGAATAAAAGGACGAATCGGTGCATCTCGAGATTTAGAAGAGATGACGAAAAATCCTATCATCCTGGACTCCAAAAATTATTATACTCGTTTAGTCATACACTATTATCATGTCAAAATAGGCCACCACAGTCAAAATCTGGTGGCAAATGAACTGAGACAAAAATACCATATTTCAAGACTTAGAACAGCAGTCAGAAGCTGTTTCAATGCCTGTCAATATTGTAAAAATAACCAGCAAAACCTTCCACCCCAGAAATGGCACCACTACCATCTTGCAGATTGGAAAGTTATGTTAGACCCTTCACATACACGGGGATGGATTACTTTGGCCCCATAGAAGTAACCATAGGAAGAAGACGTGAAAAACGTTATGGAGTAATTTTTACATGTTTGAGCACAAGAGCTATCCATTTAGAATTAGCCAACTCATTGAAAACTGATTCAGCTATCATGGCTATTCGAAGATTAGCCGGACGAAGAGGATGTCCTAAGAAAATATATTGTGACAACGCAACTAATTTTCATGGAGCAGAAAAAGAGATGAAGAAGGCTTTGGAAGAAATGGACGAGAATGAAATTTTGAGACAATTGTCGACCAGGGGTATAAATTTTAGATTTGGCTGTCCATCTGCGCCACACATGAATGGCAGTTGGGAGAGACTAGTTAAATCTGCTAAGACAGCATTAAAAGCTATTCTGAAAGAAAGAGCACCCAAAGAAGAGATACTCTATACCTGTCTGATTGAAGCTGAACATATTGTAAATAGCCGACCATTAACACACGTTCCATTGGAGGCAGAAGATGATGAAGCTCTCACTCCCAACCACTTTCTGATAGGGTCATCTAGTTCAGCTAATAACCAACCAGGAAAGTTCTCAGAAAACGACTTGTGTTCCCGAAAAGACTGGAAAATATCACAATTTTATACCGACCTTTTTTGGAAACGCTGGATCAGAGAATATCTTCCAACATTAACTAGGAGGACGAAATGGTATTACAAAGATCCCAAGATGATCAAGAAAGATGATGTTGTTATTATAGTTGATGGTGACCTCCCGCGTAACTGTTGGCCCAAAGGAAGAGTGACTGCTGTGTATCCTGGTCGAGATGGCAATGTGAGGACAGCAGATGTGAAGACCCAGTTTGGGGAATATAGAAGACCCAGTAGTTTAAATTATGTATTTTAGATGTTCAATGATATTTTTATTTCAAGGGGGGAGAATGTTGTTGTCTTTAATTATTGTACACTCTGTATAGAACGTTTTGAATAGACTTGTCAGATATTTTCTAATGTCAAGATATATAAAAAATAAAAGATTGTCCAACAAGTCAATAACTGTCAGTCATTGCAGTAAAAAACGGTTTTACTTGAGAAAAACCAACATATTTTAATAAAACGAAACACTGGTTTCAACAATAGGTAATATCAAGTTATTGGAGAAAATAATCAATAAATAAATCAATACAAAAAACTAAAATGCCAGATTTTCTTTTGAATATGCTACTTGTTTGAAATGATCATGGGAGCTCAAAATTAGGAACATGTAATGTACTTTCTACCTTTTGGGTGAGGAATAATCTCACTGTGTCTAGTGTACTCAATTTGTGTTTGCAAAACACATCTCTCTGTGTGAGTGAATTCTACATCATAAACAAATAAATGTCTGTTCAAATGTATTATTCGAATTTCTTCAAGAACTAAACAACGATACCAAAAATTGGTACACCCATTTCGATTATTTGATTCAATTCATAAGAAACAAACATCTTTCGGAAAAATTACAGTTTCAAACTTTTGCAGAACAGTAGATTCCTTTCATCTCTGGTATAACATCACATACAGGTAGGGTATACTAGCATGTTTTTCCGAATTCACATAATTTTTTTCTAAGCCTCTATTTGATATAAATCTCTGGCATAATTTCAGTTGATGTTTGATAGCCTAAGGTTTTGAATACAAGCGGAAAGTGATATATTTGCGAGATCTTCCTAATGACACTGATATCTATGACAATATCAAAGTAGGCTAATTATAAAATGAAGACTGATAGTAACTAACACTCTGTGTGTTTATGACTAAGATGTATAAAAATCCTGGTGCTTGCACTTATACCTGTAGAAGTTTGGGATCGACTTGGCGACACTTGGCCTACTTGATAATAGAGATTACTAGCGTGTCAGATGGCGCCAATTCCGTTTCAGTTTCAATTCAGTAACAGGGATATTTATTTACTCAGATTTCTTCTTGAGGCGAACTGTTCGCGGGATCTAATTCTAGCTTTGCTATTGGTTGAAAAGAGACATCTGTCAAACTTCACCAATACCAAAGCTAGAATAAGAAGCCCTCGAACATTGCACAAAGAAAGCACTATCGTGTTGATTTTCGTATTTTGTACCATTTGAATTTGAGGTTAACTGCATTCTGACAGACGGAGAATTGGAAATGAAATTGTCATTAAATTTCAGAAAATATAAAATGCAATGCATACAATATGATGAAATTTGGAAATATCATCATTAGTCAATTCGTCAAGATTTGTACTTGCTTTTGGTACGGAAAACAGGTGAAAATTCGAATATGCTGCTTTATACTGTCCAGACAAAATACAAATGTGGCCCATTATACAATAAGTATCCTTACACACTACACTACCTGAAAGTAAACAATTCCTCACGCACTAATGAACTGATGAACGAGTGCTTTTTCAAAGAACAAACTCAGGAATAAGCTAAGCAAGATTCCAAATCGAAGAGATGGAAAACGCATAGATATCGACAAAACACTGAAAATAATTCCATATAAGATGCTGCAGATGTCGGAAATTAATTTCTGACATTAAGCGAGAATACAGACAAACATTTCTGGACGGCGCCATCTACGACAAAGGGAGAAGCTCTGTTGAAGTAACAGGTGGTGTCCCCTCGAAAATCTAAACAATATCGAATCAGTTCATTCACCAGGGTTTTTAGACATCTTATTAATGACTATCAATGACACTCCAAATACATATCTTTAATTATGACAAGGAGCAAAATAATTGCACTTAATGTGTCCTTTGATTGAAGTTTGAAAACATTGATAATGGTAAATTACTTTGTTGTTAGAGTTCTTCTTTAATTGAAACAAATACTGCACTTCAGTGCTCGTGAGTGAAAAATTCATTGCTGTAATCAAAATAGTAGCAAGTGCACTAGTGCATTTGGATCGTTTTCCTCGGTGCGGACACTCATCAGGTTTTCTCATGTATTTTACCAACCACTTACTATCAGCCATTTTTTTTTGCTTTACTTCGACCTGTTTTAGTATGAAGAGGATTGTACTCAATTCTTCCCGTGAAGTTTCCTTCGTGATCTATTTCTCCAACAAAATCCTCAACTTTGGCCATTACTTCCTCACCACCTCCATGCTAGTTCGTAACACATTATATGAAACAACTTCCGCTCTAACCCAACAGGATTATTTTCATCTCATACTTGTGATATTTTGATTTACACTTTTCATTAGTGGGGGCAGAAACCCATGTTTATCTTTTGAAATGATCTTTTCGCAATTGTCGGCGTTTCGCATCACGTGCAGCTCTCTCTGCTGCGAACTCAACGGCCGAGAAAGTATAAAATTTGGTGCAACACTATTCTTCAAGTTGTTTAGCAACTGACTTCCACATAATCTAAAACAATAGTAGATAATACATTGCATCATCAATAACATTTTAATAGTCCTGAATTTTGTTTCTTTTTTTAACAAGCTCGTTCCCTTACGACGGCTTCATATCCATTTTCATATTAAATCCTCAATCCTCCCGAATTGCTGCCAGTTTTCTGAGAGAATTTCCTGCTTCCATTTTATATGATTTTTCTTAGCAAAATTGCAAGAATTGCTTATATAGTCTTCGATCTCTTCTTATTTCAATGGATTAATGAATCCACTACTTTTCTTATTACTTCACAGATTCCTTTTCGAAATCTCAACATTTTCACTGAAGAATAGACTCAATGAACCTTACATACATCGCGCTTAGGTAATTGTCAATTTGTCAAAGCTCGCCTCGGTGGAATCGTCATAATGCAGGTCATGGCTGTCTTAATTGGGTCTTACAGATATTTATTATCTATTTTCCAAATCATATAGTCTAATGGACAAGTTGAAAATGGTCTAAAATAGAGATACTGCTCTTAAAATTATGTGTGATAGCTCATTGGATCCGGAATAACGCCTAGAAAAATGTGCCGAAAGCGTGTATTAGCACATACAAAATTGCAAAAGTTATAAACAATTGAAGATGAAAAAAAAGGCATTTCGTTTTTAGCCAATATTTCATAAAGTATTATCATTTAAGAAATTTCAGGAAAAGGTTCTGAAAGAGGAGGAAATTTCCAATAGAAAACTTCTGATGCCCGGAACTCTATCTCTATTATTTATAATTTTAATTTAACGCTGAAAATGGGTCTCCGCGCGAGATTTTTAGGTTGCGCGCGCGGCGTCAAAAGCGAGTACGACACATTAATTAATTTATTTAAGGTACTAAATATCATTTTTTCAATTTGAAAAAATTATGGTGTATTCGGAACACTATATTCAATTTATTCTTGTTATTTTACTAAAAGTTAATTTTTCAATAAGTTAAACGATTGTTAACTAACAAAATTTTCTCGAACTTCTGTCTTAATTGTAAATGAAAAAACAATGTTTGAATAATTGTCGTAAAAATTTTCCGCTCTGTAGAGCATTTCTAATATACATAATTAACAAGATCACGCCATAAAAGTTGAAAAAATATTCATACTTTGTTTATAATAATTTTTGTACTTGAACAAAAACTAAAAAATCCAAGTAATGTAGTTAACAAAATATGTTTTTTTCTTAATCATCATATTATCGTTTTTTTATTGATACAAGATATAAATTGATTTGCAAAAAAAATTTTTTCCGCCATTTGTTGATAAGTTTTTAATAAACAAATTGATTGTTTCAATATTTTAAAAAAATGTTTTTTCACAACATCATTATATTACAAATATTATGATTTTTGAAAAAAAGTTTTTTGTCAATAACAATTTTTAATTGTTTATAATCGTTTTTTTTATTTCTATTGTTCAAATAATTAGTTAAATTTTTTTAAAATCTTAATTACTATTTAAAATATTACAATTATTAAAAAAATTTCAAATTTTTCCCAATTCCAATTCCCGAAGTACAATAAATATTGGGAAAATTTTTTTTCTATAATTTGTTGTATATGGTTGTTTTTGTAAATTTCAAACGTTTCAGAAAAAAAATCTTACAAAGTTAAAAATTTGTTTATAACAAATTGGTAGGTTAATAAACAATATAATTGTTGATAAAATTTTATTTTTGTTTCCTCATAGAGGACTGTTAATTATGATTATCAGAAAAAAAAAACTCATCTAATTATTTAAACAATAGAAATAAAAAAAACTATTATAAACAATTAAAAATTGTTATTGAAATGAATTTTTTTAAAAAAAATCATAATATTTGTAATATAATGAAGTCGTGAGAAGAAAGCTTTCAAAAATATTCAAATAAACAATTTGTTTATAAAAAATTCATCAACAAATGACGGGATTTTTTTTTTTGCAAAAATGAAAGTACGATAATATGATGATTGAGGAAAAATTATTTTTTTTAACAACATTACTTGGATTTTTTAGTTTTTGTTCAAGTACAAAAATTATTATAAACAAAGTATGAATATTTTTTCAACTTTTATGGCGTGATCTTGATGAGTATATATATGAGTAAGGCTCTACGGAGCGAAACATTTTTACGACAATTATTTAAACATTTTTTTTCATTTACAATTAAGACAGAAGTTCGAGAAAATTTTGTTAGTTAACAATCGTTCAACTTATAGAAAAATCAACTTTAAGTAAAATTTCCAACAGGAATAAATTATTTATAGTGTTCCGAATACACCATATTTTTAAATTTAAAAAAATATATTTAATACCTTAAATAAATTAATCAATGTGTCGTACTCGCTTTTGACACCGTGCGTTAAATTAAAATTATAAATAATGGAGATAGAGTTCCGGAAGTTTTTTATTGGAAATTTCCTCCTCTTTCAGAATCTTTTCTTGAAATTTTCTAAATATCAATACTTTATGAAATATTGGCAAAAAACGAAATGCTATTTTTTTTTCTTCAATTTTTTATGTGCTAATACATGCTTTTGGCACATTTTTCTAGGCGTTATTCCGGATCCAATGAGCTATCACACATAATTTCAAGAGCAGTATCTCTATTTTAGACCATTTTCAACTTGTCTATTAGACTAATATCGGTATGATATGTTCTTACTGAATCTCCCTCGAGCCTGAATTGGAATTCGGACCTCGAAAAAAAATTCGGAAATGATTCATGATCCAAGGAGATTGAGTGACAATCACCCTGGTGGTGTTGCCACTGAAGAATATTTTTCCAGATTTCACTTATGAAAATCACTCTCGATTTTTTTAATGAATTAATTGGGCATTCTTTACTCTCAATGCCGAGCCCTATCCGCACGTGGAAAACACGCTCCACTTGATACCCTGTATTTATTCAGATCGATTCGTTTGGGTATTCTGAAATGAATATCAGAAATACTTATATTGAAAATTAACTCTCTTTGACACATATGCAAGGTATTTTATTCAATTAAGTAGTAGAATTCGTTTGTTTATTGATATAGATTCCAGTTCTTTCGGATATGATCATGATGATCAAAATCTATTTGATAATAGTAATGTTGAATGGAGTGAGTGTTGGTGGAATTTAATCGTACACAACTCTCGAAATTAAAATCCATCAGAATATTAATAGCAACACTGCCAATTCTGGAACTAGGGGAAGAAATTACGTGTGGATTTTCTTTACATTGAGAATAGTATCACTCTCAATAACCAAAGAGGCGTCAATATTTCATTGCTATAGTTTTCGTGTGATCGATAATTCTACTTCAACATATTTTATCGGTAGAATAATTTTTATTCATATTTTCCATACCTATGTCGATCGAAAAACTGACATTTCACTTATAATAATACTGCAACATGATTTAGTTTCTCTTTTCATTATGAATTTTTGTATTCGATTAGAGAAATGGGGAACCACAAATGTCATGACGGCCACATTGTATCAATCCATCCAAGTGCTTTTTCGGACTGTTTATCCGTTCTTCAAGTATCACAAACTTATTCGACTGAATGAAAGTGGAAGATCGATATATCATCCCATTTCTCAACGAGAATCTTCCGTCGATTCAGAATCTGTCGAAGGGCTTTCAGCTTTCTTTTCTTTTTTCGGTTTCTTCTTATTTTGTTTCTGTTGATTCTTTCTACTTTGGTTTTCGCTCGAACATGATTCACTACCAGAGCTCTTCTTTTTTCGGTTTGGCCAAATCGTTTTCTTTGGTTTTGGTGGACAAGTTTCACATCTGGAGTTGTTGCCATTTGTATAAACACATGGAAAAGATACTTGCTGAGACTGATCCACTTTTTTGGATTCACCATCCACGTTACTATCTTTACATGTTCCACTAGTTGATATCGGTCCAGTTGTTTCCTCAGGGTTATCCACTGAAAAACTGACTTTTTTCGGAATGGGCTCAACCATTTCATCAAGGACATCAGCTACGTGCCCTGTTGGAGGATCAAGAGGTTTGGAAAGGACCAGTTTCCTAAAACCTTGTGGATACTCATTCTGAACCTGACTAGGACCATCTTTACAATGACAAAAATCATACCCTCTTGTTTCCATTTTTCGTAGATTTGCTGCCTGTGTTTCTGTCAACATATTGGAAAAACCACCTGCGTTTGCGAAATCAGAAGTACTTTTGTAACAAGCATTCGATGAATCTGCACTTGTTCCGACGTTCTGGTGGAACTTCAATTGGAAAGGATGATTTGTAGGTTGATACTGGTATTGCGGATAGAAGGGATTATTTGAAAGTTGCTGCTGGTACTCCATACACTGCAATCCATGTTTTCTCAGACCATCCATTGCAATTTGTTGTTCTAATGTAGCAGGACAGAAAGAGGGCTCTTGGTACTGATCAGGTACTTGAACAGTCGGAAAGTTGTAATTCATCTGCGATGGAGGTTGAATTGACCGCTGTGGTTCGAAGAAAAACTCTACCCCTCCAAAAACTTGTCTTTTCTTTGCTTGTAAGAAGTTTCCAGGAGAGAAGTAAAACATAACACTAGGATTGTTACTCGGAGATCCCATAATACAGGTGTTCAAACAACCCAACAGTTTTCTTTGTTGTTCTTGAGATAAAATCACACTTTGTCCATTGATATTTACAGGGGTAGCATTGCAGTTATTGGTATTGGCTGAAAAAAATTGATGACTGTTCATGATGAAACGATGAATTTTGATGGATTTGACAAATATGACATTTCATAGGAGTGACAATGTCATAATGACAGGTTACAGCATTCGAGTTTGTTCCCCGTTCCACACAGAGGAGATGGATCAAATGATCATAATAATGGCAATATAATTGGAAACCACTGCATTTTGTTCTGTTTTTATTTCTGTAGATGCTCCAGAACGAATCATAAATATTGCTTTTCTGTAGATCAGACTGACCCACAGGTTCATGTCACGCAGTTCTACAGGAAAAAAATCGTCAATATCTTACGTTAAAGAAGGTAACATAAACCTTGATCAATTTGTCTATCCAAATTGGTGAACAGTTAATCAAATTAACCAAATTACACTAATAATTCTGAAAAAACGTGTTTTTTAAAAACTGCACGAGTTATATTTTTTCTTTGTTTCAAAGCATAAACTGCTCGACTCCAGAAGAGGAGGGTAATTATATACATATAAATCTATAGTATTCGCACTGATGCGATTTCGTTCAGAATTTTCAGTCGGCTGCCACCTGTTTCATTGGGACTGTTTAGAATTTTTCCTGAATAGGTTGACGTAACTTGGACACAACTAACACAACATTTGTTTATTCACTTCAATACCTCCGTCTTCATCAAGACTACCTACACGATGGAATACAAAAATATCATTCGAAATTTTGAACATAGTGTTAATATATATTCATTAACTATCAATATGGATACATTACACCCTATCTAAACAAAGTGGAGTCAGAAAAATCAGTCGGGCCCCACTGAGCAAGAAACATACCCAGGAGGTTCAGTACCGTTTGATTCTTGTACCCGTGATGACGTTTCTGAGAAAACATGATTTATAAGTTATGGGGACGTAATATTCAGATGTTATTATAAGCAACTTCATTTCGTACTAAACGAACTTTCAGACATCTCTTAAACATCTTCGTGATTTATTTATAGCAATGTGTCTTATTTATATCTTTCGGATGTTCTGGTTTCAGAAAATTTGAATACCATGGGAAAGTCGAAGGTACGTTTGGTGGTTAAGAAATATGACGTTACTGATACGTTGCAAAAACGTTCTCATCTGGTCTTGTGAATTATTTTTGTCTGCTCTGCGGTTTACCTCAAATAAGTGGCGGTATTTCATTTATCGTTTATCGATCTCTTGTGCCGGTTCTATACTACTAAGTGAGTTTTTTTGAGTGTTCAAATTATTGATGGTATTTATTACCTATCTACAAGAAAATCATTTTGTTTTCTACTGGGCGGGTGATTAATACAATCTCAATATGATGGTTTGATTTGTTTGTGGCACCAACAGTTTTGCCAAGAAACTAGCACCCTAATTCCAAGAATCAACGGAAAATATCCTAAGACGATTGAAAACTATATGAAGATATATTTATGGCATCTATATCATTATGGACAATAAGGTAATACATTTGAATTGTATCACAACTCTCAACATGATATATGGATCGACACAAGCAAATACACTATAAACACCCAAGAATTTCTATATTTCATTGTAATGTCTGGAAAAACCCTATGGCCAATACTCAAAAAAGCAACTAAATAGGATCATTATCGAACTTATGCGAGGTGATGAGAAATACTCCTGACAGCATTGTTGATAAAATATTTCAATACATATTTTTTGTCCCAACAATTTCGGATTGTTCATTCGATACAATAGCCATGGAATGGCTATGACATGCAAAGAATTATTATTAAGGGAAACCGAAAACTGAGGCTGTCATCGTAATGAAAACTGAAAATTCAGGTTCAAAGTACCCTTCTTGGATTTCGAAAGTTTTTAGTTATACGATTTCAGTAAATAAAAATTATTTATATATTTTATTTTTACAGAGAAATGTATATTTTTGATTATTTTTTGTTTAATGTTTCATGTTTTGATATATATTTTTTTATTTTGAATTCGAGTTCTCTTAAATGATATATCCCGACCACATATGAACAGTTTTGTTTTATCATCCCTATTTATCATATAGATTCAACTGAATCACACAATATTCATCCATAATTACCTGGATATATATAAACTATTATTCACTGGACGTAATCATTCAATAGATTTTTCCATCCAGACATTCTATGTCTTGTCATTTTTAACTGACCATGATTTATAGTAACGGAAACTCGACTGAAGACAGATAGCATATGAAACTTGTGCACAAATGGATACATAATATGTGTCAAACTTTATGCTCAAATAAATATTTTCAAATATTTCAAGAATTTCCGTAGGAAAGCTCTAATGTATTGACTTTAATTGTAAATGACCCATCAGCAGCATATGTCGGAAAGATAAATTTAGGTATATAATGATGTACTTATATATCAGAAAGAAACTAAAAAGAAGAGACTTGAGGCATAACAGCTCAGTTGTTCTTACTCTTTGAGGAAGTACTTTTCCCGTGAGAAAGTAGTTTCAAATGATGTGAAAGGAAGGACTTGTAATGTAACGATTTTATTACGCATACTCGTATATAAGTACTTTTGGTGTAACAGAACAGTTTCAGATAACGTATCAGATTCGATTTTTATATAACGTATCTGCGATTTTGTCATGTAGGTGGACAAATAACGAGTCTAAAATGGTTATTGAGACATTATGTATCTAGGTTACCATATAATAACGTTAATAGTATGAGTTTTAGCACAGCGGGGCACACATTGTGCATGCGCAAATTTTGAATTCCGACACATGACGTAAATATACATGGTAAGGAAATTTATTTGACATTTTGGAACCAACGTTCTGTAGACTTATACTTTCATATCAACTCCTTAAATTCTATTGGAAATTGATACATTTTGTACTGACAATTGGAAGACGGTAAATTTCATAAAACTTTTTAGTCTGTTTCACTTCTGGGAAACGATTTTTTTTGTCTCCGCGTGTAATCGACGAGAGTTAATTCTGCGAATTAATTAACGGTCGTGGAGAATGGCTAATGACAATTTCCTGAACAGGTCTAGAAAAAAAGAGCCCGTCTATCTGTTGCAATTCTTGTCATCAGAATGGAAGTTTTACTAACCTGATTTTTTTTCTGAGGAGTAACTCGACAAAGCAGACAATGAATTTATGTCTTTTGAACGAATTTTCGTATTATATGAATCCCTGAATGCTGAAGGTACCTTGCTAAGTTATATTCTTGAGAAATTGTTCAGGTTATTTTCAACTGAATTTCAATGAAATCTGAATGACCACAACTTGAATGATATATTTGGAAGGCATGTTCTCGATGAAGTGATATCTGTTGAAAATGTAGGCAGGAGTTGCCTTCATTTATAATCTGTAAATTATGTATCGTTTGTAGTATCATTGTGAATGAATAATTTGATTTATTTGAAAGTATAAACATGGTGTTCATGAAGTCAGTTGTGGAATCATCTGCCACGGGAAGGTAAACTTCAGCCACTATCTTCGGAATGACCTCGAGAACTGGGTCTCAAGGATCTTTTTCAACAATTTCTAGAATAAAATGAAGTAAATGTGGTTTTACTAATGGAAATATATTTTTCAATTATTTGAATAGAAAAAAACTATTTTCGACAAGAATGTAATATATTATTTACAAGGATGTTTCAATGTTTCATAATGAGCACAGTATCCATATTCTTCTCACTGATTTTATCTACTTAGATTCTAGTTCCACTTGAAAAGCAAATTGAATACTCACCAGACCATAAATGTTGGGCAACTTGTCTGAGAATTCATCTGCCCCTATAACAACTTTAAGTTTGACATCGTCCTTTCTCGAAGAGCTCATCACTCATTTTCATGTCCTCCATATTTGAACCACCATTCCGTTATAATTGGATCTGGGCCGGTTGAAGCGGCCATGAAATCCAATTATGAATAATTCGACTGAAAGTTTGAAGAGTTCATTGAGGTGCAAACTGTGACTATTTCTAGTTACAAAATTAGATTAGGCCATGAAGATGCTTCATTTGCCCATGTTCAGTGGTCTCTGTGAGCTATACATATTCAGATGTGATATTCCTGGTGCATTGGGTAGATTTCATAGACTCAGAAATATCTTCAGGATATATTGTAATGACATTATGCACACAAATTCCATGTATTATGATTTCGAATATGCTCGAAAGTCGGACCAATGATAATCCCCACCCTCCAAATCCAAATCCAAAAACAGATTGAAAAACTGGGTGTTCCATTTGAAATTCCAAAGTACATGTGGCAACAATGCAGTATTTATATCTCAGATCTCCAGAAACGTCCAATAGGCCATCGAGTTTGGCATACCTGTATATCAATCATTCTTTGTACGATCAGTTCGTCATCTTATCATTCATACACTCCAATACACCACAGAACCTCCTGCATGTTCTTGCTATAATTGGATCACATTGGCCATGAAGATAAACAATGTCATCAAAACTTCGTTTGAATAGTTATTGCCTTCCATTTTGATGCTTTACCGATCAAATTCTTGGTAATGAACGCGAAACGTTCTATTATTGATGCACTTATTGTCGAATTTTCATAATGACATATTCCATGACATTTAATACAAAATATGGCAAAATAACCCGATTTTTATAGAAACTTGCTTTTATTTCGGAAACCAGACTATTTAGGTCAAGAAACATGATACACTATTTGGAAGGAACTCCAATTGTCTTTCAGGATATTTTGTAATATACAGGGTGTTCCATTTGAAAAAAAAAACACTATTTATTTATCTACCGAAAAAGTTAAAAATTTTGAACGACCCGGTATATTGGAAAACGAATTTCCTTGAACCTAATTAATGCACAAAACATTGGCAAACTACACCCAGAATTTCAGCTTTGTACGAGTCCAAATATCGTAGTGATAAACATTCAATTGGAGCTATGTTTTGCACAAAAAATAAGGAAATCAATGAATTTCTCAAAAACCGCTCGAGATAGGTAAAGGGAAGTTCCATACAAAAATGATCGCAAATCAACAGCAAAGCAAAAAATGCAATAATATACAGGGTGGCTCGTTTAAAATATCAAAGTTGTTGCTTCATTTCAATATAAGCGGCAACGCCGCAGCGTTGTAAAAATTTTAGATCGATAGAAAAGAACTGATTATCCAGGAAACCAAATTTTCACTCAAAATACCACGAGGCTTCAATTATTACTAAAAACTTTTTCGAAAACACGAATTTTCCAAAAAATATTCGTGTTCGAGAAAAAAATTTCTGTTTTCAATTGAAGCTAGAGTGGTATTTGGTAAGAAAATTTCACACTGGAATATTATCAAAATAGTATATTAAAGTATAAGTGGATAAAAAGGGCTTTAAAACACGCGCGATTTTTCGAGCACGACGGCGCAGCCGGAGTGCTCGAAATAGGGCAAGTGTTTTTATTACTACAAAAAATAGAAATAAGAACGTATAATGCAAAATGGTTGAATTCGTGATGAGACATCAGTATACCTTTTGTTTGCGCCATTTAGTACCCACGTCTGGCGAAAAGAGAGAGAGGATGACTTTTGTCATTGGTGACAGAACACTGACAGATGTGTTACATATTTTTCGTTCGTTTATCCATTCTTATTTATATTGTTCACTTTTCAATTGAATAAAACTATTATAATCAGAAAGCAGTCTTAAACACCTTTCGTTGTCATAGACCAGGGTCGATAATTTTTGAAACCAAAAAAAAATAATAGAAGGATGAAACACATTGGAAAGTTATCTTGAAATAGCAATGCAATGCATATAATTTAAAGAAGATTCTACAACTTTCTCAAAATATTGTAGATGTCTTATTAAATTCGGATTCGAATTTTTTTCGTTTCTTTGCATTTTCTGAGAACATTTACCATAGTTATGTATTTTTTTTTATATCATCAGAAAGAAGAGATTTCAACGAACAAAAAGCCCACCGACTTTTCTAAAAAAGCTGATATTTTGATGGGAGAATTTCCGATTGAAAATTAGGGTGCTTTTTCGATATAAGGTCGAAATAAGGTGAAAAAATTAATATTTCGAATAAAAAAAATAACAGTGTGTTTGGGACATACAAAGGTGAGTTTTCACCAAATTTCGTAATTTTTTTTTTTTATAAAATACTAAAATAAAAAACAAAAAATTTGGTTATTTGAATTTTTCACATTAATTTTGACGTTATGTGAAAAAAGTGTTGATATTAAAGTTGTAGATCTTTCTATTACCTACAACTTTGCCATAGGACTTGTAGTTTTGCCGGAAATCGAGATAAACCGTATTCTACCCTCAAAAACTCACCCCCTTCCACTTCCCGACCTCAGATCGCCTGTGCATTATTTTTCCTTCCATTTTTGTTATATTCTCTTCTTTCTCTATGAGGTTTCATCCTACTATTATTTTTTTTCACTTTTTACCATTTTCAAAGGCCCTGGTCTATCATGGAAATGAGAAAAACAGATATTTATTTGCAATTTGTTATCAAAGATCAATATTTGTTGTCACCAGAGCTCAAAAATGAATTAATCTGATATCGAATTTTCGAATATTGAGGCAGAATCGCGGTTATTACTACGAAAATTCAGTGATATATATAAAAAAGAATATGAAAAATTCATCAAATGGATGGAGGAGCAAGAGGTATCACATATAAATGAACGAGTTGTTAGTAATATTTTATTTGACGGTACAAGGTACTTCTATCAGATCAATAATAAGAAATTTGTCATTTAGACTTCATGTTTCTCGATTTGTTGATGTTGCCATGGTAAAAAGGGACACCAATAAAAAAAATTAGGATAATGAAGGTTTTTGATGATTTTGAAATTCAAATAGTAGGCTTTGCATGTCAATTCAAAAAGATAATATTTTTTTTATATATCATTTTTCATGTGCGTGGTGTCAAAAGTGAAAAGTATATTATAGTGTTTTCATGAAAATGTCTCGTTTTGGGAGAGAAAACCAGGCCGTAATTAGAAAAGAAGTTCCATATCTGATCCCAGATACTACCAAGAAATCAAAGACATGCATTTGGAAGCAGTTTCTAGAATTTTGCGATGATAAGTCTTATATTATCTTATATACTCCAAGAGTTACCTGTTGAACAACTGGCTAGTATTCTAGATTAGTCATTCGATATGAGAAAAGCAAATTTGGAAGAGTACAAAGAAAGTGTTGTTAAGGTAATGTGGAATTCAACTGCAAAACAACTACAGAAAATGTATTATGAAAAATATAAAGTTAAATTTGATCCGTTTTCTGATATAACGTTTGAAAACGCAAGAGCAGCACGTGATGCCAAACGTAGGGAACATACATGAAGATTGTAGAACTCTGGAATAAAGATTGTCCAGAAGGTCTTCAACGTAGGTTTTTTCACACGTTTCCCACGAATTAGCTTGGAGGGGTGAAGAAGGTGCAGCAGCAAGTATTGAATACTTTGTGGAAGAGTCCGATGATTCGGGTAACTTTACTGGTCGCATAGCGTATAATCCCATTTTTTCGAAGACAACACGAAGCGGCTCAAAAAAGTTAGCTGGTAGGAAGTGGCTAATTACGAATATAAATAATTCAAGCATATGTCCTGTTTGTCTTCTCAGGAAGATGATGGAAAAAAAGAGGTTATTCTATGGAGACGAATCGTTTGTTTGTAACTCCTAATCCATTTTGGGATCAAAGAAATTCAAAGGGGTGGTATAAGAATTGTCCATTGGGGAAGAACACGATTTCAACATGGTTCAAATCGGCTGCACACAAGACTGGTGTTGATACAAAAAAAATTAAAATCACGAATCATTCGGCGAGAGCAACTGCAGTGTCCACTTTGGCAAAAAAGGGAATCGGGGAGCAGCAATTGATTGAAATTACAAGCCATAGTAGCAGTCAATCTATAAAACCCTATTCACAGATGGATATAGGACATCATAAAGAAATTGTTGAAGCGATGCGGTGTTATCCGAATGGCAGCTGCGCCAATGGTTCAGTGTCAAAAATGGTGCGATCGGATGCGAATCAACCATCAGTTATAACTCATAATAATTGTATATTTCGTGTTACAAATGAAAATAAATATACTAAGGCCTGGCATTTTCACCTCTGGTTAAACTAGGAATAAATCAACCAATGGTTAGAATGTGATTTTGCTTATCAATAAACGTTAAACAAAAGCATATTCTAACCATTGGCTAATTTATTCCTAGTATAACCAGAGGTGAAAATACCGGGCCTAATAGTAGTGGTCAAAATAACAGTTATAATATTTGATAATGTTCTTTGTTGTGTAATATATCGAATTTGCTTATACCGGTGATTCAATTATTTTTCTTTAGTTAATATTCAAGCAGCTATATGTATTCAGATATCAATATCGGTGGATTTATCCCTAGATCTGTTTCAAATTTCTATTCCTTATATTCTATATTCGTTTTGTTTAAAATGAAAGAAATGTGGTTTGTTATCTGAGAGATAAATTTGGACCAAGACTCCAGTTAAGATTACGCTAAATAAAATACAAAATACCGACTTCAGTTGGGCAAAATAATAAAAAGGCAGCTGGTGGTAGTTTAAACCATTATTCTTGACTTACTCTATTTCACTAAAGTTGGTGGAAATATATTTTGTTACAAGAAACTCGAAGCAGTATTCACATGCATAACATTGTTAGGTTAAATAAAACACAATGATTTACTGAAACGTGCATTAACAACAGCCAATATCCCTTCGATCTTAGAGCCTACAGGTGTCAGCAGAGACGATGGTAACCGCCCCGACGGCATGACACTTATTCCATGGAAGTTCGGAAAACCAGCTGTTTGGGAATTCACCTGCGTTGACACGGTTGCCACTTCACACGTAGTTGCTTCCTCCAAGTGTCCCGGAGCAGCCGCAGTAAATGGGGAGAAAATTAAAAGTAAAAAAATACCAAAATTTACAACAACTTTATATTTTTTATCCTGTTGCCGTTGAGACTTTTGGAGTATTCGGTCCCAATGCTTTTGAATTCATTGGAGACATAGGAAGACGAATAACAGAAGTGACCAATGATAGAAGAGCAACTTCATTTTTGATCCAAAGAATCAGCATTGCGATCCATAGGGGTAATGCCACTTCTGTTTTGGGAACTATTCCTTCATCACATCAACTGAATGAATTATTTTTAAATCCTCAAAGGACGATTTTTCCTATGGAGAGTTCATATAAATCCCTTGGTTCAGTTCTTGATGATGACTTGTCAAAATCAACACGACCTTCCATATCTCCATGTAATTCTTCATCGAACAGCGTCATCTCCCTTCCACACAGATCCAGTGCCAGTGAAAATAATCGTATCAGAGTGCACAGCTCTGTTTGTTATAACACCATCAACTCCCTAGTACACGGAAATGCCAAAATTCCTGGTTTGAATGGTCTGAAAAACATTGGAAATACCTGTTTCATGAACAGCATTATACAATGTTCATCGAACACCAAATGGTTGCTCGAGTATCTGCGAAAAGACGAGTATATGAGGGATATCAACCCAAGCATATCAAATATGAAGGGTGCTTTGATAAAACAATTCGCGTTAGTGATAAAAGATCTTTGGTTGGAAGATTCGTCTCATAAGGTGGTAAATACTGTTACCTTTGAAAGCCAGATACAAAAATTTGCACCTCGTTTCATGGGGTACGCTCAACAGGACGCTCAAGAATTTCTCAGATATTTACTGGAAGGTCTTCATGAAGATTTAACAGAGTGACAGAAAAGCTCAAACCTACCTTGAAAGAAATCGATGAAATATTGAGTGACCATAAAAAGGCACAGGAGTCTTGTTCAAGATATCTTAGAATGGATAACTCGAAAATTGTTGATAATTTTGTTGGTCAACTAAAATCATCGTTGAATTGTATTTCATGCGGCTATTGTTCTGTCTCTTTTGACCCCTTCTGGGATCTTTCACTTCATATTCCACAGAATACTGGCCAACTCAGTCTTTCACAATGTTTAGACTCGTTTACCAGGGAAGAAATTTTGGACGGCGAAGAAAAACCAATTTGTTGTAATTGTAAGGAAATGATAAAATGCACAAAGTCATTATTTATACATAAGTTCCCCAAAATATTAGTAATTCACTTGAAACGATTCTCGCCGATGGGGAGATTTATGGGAAAATTAAATGCCACCATTGACTTTCCTCTCGAAGGTTTAGATATGAGAAATTATGCAGCAGATAACGTAACACCGTGTCTTTACAACCTATATGCTGTGTCCAATCATAGTGGAACAATATATAGCGGCTTACTGTAGGCACCCTTATGCAGGCACATGGTACAAGTATGATGACTCCAGAATATCACCGATATCCCCAGAATCCCTTATAAGTGGAGAAGCACTCGTCCTCTTCTATGAGCAAGAGGACACCCAATCACACCTTTAGTTTTTCAGTTTTCCATTTTCATCCATTTGTTGAAATATCTTTCATATATCTTTAAGAACTAAATAAAGTATCTACTTTAGTTACACAAAATAATAAAAAACAAGTCGATAGTGCTCAATTTCTCAGTTTCTTCAAAATTAATTTTACTAAAGTTGGTAGAAATATATTTTCTTAGAAGGACTTCTAAGTGGTACTTGGAATCAACGAAATTTGCACGCGTAATATTAGGTTAAATAAAATACAACTAATCTACTTTAGTTAGACAAAGTAACAAAAAATAAGTCGATGGTAGCTCAATCTTTCAGTTTTTTACAAATTCATTTTAAAGTTGGTAGAAAATGATGAAATAGGTATTTAGAAAAATATTAATATAATTTGGTTAAGCAAGTAAACCAAATAATATATAATAGTATGAAAAAGTTGGTAGAAAATAATAAGAAAGGTATTCAAAGAAATAAAAATATGAATTGGTGGAGCAAAACCAAATAATATATGAAAGTACAATGATAGTTCTCTATTATTTCGAGGAGAGATAATTCCTTATTTACCCACTTAAGTTGAATACAACTTTTACAGAAAAGTTAATAATGATTTGATTTTTTTTTTAATAAATCTTATCTACTATATTGTCGTCAAAAGATATTTTTTTCCAAAACGGGCAGAGTATACAGATAATCAATTAGTTCCATGTGTTAAAAGGCTGGCCTACGGGGTGTTGGGAAAACCACACACCTGACCCCAATGTTAAACGGCTGGACTACGGGGTGTTGTGAACTAACCCACCACACCTGTAATACCAGACATTTTTCGTTAGGTTGGAAAAACAGTATTAAGAGCAATCGACTGTCTGAAGAAGGTCGATACTGAACTAGGTCTGGAGCGGCTCAGACGGAGTTCATTTCTCTTAAATACCGGAACATGGGCTGTTTATTCAGGAAGTACTACCGTTCAGAAAGATTCGAAAAGTTATTCATAAAAGAAAATGAATAAAAGAATGCACTCATAAAATGTTAGAAATGTATATATATATTTAATAAAACTTAACACAATTCTCTCAATCGTCTATGGACGAATGATAGGCAACAATATTCATACAATGAAAACTAATGTAGCGTATTGGCAGATAATTCTGCAGTTGGCTACACAATAGAAATAATTTTACTATAAGAACAATCCTGAAATCAATTGCTACACACAGCTAACAAAATTCCTTTTTGAATTTTTAATCTTGAAACTATTGAGATACTTTATAGTCACATACACATTTGGAAAGGTTGAGTTTTGCCATAAACATAAATACAGAAAAACAAACATGAGACTCACCCTGTTTAACACTTATTCACTGGAGTAGTTTCAAACGGCAATTAGATTTGAATTTATTATTACTGCGTTTTCTTCCGCGTCAATCGGTTAGTCTAATTAATTCGCCTGGTATATTCGTATACAGTTAAGGTTTTTCTAAGTGATCGTGAACCATTGAAATTGCGGAATCCCGTTGTATTATCTCTGTTTTGGAAGCTTTGACAATTTGTGGAAACTATACTGTTCACTCGTGTTTTTACTAGGAGCTTCAATACTTGATTTGAATCGGCTGAGTTTCTATGTTTGCTGAAGTTAACTACACTGATTGGGAAACTCTCATTATTATTGTAAGATACTGTAATTCGACTGACCTTTATACCGCACTTTTGAGAATGACATGTTCTCCGAAATATTTTCGTCTAATATAAGTGATTACTGAATGAGATACTGCTTTGAACTAACTTGCATTCTAACCTTACTTTGAGGTTACATAATCTTTGTTTCACTGTAGAACACCGAATCGGAATATTGTTGACATGAAACTCACGCTTTTATAAGATCTTCACCACGGGAGCTAGTAGGCGGGGCTTAGGTTGTTGTGGGCAGATAACGAGGTGACTCGTAAAACTGATAAGGGCCTTGTTTTTCTAACCCGTTTTTGCTTATCTATGTTATAATTGGATACTATTTTACTGAATGACAGGTATTTATGAGGGCTGTCGGGTAATCGCTAAAATAATGACCAACAAGTGTGTTTATGAATTTCAGAGGTGTCTAGTCCCGGTGATTCACGAGTTGTTATCGCATTCTTTTAACTGCTCTGTGTTTATCGACTTTGGACGGGTGTTAGAATTATGGATATGTTGTCGGTAGTAAATGAAACTGATTTTCTTATCTAGCTGTGACTGTAACGAGTAGCAATCAATAATCTTTGTTTTGCTCTCCTAGATGAGTCATTTATGCATTCGGTATACAATGGTTAATTCTTGGTAATTATCTTTAAATGCATTTCTGTAATTACATGGCATAACATTTCAACCCAACCCTCTAAAAAAAAGCTTTGACAAACTCAAATTTTTTTTCGAATAACATATCTTTCACCAACAATAAGCAAAAATGTTTTAACTTTCTGAAGTGTAATCCTATTCTAGCGACAAATTTTATAAGTCTTGCTTTGACAATTACAATAGATTACTGTTTACATCTTCTAGAGGATAATTATTATCTATCCCCAAATATATTAACCTCACTGCTCAGTACTTAATTCTAATTTCCTTAAAAATAACATGCAAATAATCATGCAAACACACAATAAAGTCTTTTTCTTCCATGGGGTAATTTCCATACTGTAAGGGTATGTACTCGCCTTCTTCAACGAGGGGATTTTCTCACTTCTATTCCGGTGGGCATCAATTTGACTCTATCCGTTGGATCCTCTGGGTATTTTTCCTGCTACGCCGCTGGTTTTGCTAAGGGTACGTATCAGCGGTACGGGATGAGTTGTTCCTTATCTATCTTCTCTAGACATCTGGCTTTTTTGGGATTGTAGGGCCTTCCATACGATTTCGGGTCAGTGAGCCGTGATAATTAATCTGTATCGGAGCTAGACAGATGACACAGCCTGTGCTTTCTGGTTCGGTGACAAGTGCATTCATTGGCATAATGTTGTAAATGGTATTCGGTTTCGGTGGTCAAACGGTGGTAATTCATTCGTTTAAAAATCTTCGTTCCTGGGACTCCTATTTGTGCGGTACCATTAACACAGGTGATTTGTTTTGTGAATGGTGTTTACTGAATTCTGTGCGGAGTGCTTGAACTTCAGCCATACTGTGAATTCGTAATGCTCTAGATTCTGCTGGTCTCATAATTTCGCTTCGCCATGCTGGATTGTCCACTGCTATTGCCTTCCAGAGATATTTTCTTGGGCTTCAACATTCCAAAACCACAATATACTCATCAAACCTTCCATATATGCGCGGTTAGTGAATTTTATCATTATTTTTACTTAGGTACTGTACAATTTCAACCGTCTCGAATATTCTACAAATCCGTAAACACATTTTCCGAAACTCGTGATTATATTATTTATCTTTATAGGTAACTCGGCGATTCAATATCCTTTAACTGTTTCTATTTGACTTAATTTTCATAACATATCGCGTTTTTTGTTTTTATAGCCCGTAATCCGTACAGTGTTTCATTTCAGTTCTATCGACCATTCTTAATTTTTTCTATGACCTGTAGTGGATTATATACGTCTCAAAATAGCTTTGCTTGAATTTTCCGTGGAATTTACTGTCATTTTTTTTTTTTTTTACATCCAAACACTTGCTAAAATTGTCCCTGTTCGCGTTTCACGTTTTCGGTTGATTTCCTTATAGATTGTTTTTTTCTGTTTGTTCCCGTTCTAGTCAATTAATTTAATTCCGTTTTTTTTTTATCAAAGTATCGAGGCATTTCGTATTTTTATTCATTCCAATTTTTACAAGTTCATTGTAGCTATAAATATGCTTCGGCAAATTGACCTTCAGGGATTTTCCAATGTTTCTGCGTCTTTTTGCAGTCTGCTAAAACTATAATAATTACATACTATATATATACGTTCCCACATTCTGGTGCATACTGAAAATTTTCTCGTTTAATGAGATCTAACTGATTGAACCAAATTTTTCATGGGTGTCATTTGAACAGTGCCGCGTGTCATGGGTTGTGTAAGGGGGAATTTATTTCCAGAATTGCTTTCTTCATTTTCTTTGGACATTTCCTTTGGCTGACATTTTCCTATATTTTCGGCATTAACTATTGGTAATTCATCTGGCATATTTTCTTTAGTTTGTACTAAAACTTGATCTAATTTTACCTCATTTTCTTGTGTCGCTTGTCGACGGCTTCCATTCATATATTTGTTGAATCGATCAGCGGTTATTATTTGACTCTTCGTTTCTCCCACTGGTTGGATTTCAAAATTAACGTGCGATGTCTTTTTTAAATTAGATTTTCCTTTCTGTCTGGCTAAAGTTCTAATCTTTTTCACTTCGAGGTTTATTTCTTTCTTTACTTTCGTATCCATATCAAAATCTTCTCCTATGCTTCGTTTTCTCGGGGTTAAAAATCCATTTTCTGCAATACTCAGTAATTTCGTATCTTCGGAGTTCATTATACTTTTTGCTTGAACTTTACATACATTCAAAAATCTGGGCGGTAGAATTTTGTCCTTAGGCAAGAAATTTTCATCCTTCTGATTTACGACTGTAGAAAAAATCTTATCTTTGGCGACTGTCATTCCTAGGTGCTTGGCAGATTCCAACTTCCTGGTGGATAGAGCATCTCCCTTGCGTGATCTATCACTTAAACTATCTTCCAATGATTTACTATCTTCTACATCGATCACCTTCCTTCGATTCCTTGATGCATTAACTATTGCAATTTCCGTTCTCCCTGAATATGTCTGGCTACTTGCGGGAATATTTTCCAACTTTTTCCATTTTTCTGACTATAATTTTCTTCATCCTCGCTGTAGTGCTGTATGGGCAATGTTCCGTTACAACTCTCCGTTCCTTCAGGCAGGAAATGCTCGTACCTATACGTATACATTCCCACTTGTCGACTGTCACGTGTGACTATCGGTCCTAATGTACAGGGTGCGTCGGTTTTTCCATTTTCCATATGTGGCACTTTTCTAAATTCATCTCTTCTCTCTTTTCCTGGACATGATGTCGCATTCAAATCATCCATGCCTTGTTCCTTTTTCAAACGCTTGTCTTGATTTTCGGTTTTTCCAGGCGATTTTCCATATTCTTCAATTTCAACTATTTCTTTGCAGACTAGCGTCTCCTTTAAATCACCAGTCGCTGACATCTTTGAAACTGTTTTTTCTAAACCTGGTGTCACAATTAAATCACCGGTCCCTGATATCTCTATTTGATTCGAAGTTGTACGTCTCGTTTCATGGCATGAAACTCTGTTTAAGAATACTTCGCGGATTGATTTGGGCGCGCTTTCCTTCTTCAATCCTAATTTTTCTCCAGAATTCATCCAATCGTTCATCCTGATCGTGACATCTCTCAACTTCCATGCGATTTCTCTCTAATCTATTTTATATCTTCGTAAAAAATCTAATCCCAGTGTTATTTCAGTACTACGATGATCTTTTTCAACTATTAAGAATTCATGTTCAATAACTTTTCCTTCCTTTACTTTGATTGGCAATATAACCGAGCCAATATACTGAGTGAAATTTCCTTGTCCATTTCTGAGGTGATACGGCAAATCATAATTTAATTTCATACCTCTAACAATATTAATATGAGCCACTGATACTTGAGATCTCATATCTATGGATATATGCCTCAAAATTCCTGCTACTTCCAAATTAATTACATTTTTCTGTTCATCGTCGATTAGTATATTTTCTCCTTGACTCTCACTATTTAAAAAGTCGTTTTTGCAGCCTTCATCTGAGGCTTGTTGACAGCTGCCATTCCATTTAAAATTCCTGTTATATTTTGCCTTTTTTCCATACTTTTTCCATTTATTGTCATTTCCATAACTATTTCCTATTTGCTGTCTGTAATTTATTCTCCTAATATTTCCTCGTTCATTCCTGCTTCTATGAGATTGAAATCTATTTTCTTTCGAATTGTTAGAAAATTCCTTTCTATATTTATTCATTTTTCCATATTTTTTAATCTTTTTCCTTAGCGTAGTTGGAAAACCATTTTCCTGAATCATTCAATCTCTTATTTTGAAAACTATTCCTATTTGGGCAACGATATGACATATGTCCTACTTCTTGACATGTTAGGCATACGCAATTTTTCATATAACAATCTCCTGCTGTGTGACCTTTTCTGTTACAATGTGTGCACAATATTATATTCGCATTGAAAGTTCTGAAATTCATATTCGGTGTATTCGTAATTTGCTCAATTAATTCTTCTTTTTCTGCTAATGTGATGGCTTCTTCTAAACTGACAGGACTTTCAGATAAAAATTCTTTTCTAACAGGATCTAACAATCCCATGGCAAATTGAACCAATAAATCTTGCTCGTATTTTTGCTCTAATACATTGTCAATTCTATTATTTCCTGTGAGGTGCCTTATCTTTGATGCACATATTTTTAATCTTATGAAAAAATTCCTAACTGATTCATTCTTTTCTTGATAACAATTCAAAAATTCTTTTTGTTCTTCTCCAGGTAATTTCAATTTGCTAAACTGCTTCAATAATTCCTTTTCAATTAATTGCCAGTTGTCGGTATTTTGTAAACTATCTTCTGCTTCAATAAATAATCTAGCGATTCCTTTCAATTTTAATCTAACTATAGAACTTATTTGACTGTCTGTCCATTTTGCTACAGCTGCCAAATCTTCAATTTCACGAATAAAATCTTTGATTTCTGTGGTACCATTATAAAAAGGAATATTATCCAAAGTGATACTAATTTGCGGTTCATACCTAACCCTCGGCACTGTTGTCTGAGTTTCCATGATTTAATTATTTCAATAAAAATCTCCATTGATTGAAAATAAAACTTCACTTGCTTTTTCGAATACTTCCTGAGTTTTTGATCGGTATAAACGCTATATATATTTATTTTCCCAATATCGTGCTTGCAAAATAACAACGATATTATACTAAACTATTTTCACAATTTTTCTACTCATTTACTTCTGTTCAAATTAGTCTTTTTTTCCACTGACACTTATTTGTAAAAATAAAAAATTAAAATATTTATTAAAAAAATTTCAAATTAAATTTTTGTTTGACACTTTTTTTCTGTGGAAAATATCATATATGCGTTAATGTACTTCCTCAATTATTACTCGCACACCTGACACCAATGTTATAAGGCTGGCCTACGGGGTGTTGGGAAAACCACACACCTGACCCCAATGTTAAACGGCTGGACTACGGGGTGTTGTGAACTAACCCACCACACCTGTAATACCAGACATTTTTCGTTAGGTTGGAAAAACAGTATTAAGAGCAATCGACTGTCTGAAGAAGGTCGATACTGAACTAGGTCTGGAGCGGCTCAGACGGAGTTCATTTCTCTTAAATACCGGAACATGGGCTGTTTATTCAGGAAGTACTACCGTTCAGAAAGATTCGAAAAGTTATTCATAAAAGAAAATAAATAAAAGAATGCACTCATAAAATGTTAGAAATGTATATATATATTTAATAAAACTTCACACAATTCTCTCAATCGTCTATGGACGAATGATAGGCAACAATATTCATACAATGAAAACTAATGTAGCGTATTGACAGATAATTCTGCAGTTGGCTACACAATAGAAATAATTTTACTATAAGAACAATCCTGAAATCAATTGCTACACACAGCTAACAATAATTCTCTTTTTGAGATCTTTGTAATCTTGAAACTATTGAGATACTTTATAGTCACATACACATTTGGAAAGGTTGAGTTTTGCCATAAACATAAATACAGAAAAACAAACATGAGACTCACCCTGTTTAACACTTATTCACTGGAGTAGTTTCAAACGGCAATTAGATTTGAATTTATTATTACTGCGTTTTCTTCTGCGTCAATCGGTTAGTCTAATTAATTCGCCCGGTATATTCGTATACAGTTAAGGTTTTTCTAAGTGATCGTGAACCATTGAAATTGCGGAATCCCGTTGTATTATCTCTGTTTTGGAAGCTTTGACAATTTGTGGAAACTATACTGTTCACTCGTGTTTTTACTAGGAGCTTCAATACTTGATTTGAATCGGCTGAGTTTCTATGTTTGCTGAAGTTAACTACACTGATTGGGAAACTCTCATTATTATTGTAAGATACTGTAATTCGACTGACCTTTATACCGCACTTTTGAGAATGACATGTTCTCCGAAATATTTTCGTCTAATATAAGTGATTACTGAATGAGATACTGCTTTGAACTAACTTGCATTCTAACCTTACTTTGAGGTTACATAATCTTTGTTTCACTGTAGAACACCGAATCGGAATATTGTTGACATGAAACTCACGCTTTTATAAGATCTTCACCACGGGAGCTAGTAGGCGGGGCTTAGGTTGTTGTGGGCAGATAACGAGGTGACTCGTAAAACTGATAAGGGCCTTGTTTTTCTAACCCGTTTTTGCTTATCTATGTTATAATTGGATACTATTTTACTGAATGACAGGTATTTATGAGGGCTGTCGGGTAATCGCTAAAATAATGACCAACAAGTGTGTTTATGAATTTCAGAGGTGTCTAGTCCCGGTGATTCACGAGTTGTTATCGCATTCTTTTAACTGCTCTGTGTTTATCGACTTTGGACGGGTGTTAGAATTATGGATATGTTGTCGGTAGTAAATAAAACTGATTTTCTTATCTAGCTGTGACTGTAACGAGTAGCAATCAATAATCTTTGTTTTGCTCTCCTAGATGAGTCATTTATGCATTCGGTATACAATGGTTAATTCTTGGTAATTATCTTTAAATGCATTTCTGTAATTACATGGCATAACACTTTAATTTGAATAAGTTAATAAATCGATGTAATATTAAATGGGCTGAAATTTATTCACCGAATTTGTTTGGGATTATCAAACATCATTTGCTTCTGGTGTTTGAAAAATATGGGGATCTTCGCGGATTACAGCAGAATAAGATTGTTTCAAAGTAATACATATATTTTATGAAACATAGACAGTTTATACATTTTAGTGAATGTTCGCTTTTATATTCTTCATCAAAGAAAGAAGACGTAGCTGAGGAATTTCAACAACATTAGATGCTTCAGTTGAAAATGGTTGTTTGTGCTAAAATATAAGAACTAACGTAGTAACAACATATGTTTTTGTGAGTTTTTTTAATTTGTGAGTACATATATGGTAAACTCGTAATAAATAATTTTCACTTATCAACTTATATAATAAATTCGACTTAAAGTTGAAGGTAAATGTCATTTCACCTATAAACGTCAAAAAATTTCCAGTGTAATTTCATGCTCCCTACCCCAAGGAGGAGAAACATTTTCGGATTTTTTTTTAGTTGCCATGGAAACGATACAAAATACAGGCTTTTAATTGGTCGAAAATGTTAGGTGTGGAATTTTCAAAATAATCCTATGTCCCGTTTTCCAGAAATGTCTAATAGGCCATTGGCTCTTAAGCCACGTACAGACATAACAAGACGTGCGCGCGTCGAGCTCGCGACACGCGCCGACAAAGTGTGGCCGTGGTTCGCGGTAGGCTCGCAGAAAGCGCAGGAGGTTCGTCGCAATCCATCTGCTGTCGGTTTTTCGACGGTAGATCAAAGGGGATCGTGTCGCAGTGTGAACGGTTTATTTTTTGGTGCGAGATAACTGCGTACTACTTTGACACTATTCGGAATTTTAAAAAAGTTCAAATAGTTTGAAATATGGAATGGGACGAAGAAAGTCGATTAGAATTAATTGAGTTCTACGAATCAAAGCATAACCTTTGAAACCCGAA
Source organism: Gonioctena quinquepunctata (assembly GCA_018342105.1). Taxonomy (NCBI): domain Eukaryota; kingdom Metazoa; phylum Arthropoda; class Insecta; order Coleoptera; family Chrysomelidae; genus Gonioctena; species Gonioctena quinquepunctata. The sequence goes on along the minus strand of JAFIRS010002774.1, from coordinate 124,580 downwards.
GGATACAAATTATTTTAGGGATTATTTTAGGAAAAATTATACTCTGAAAAATACTTCTTTCTCTACCTTCCTTTTGAAAAAAAAAATTGACTCGTGGATTGAGATTGCTCAATCAATGGGTAATGGCAGAACATGGGAAGAGTGCAAAAAAAAAGATCCTCAGGCACCGTTCCAGTAAAGTGTTTGTAGTGCCCACTAACGTTCTGAAAGCTCAGATCTCTCAACAACCTCTGGCCTGTACTTTCTTCATTAAGTTCGGTACGCCACCACCTTCGTTTTGGATTTAATTTTTTTTGTATGCTTGCAGCGATTATCATTGCACCACTGCATAATATTGTACAACATGCAGATATCCCGTTATCAGTCGAATGTTTTTGCAAAAAAGTTTAGCTACACTGAAAACGTGTTGGTTCGGGATTCGTGGAAACTAGGTTGACGGCATTTCGTGCGACTGTCGCGCGCGCCTTTCATGTGCCGGCTCGTTACGCGCGCGTCTTGTTATGTCTGTACACGCCCTTGAATGAGCTAGGCGTCCTGTGCGATCTGCTTTCCTAGAAACCATACTGCCTCTCGCCAATTAGTCTAATCAACAAGTTCAAAAACGTGTTAAATAGATATAAAGCTCCTAAAAATATGAGCGATAGCTCATTCGATTCGGAATGACGTGACGTCTAGAAAAATGTTTTCCAAGGGTTTATTAGCACGTAAAAAATTGTGATTGTTATTAACAAAATAAGATTAAAAAAAGGAAGTATTTCGTTTTTCGTTAATAATTTATTGAATTATTAAGCATGAAGTATAATTTCAACTGTCACTGATTTGTATGACTCCATACATTTCACTAATTAGTTAACTTAATGGTATTGTAATATAAATGAACTTATAATACGTTTTGAATTTTATCTCCAGTAACACATTCTTTTTCTCGGATATTGTAGTGAATCACTTATTCAAATTGAACCGTTACGTTATAGTTGTCAAGTTTCTGACAATAAAAATAAAATAATTTAGAAAATATACTTGAAAAAAATATAAAAATTAGAAGATAAATTCAATTATTATTTTAGTAAATAAATAATTGAACTTTAGCAGAATATTAATAATTCTAGTGATAAATGAATGAAAATGATCAATAGCAGAATGTAAATTAGGTAAGTCTAAATTTAAACTAGTATATTATTTAAAAAAAAAATTATATTGCTATAATTTATACGTAATTAGAAAGATATTTTATCATAGAACAAGAGAGTTCGTGAATCCGTAGCTGTATCTATATTATTTAACGAATTATAAGCTATGAAATTTCAAAAAATATAAAAAAAATCTAAATTTTTTATAAACAAATGCTTATAACAACTGATAAACAATGGTTACAGAATCGATTTTGAATTCATTTTAAAGATAAATAAATCGTTCATGAAAATGACTGAATCGTCCTTTACCGTATCTCTCATAGTTCAAAAGTTATAACAATTTATAACTAGACAAATTATGGAACGGCTGTAATTTCATTATCATATAATATGTAACAATGCTGTAAAAAATACAAATTTTTTTTTTTCTATACTTTGTTATAGATAGTTGTTTTTGTTATTTTTTGAAGTTTTCGAAAAAAAATATAATGGTTAATATTATTTGTTTATAACAAATTGTTAAGTTAATAAACAATGAAATTATTTAAAAAAAAAAATTATTTCTCTGTTAATTCATTGAAAAAGGTCAATGATGATTATGAAGTATAAAATAGTTTCTTAACTAATTATTTATACAATTGAAATATAAAAAAAGCGATTATAAACAATAAAAAAAATTATTTAAGAATTTTTTTTTTTTAAATCATAATTTTACCTATGCAATAAATTTCAAAAATCCCAGAATAGTCTGTTTGTTTATAAACAATTTCTTAACAAATGACGTAATTTTTTTTTTACAATGTTAATTAATACCTATATCAGATGCGAAAACATCAATGATAAGATATTACTAAAACAAAATTTTTTTGATATTTTTTTTTTGAAATTTCATTTTTTGTTATTTAAAAAAATTATAATTAACAAAATAATGAACTTTCATAAAAAAAAATTGCATTGCTTCATTGAGTACCCAAATAAAAAGAGCTCCACGAAGCGAACATTTTATAGACCAATTATTTAAACTTTTATGTCGTAATTTATAAAAACAGAGATTGGAAAAAAATTCGTTAATTAACAATGGTGTAACTTTTGAAAAAATCGACATGATTTTTTTTTTTACCAACGTTCAAGTGTCTAAAATACACCATAATTTATTCAAATTTTTAAATTGTTATTTAATACTATGAAAAAAAATATTTTAGGTGATATGCGCCTATGCCGTAACGACCACGCGGAGCCCTATTTTCAGCCTTAAAAAAATTTATAAATAATAGAGATAGAGTTCCGGGAGGTAGGACTTTTTTATTGGGAATCGCCTCCTCTTTCAGGATCTTTTTCATAATACCTTAAATATAATTATTTTAGAAATTATTAACAAAAAACGAAATACCTAATTTTTTTAATCTCATTTTGTTAATAACAATCGAAATTTTTTACGTGCTAATAAACCCTCAAAAACATTTTTCTAGACGTCATTCCGAATCGAATGAGCTATCGCTCATATTTTCAGTAGCTTTATATCTATTAAACACGTTTTTGAACTTGATTAGACTAAATCACATCATGCTTTACAAATATGAAACGATGCGTTAGATCAGCCAGAAAGAATCAAAACGAGTCTTCAGATATTCAAGTCTGAGTTGTCACCGGATTTGAAGGAAGGGTTTACTTTCCCAATTCTGAGGGCTCGGGGAAAAATGCAATTTTCAATCTACAGGGTGTTACCAAATGAGTGCGAAAGTTTTTAGGGGTGATTCTTTGTCGAAAATTAAAGGGGGTCTTTCATGTAAACAAAAGCTCTCAGGCTTTTTCTTGAAAAGTTACACGATTACAAAAATGATGAAAAATTGCTGAAGAGTTGAATAATGGCATTTTGTGGGCATGTTCTACCAACAAGAAGGCTATCTATAAATATTTTTCAAATTTTGTCGTGATCTTTTGAAGGGGGAAACATGCAACCCCTATTCCATTTCCATTCCAAAACGTGACAGCCACCTATTAGATTTTCTCGATTCCATTCACAGAAGATCCGTTCATGTTGTATTTTATTTTTTTATTACGAAACTATTGCTTTTACGGACACAACACGGGAATTACAAAAGTTTTGCAATGAATCGTTTTTTTCAACACATATTTGTGAATTAGGAATTTTTATTTCGACAAAAAGTTCTGGTAAAAATGGAACAGGGGTTTTATGTTTCACTCCTTCAAAAGTTCACAACAAAATTGAATGAATATTCATAGGTACCTTCTTCATTGGTAGAACATTCCCACAAAATGCCATTTCTTCAACTCTTCAGCAATTTCAAGAAAAAAAAAAACTTTTTTTTTCTCATATTTGGTAGCGTGTAACTCTTTAAGGAAAGGCCTAAGAGCTTTTTTTCATGAAAGACCCCCTTCAATTGTCGACAAGAAATCACCCCCTGAAAACTTTTGCACCTATTTGGTTACACCCTGTATATATTAAAAATATGTGAAGGAGGACCTGAAAGCTCCAGGCAAATGTGTTTTTAAAATTTGATAACAAGTACTTACGTAAGCTCGATCTTAGGTCTAACTCTTGTATTTCAATCTTCGACTGTGACGCCCTAAGTGGTGGGCGACACAGAATCTTTGGAGAGATCGGCCCGGAAACGGGCATGAGTCCGAAGAACCTTATCAACGGGCTTCTAGACCTAGTTAGGGGCACAAACCTGTTTGAATGAGGAACCACTGACGACAGAGTGATACAATAGACCCCAGCTGGTCGCAGTGTCAAGGGAAGCTAAGTGCCAACCCTGTCTCTGGCTCGTCAGCCTTAAACCAACCAACCAACCAAGCTCGATCTTGATCTCATTCTGTAGGACCGTTTGTCGAATTGCTTTGAGAATTGTCATAATTTCGTTGCAAGTTCTGCTTCTATTTGGGAAAAAAAGTATAAAAATTATCTGCGATTCTTGTATGTTAGTAGTTTCTCCTTTCTCTGAAATTATGAATTCAATTTCGTAGTCCTCGGAATAATTTTCAATTATTTTTAGAGTTAACCAACTTTTTTTCGAAACATTTTTATATTTGTCAGTCATGTTTTTATAGTTGATTTTTTGAAAATATGAACAGAATGTTCAATTTATTGGAATAATCTGCACTAAAAGATATATTTGTCACTAGGTTCCATCGTTCAAGATAACTTTTGTGGGTATTTATGTTGAAAAGAGAAACATTCTCAATTCAATATTCAGTTGGGAATGTTTTCCCCTTGTCAACATGTTTTATAGTAGTTTTGTCTTTTTATCAGTGTATTAATATGTTTCTATAATTTATAATGTTCAATTAGCTGTGAAGTATTTGTATTATTTTTATATGTTTTATAACTGGAGGGTTTTTTATTATTAGACGTTAGCCAAGGTGATATGATATCCAAGGACTAAATTATAGGGAGTGTGATATTCTACTATTATTTTGCAGCGATCAATTCTGTTGATTAAAGTGTAAGAAATATCTAGACATTTAGTAGCACATTCAAAATTTCAAAGATGATGCCACGATATATTTTTTATGTGCTTGTTGAAATAAAATATCGTAATCTATGAACATTTTGGTTAATTTTTTGTTTTGTTTCAAGGGCAATTTACTAGTTCTGTGGAATCACATCAGTTCAATCATATATTTTGAGTTTATTGCTGATAGAACACAATCGACAACAATAAATGAGATAATAAAAGAAGGAAAAAGGTAAATTGTCTTACTAGGGGTAAAATTAACTCTTAGTCTTACAAGCATAGAGATTGCCAGATCTGAACTGAAATTATGGACCCTATTACCCCTATTTTCCTCAATTTTATGTGGAGCAAAAATATAATACGATAATGACGATGGAATTCGATGTTATAGAAAATATTAACTTTGATATCGTACATTTTTAATGTGTTTTTTGTCAGTAGATTGTTGAATTGATAGAATTTGAAAATACCGATACAACTTATTATTTTTCATTGCTTTCCGTCAGAAGTATACAATTTATAAATGGATAACTGATATGTATCGAATGGGTATGAATCTATATTATAATGAGCTGTTTCTTGTGACTTCCTTCGCGTGGAATTTGTTTTTTTTTTCTATAGGAAAAACCAAGAAGAAAAATGTTGTGACAACTCTCAGTCCTGATAAAATCAATGACTATTATTGCTCTATTGCACAAAAACTGAATGAGAAAATAACTATTTCGTACGATCCCATGATGAATCTAGAAGGTATCAATATTGACGAGAACCTAATTCTATATGAAACAAACATCGACGAATTGGTCGAAATTTTGAGGTTTATAAAAAACAAAAACGCAAGTGGTTATGATGGAATTTCGATTAAAATCATCCAAAATCTTCCTCTCAATGCTCTCAATACACTTGTGTCTATAATCAATAACTCATTTCATGAAGGACTTTTTCCTGACTTCCTGAAAACTTCAGTTGTCATCCCACTATACAAAGGTGGAGACTCATATGATCCCTCAAGTCATCGCCCGATCGCCCTCATACCAACTTTGGCCAAACTCATCGAAAAACTGGTGAAAATACGTTTAACCGCTTTCTTAAAACGCCACTTAATTTTAAGTGAAAATCAGTTTGGTTTTCAAAATAATAAAAACACGAATGATGCTATTTTTTCATTTCTATATGACACTTACTCAAAGCTGAATGCCGGTAATGTAGCTGCTGCAGTCTTTTGCGATCTGTCAAAGGCGTTTGACTGTGTCGACCATAAAATCTTACTGAGAAAACTCCACCAGAATGGTTGCAGAGGAACCACGTACAAATGGTTTGAATCTTACCATTCGGGTAGGAATCAAATGGTGAGAACAACAGAACTTTCTGAAAGAAAGGAAATTAAGTCCGGAGTGCCTCAAGGATGAGTTCTCGGTCCCATTCTGTTCTTGTTGTACATAAACGACCTAACCAACTTGAACATATCTGGAAAATTCACCCTATTTGCGGATGATACCACGATATTATGGAACAGCAAGAATTCTAACACCTTACCCGACTTAATATCTACTGATATGAAAAAAATTAAGGAATGGTGCGATGCAAATTTGTTATCCTTCAATACAACAAAAACAAACATCATTTCATTCAGATGCTCTCTTGACGACCTTACATTTAGTAATAACATATTGATCGAGAACAAGCCTCTAACTAAATTCCTAGGAATCCATATTGATAATAAGCTCAAATTCGACGGACATATCAAGCATCTCAAAAGTAAGATGTCTGCTGGATGCTATGCACTGAGAGTAACTTCGTCGAATTTGGGATCTAAAATCGCCAAAACTGTATATTACGCCCTAATAGAGTCCCATTTACGTTATGGAATACCTTTTTGGGGTGTTAGCAACTCATCGGCACTTCAATCAGTCTTGGTACTGCAGAAACGTGCTTTAAGGTACTTGCGTAAACTAAAACCCCGTGATTCTTGCAGAAACATATTTGTTGAAGAAAAAATACTAACAGTATTTGCGTTATTCATTCTAGAATCAGTTTGTCTCATATACAAGAATGTGTCTATGTTCGAGGCTTCAGGTAGTCATTACAACACCCGCTCTCACATGTTGAAATTGCCAATTCCCTCATCAAACATGATCAGAGATTCGATTTACTACAATGGAGTTAAGATGTACAATCACCTCCCCTCGCACATAAGGGAGGCGAATATGAATATGAACATTACAAACTTTAGAAAAATTATTAAAAAGTTTCTGGCAGATAGATCCTATTATAACTTGCAGGAGTTTCACAATGATAAATTTGATTGACAGGGTGCATATTTGAATCCATGTAAGTTTTTAAGTTGACGTCACTAAGTTGTAGATGTGTTTGTGTCTATATGTAGATTGTTCATGTGTGTATACATCTACGTGTTTATATGTATATACATGTCTATATATGTATGTTTTGTGTATATATATGGGCGTGTGTGTACGTATATATATTTTTTATATTTTTTAACAATACTGACAACTCTTATTTTTAGATATTTTTTATAAATCTTGTAATCATCAGTAATACTTCTATATTCAAGCTTTGTCCACAAGATTTACTCTTACTGACATTAAAGTATATTCATTATTATTATTATTATTAATTGATGCATGAATAGTTCATCTATTTACTCAACTGTTGTGTAAGATTTCTCAAAGAAGCTCTCCCACACTCCTTACCATTATCCATTGCTTGCGCCCAACGTTTTCAATTTTGAATTTTACAACCATTTTCATATCTATTGGAAAGTAATTGTCACGTATGAGACTACTTACCTATATGGGGCTAGAATAAATTATTTTATACTTCTTAGTTCATGTTGAAACTTTTTTTTTTCGATGCTCCGTTATGTTCGTTCGGAACGATATGTGTATCACTCTATTTTATTCATCAGCGGTGCTGTGACGAGAACGCCACCATACTTTTTAACTGAATGCTGTAGTTGTCATTAGCACCACTCCCCTATTTCTCTCTAACATCCAAGATGTTCCATTGTTTGTTCAATGAAAGGCTCTGGAACCCCAATCATGATTCATCAACACGATTCCACTCTTATCACTCTATATCAGCGATTACACCTAACCCCCAATGAAAAACCAATCCAACGTAGAGTTTACCCAACACACATCTAACACAAGGAAGACCTAACCTAGAGCAGCGCATCGTGGGCCCGAACTGTCATAGCTGCCTTACTTTTGGATTCCTGTTTGGAAAGCAAATACGAATTTTTTATTTGATACCTCCATAACTACTAATACGCAAGTCACTAACTGAAGATACATTTGAATAGTTGGGAAGGAGAAAAACTATAAGTCTGTCTCTACATGAATTAGTATTTCTTGAAGTTCAAGGTAGGTACATTGTTCTTCTCAATACAACATATGCATTTCGAGGGTCGCAACCCTCATCTTCAGTGTTCTATAGAAATTTATAGGGAAAAAAGGATTTAAATTGAACTTTACTGGGGATTAGGTGACAAAGTGATGTTAATGTTGTCCCCTTGTTTTTACCCTTAGGAGTGGGACAACCAGTCCTCTTCCTTTGTTTTTGCTGTTCATTAACAACCCACATTGCATAAAGTATGATAGGATGAAATCCAAAAATGAAAGAAAAGTACTAGAAGTCCCACTCCCAAGGGTAAAAACAAAGGGACAACATTAACATCAATTTGTCCCCTAACCCCCAAAAATGTTCAATTTGAATCCTTTTTTCCCTTTAAACTTCCACAGAACACCGACAATGAGGGACGCAACACTCGGAATGCATACGTTGTATTGAGAAGATCAATTTACCTACGTTGAACATCAATAGATACTAATTTCTGTGGAGTTTTTCCCCAATTCAACTTTCTGGGACTCCACTACGAGAAGATGGGCAATTTCTAAAAAATACATTCGAATAGGTACATCTTCTGAATGTATAAATTTCCATGTATCATACAACGTTATATTATGGGACAAAACATAATTTGCCAGAAATATATATATGGTGGAAAGAGAAAAAGATGAATAATCGTAACGCGACAATAAAAATAATAATTTAATAATGATAAACTATGGAAATTGGTGATCAGGTGATCACTTTATTGAGGTCATTGTTGAATGGCTATAAGTTTCACTCAAAAATAATGAATCAGTTAACCAGAAATACTACCGCTGATACTAGCTGTTCGTTACGCAAAAACAGGAGAAGTATGTTGCCAGGAAAACGTTTCTGAAAAGTTTGTTGATAAAAGGAGCTATTGTGATAACTTTTACAATAAGGCGATATATTCTCGGAAATAACAAAGCTCTGAGGGAAATTAGATTTGATTAAATTCTTAATATATCTGAAATGTGCTCCGTTTCGTTTGGTGTTGTGTTATGAATAATGTTCAACGAAAAATGGTAGATCAATGAGCCTATCTCCCTCCCCTTAACCGATGCTTGTTCAGTGATGAATAAGTTAGAGAAATCGGGCGTAGAAAAGCTGATAGGAGTAATATTCTAGAATATATGAGGGAACATATTACGTGATTAATAATATATATTGCTTTCAATTCTGAACTATTTGGTACCTACTGATAACTCACACAGGATGATAAACCGATTTTTATTTGATACGTATAAGGGGCAAAATTTTTGTAGCAAGTTGAAAAGCTGTGACTATAGAAAATATATCACAAGCAATACATATGTTCGTCAATACTTTTTCATAGGCATATGAAATGATATAATACGGAATACATGAAACTTAGACAAACAGAAACAAATATACAAAAAACGAGTACTATATTCTCAGGTTTTGAGTACACCCTAATTTCCTCATCATGAAATCATTTTCGAAAAATATATTCTCTTACGGTAATTTCGAAGGTTATACAGTCCTTTGATTTTATTTCTTTTGTTTTGTATTATTATGTCAAATATCAAGACACCAAAGTTCATCTTCGTAGCTCGAGAAAAAACAAAGTAATTTTTGCCTCTAGGTAACTAGAACATCGTCTCGACACAAATTGTGTGAATAATAACCCAATATATATTTTGTATATATGTAAATGTGCTCACTCTGCTACAACAAAAGTAGAAGGGACTTGATCCTGGACATGCATGCTCCAGAATACTTAATTTCATTTTATTATTTTATATCACGTCCAATTTTCAATTTCAATACTCAATACAATGTATCCATATATGCAAGAGGAAGAATCAATCGCCTGTAAGTTTCATGCTTCGTGGAGCGTAATTCCAGACAATTACAGCTCCCATTCATATATTTTGTCTGAAGAACAAATCTCCATATAAAGGGTTACGGTCAAAAATCCGCAAGGGACAACCACTTTGCCTCCAGTAGATATCAAACCATGATCTCTGTGTTAACATATATCACCAAACAACATCCCCGCTCTAAAATTTGAATAACAACAAGAACTATTACGTATCAAGAAATGATTCATCTTCACCGTTACCATATTTATCAAGGAAAGAGAAAATCCTTAAAAAAACTTCGACATTTCCAGAAAATCCTGTTTTTCAACTCACCACAAAAAACAGCAAATGAATAATGCAACTGACGTTGGCAATCTTGGCCTATACAAACTATTTAAGATGGACGTTCAATATGACATGTAAAACCAATCCTATAGAGGAGCCACCTTGCATTATAGTGGATATTTATCCAAGTCTCCAACCGTGCAAATTAGTAATTATAGTCGAAACTAATTTCAACTACGAAACAATAACCAAAGAACGACCGGCGAGCACTGTCAAGGATTATAGTTCCCCTCTTTGGCACTGTTGCCGATGAAGTTACGTACTACATGTAATAGCTGTATTGAAGTATTCATTATCAATTGGTTTGGGGTTAATAGGAAGAAATTATTAGTTAAATAATTATTCCGAAATAACATTGTTTGAAAATTAAATCCAACGTTGTTATATCCATTATTATGAGGTCCAACAAAAATTTAAAAAAATAACCTAGAGATTCGTTATTATATTGGCGGGCTTGGCAACATGCAAGTTGCGTTGTCGAATCAGCAAACCCTCGTTACGGATTTTACGGCAGAATATATTATTCCAGCGGCAGAGGAATCGTTATTGGATTTTGAATTTTGATATTCTTCTGGGGAATGTTTCGAAAATCTCGCATTGTCAACCGGTCATATATTAGTTCTGAATCCCAGGTTCATATGTATTTTGATTGCAACTCTTGTGTCAGTTTGTTTGAATGAGTCGATGGGAATCAACCGATTTTTATGAAATCAATGAATAATCTTTGGAAGCCATAATTCACTGGTTAAATACTCACAACAGAAGATTCCAGAGTTGGAAGTGCAGCTCATAATTTTTGAGTATAGAAAATATTTTATTGGCAAAAATTTGCTCAAATTTCACAAAAAAGCAGTTTTCAAAATTTGTGGAATTTTTACGGTTCATTCTGAATGACTTGAATATTTCTCTTCCTTAATATTCGTTGAGAAAGAGAGGAAATTTTGTGGAGAGAGAAAATGGTTTCCACGTTAGAAATATTTTACATGGATTGTGTACTGAAGAGAATATTTGGCAATAAGGGATGAAAAATCTATGACAATCCGTGTATAGAAGATTTTTTCGTACTATATCTTGCTGGCTGATTTTTTTTTGTAAAATGAGAATTCATTGAACTTTCTAATTCATCGCGTGTGATTTTCAGTAAGTGATGGATATTTTACTGAGTACACTTTGACATTTCTGTGTCAATATTGCTGTAGCAACTCACAACACCAAATTTCTTTGAAAGAAATTTAGCCGAGTGGTATTTCTGCAACAATATTGGCGGAAACATATCTATCACGAGTGGTATATGACCAGATTATATAACCAGCTATCGATTACAATTATACTGACACTTGAGAAAACTACGTTCTTTCAAATTTCTTTTAAGGAAGTGTTTCCGAAACGGTCGGACATCATTTTCCTATTTGATAGTGACTTGGGAGTCACCCAACAGTGACTGAATTATTTTGATAGGTTTGGTATAAACAATGGTAAATGCCTACTTGTTTTGTAGCAAGTAGCGTGTATATTCGCGGATATACTAGCAACATGGTGTAAATCTATTCGCTGGTATTGGGATTTTATTGGTAAGATACATGCATTTGATTAGCTGAATTCATTTCGAGGTATAAAATCACCAATATGATACAACAATAATTCACCTATGTCACATATCTGAAAAACAATATACTTCCATCGAAAAATGTGTACTACGCGCCTTCAAAACCTCCAAGAAACCATATTTCGTTTCAATACTTCAAAAGCGAATTGTTACAGATCATTATTGTGTTATGAATGTTCAATGATTACAAGCATTGTACAGAGAGTAATTTTCAATGCAACACATATTTGCCTTTTTATAGAAGTTCATTGGATCTGCCTGCCATTCTGAATGTCTTTGATTTTGACAAATAAAAACCTACTATGCGATCCCAGAATCCCGTACTATAAATCACAAAACCCATTTCCTAAAAACCCTAAATATCAATGCGCAAGAATACCTATTTCATATTCGCGGGAAGCATATGAATTTGTTATTCATAGAATAAAATAGGTCAAACAATTAATAAAATGTGTTTCTTCTTTTTAGTGCATTTGTATAGTAACTTGTCTTCAGCAATAGTTTTTTATTTATTTTTCCTCTTCAATACATTTGTATAAAAGTTTGTCTTCAATTTCTTTTTGACATTTTCAATCAATTCTTTCTAGTCAATCATGAAATTCCTCATCTTATGAATTTCTGACAAAAAATTGATAATATTTGACCCCAAAAACCCCTTCATACCAATTGTGAATAGAATCGGGCCATAATCACATCATCTGAAATTCATGAATTTTGACAAAAAATAATCTCCGACTAGAAATACTACGACACACCAATTTCAAATGGAATTGGACCATAGTCGCAAAACTCGTTGGCCATCTTGGAGCCGCCATCTTAGATCGATGAATTTTGCCAAAAAATTAGTTATCTTCGACTCAAAGAACACCCACATACTAATTTTTGAATAGAAGCGCCCCATAATGACAAAACTCGTCTGCCATTTTTTTTGTAACACAAATTGCATAATAGACTGTCACCGGAATTATGAATACCTGCCAAAGTTAATCGAATTACTAGAAGTGGATCAAAATCCATTTGCAAATTTTCACCCGAACGTACAAATCGAGAAATAAATAATAATCACAGAGAAACAAGGCATGGCAAAAAACACAACTATAGAAATATTGAATAAATTAACTGACAAGAGGTGCACTACCGTCGAAACGAAATTTAGAAAAATTATTTCTCGTTAGCCTATTACCAGTCAGGAAATTGAACCTCCGGACCTCGTCACTAATTGTTGATTTTTATTTACCCTTGCTATTTCTAAAGACGTAATCAGAATTACATTCCTATTTCATTGCAGAATAGTTAGCCCCCGATGAATTAAATTAAGAATGGCGCTCTCTAGCCGTAAACTGCTGGTCTAAGAATGGTTGGTAAAGATGGAACTATTTCTCGCTGTGTTTGAATTTGGCTATTAGCCGCCCATTTCGTATTTCAAGTTAATGTCTCAAACAACATTGTATGGAGTTTCGCTCTGAAGGAAGGAAGGAAGGAGGAAGATGAACTATTTCCATGGGTCTTTCGTTTGGAATAAAAAAAAAGCATGGAGTAATTCATTCTATTTTCGAAAAAAAAAAAATTTTTTTTGAAAAGTATCCAATCTTAATATTTTCAATTGGTACTCTAATACTCTCTGAGTTCACTCCTACTACATTTGTGTCCTCAAAGTGTAACCGTTTCTCGATGCAAGTTGAAATAAAAATACATTGAACGCCCACCTCAACAAAAAGTTATTGATAAGTAAGCTCCTAACCTAGTGTAAGTAACCAATTTTGCGTTGGCGCCAAACGAAAAAAAAACAAGCAAATTAATTACGTAAAGCTTAACATGAAGGCAGGGGGGTGCACGGCGGCGGCATGTCCCTTCGCATTTTCGGAATGCTATTGTTTATCGCTGGAGATTTCACGTTACATTTTTATGTTATTTTGTTTTGATCATTTCTTTCAAGTAATTCAATGATCTTCATTGATTGTTTGTTTGGCGTCGACTCAAAATTAGTTACTTACATTAGCTCAGGAGCTCAATTATTAAGAATGAAAAGGTTTCATTAATTTTTTGCCTTTCAGTTACATTTTTCGTCAGTTTATTTTTTATTTTTTGTGGCTAAAATCTACTGATTGCTATCTACTTAAATTGGATTACTTTTGAAATACTCACTGACCCACTTCACTTCAGCTACCCAGACAGCACTGGACGTCCCGAAGACGTCCATTTTTGGACCTATTTTGGACGTTTTGAGGATGTCCACTCATGGACGTATCCAAGATGTCCAGAAATAGATGTCCCCAAAACGTCCATTATATGGACGTTGTAGTCTTGTAAATGATGAATAATATATGATGACTATATATTTCCACATTTCAGTTTTATGTCCAAGTTATAATTACTTGGTAGGGATTGCGAACTGCAGTTTATTTCAATCGTTCTCCGAAATACATATCTATTTCATAATTTTTATTTATTCCCTTTTTCCAATGAATAAATATAGGATATACTTGCATACTCGTTTACTTTCACCTCTTAAGTTGCGTTATTGAGAGGTCTCCTTCCGCACATAACTAGTTCTATTATTTCAAGATTTGATTGATTGGAACGTTGTGTCCTGTGAGCTGCGATAAATGGTAAATGCTGCAATGTGATCCTGTCAACTGACGTCACCGCGTTCCTCCATGTTGTATGCATAAGATAAACAAGAATAATTCTGTGATTTGTCTCTTATCTGTCACACAACACAGCATATGCCTGAAGAAACACGTTGACGTCACGTCCATGATCACAGATCCAGCGTATTGAACCATCCTGAACATCATAATAATAAAAATAATAATAATTATTATTATTATTTATTTACCACTTTGGTACATGTAGGGTACATATGGTAGGTCAGATGAATATATAAATATATAAAACAACATAAAAAACAAAAATCACAGCTTTACATACAGAATTATAAAGAAAGTACATAAAATTGAATAAATAATTAAAAAGTATCATTCAAATACTCTTGCAAAGTATAAGTGCACTTGTCAATCGATAAATATCACAAAATATGTTGTCACTTTGAGAATTTATTATCTCATTCGGCAATTTGTTTCAGAGAGACAAAGCATTGTAAGCATCTGTTCTCCGAATCTTGTACTATATGTATGTGTTGAAGCAATCGTTTCGAAGGACTCGGGGTGATTTCTTGGAAATTAAACACATTCAAAAATATAAATACATGGAACAGTCAATAGTTTTTCTCTTATGAAAACCGGTTTGCAACTATCTCGATAGTCCAAGAACTCTATTTAAGTTTGTACCGCGCCCCCATGCCATTATGTTTGGTGATATATGTGAAAATGCCATGGCAAAATAAATGCCTATTGAACTTCATTTTGTTACACAGGCTTTCATTTGATTGCAAAGGATACTGAATTGAGTTTATTGCAAACACTATTGATGTGCTGATCAAAATTCAGGCGTTCGTCTAATAGAGTTCCCAAAAACTTTACTTCTTATGACATAACTATTTCCTCACTGAAGACTATTTCCTTTGGCATATTATTTTTCCATTGAAAAATTTCATAGATACTGACTTCTTAGGTTTCAGAATGAGTCTGTTTCGCTCACACCAAGATGCGAAAGTATCAATGATTTTGGTAACCTTAACAAGTGAATTGTCGATATTGGAACTTGTAACTGTGATCGTAGTGTCATCAGCAAACATAGTTGAGTGGCAGTCTTTTATGTGTTCGGGTAAGTCATTAACAAATGTCACAAATAATGATGGACCCGAAACCGAAAGTTGTAGTACACCCATTTCAACATTTTGTTCACTCGACGTTACAGTATTATATTTGACAGTCATACAACGGTTTTCCATATATGATTCCAACCAAGTTCAAATATTTTCTGGAAAACCAAGTGCAGCTGTCTTATGGGTTGAATCCGAAGATACCGTGTCAAAAGCCTTCGATAGATCAAAAAACAGACTGATAACAAGGTTATTAGCGTCAATTTCTGCATAAATGAAATTGAGAAAATGGTAAGTTGCTGTTTCGATAGAATGGATTTTTCTGAATCCATGTTGATTATTACATAAGAGTTTGTTTGCTTCCAACTAACAACTACTTTTTCAGATAACTTGGACAAGGAACAAATCAGCGAAATTTGTCTATAATTATCAGTCTTATTTTTTTATCAATCACCTTTTTCAAAGAGAGGTATGCATGTAGGACTGATTCATCAGATAAGTCAGAGGATCAATTATGAGGTCAATTACATCTTTGATGATGATGATTATATAGTTCGTCTATACCACTTGATTTTTTATTTTTTATTTTTCTCAGAGCATTACATCTTTCTACTTCGGTTATATGTTCATTTGGAAAAGGATGACTGATAATAAAATTTTCACTAATAGTACAGTGTAATGATAGATTTTGCCCAAAGTGAATATTCAGACTTAATTCCGTAGCCTTAGGAAAATAGTCAACAAATACTTCTGCTTCCTGTTCATCATCAACAATTTTCGAATTATGCTTCAAAGAGATGTTTCTAGTATCTGGCGAATTTTGTTTCCCCAGTTCAGAGTTAATAATTTTCCATGTCCCTTTGGTTTTATTCTGAGCATTTTCACATTTTTTCGAAGAGTTTTTCGTTTTCTTAATCGCTGACTTGTGCTCCTTCAACCTATTTTTATTCATTTCTATTAAATGAGAATCAACTACATGGAAGGTTGTGCATAGCTGGCACAAATCCTAGAGTAAAACACTCCGGAAGCAAAATACCTCTCCATTCGGATTTCCGGGCGAGAGGTACTCGAGGGGACTCAACATTAAAGATCCATTTTTGCAACATCCGCGGACTCAACAAGAACATCAATGACGTCCACCATCACCTACAGACCTACTGGCTCTAACAGAAGTAAACTCGTCCACCAACAAGGTCCATATGCTTTGTCCTGGTTACGAACTCCATTCTCGATTCAGGTTCAAAGGTGGAGTCTGCCTTTACGCTAAGGCTAACCTTTCATGCCAGCGTGAAGAGAGTTTGGAACCGAAAGACTTTGATGTGATGTGTTTCAAGCTATCTGATACCAAACTGACTGAGTTCCTCTGCTGCCTTTACCTATCACCTAATGAACCTTCATATAACGACCTCTTTGAGTTTTTATCACTCAAACTGGACTACATTCAGGAGAACCATCCAACAGCTGAAACCATAATCATGGGAGACTTCAATGTACATAACGCTGCCCGGCTCAAATTCTCTAACAAAACAGATGATGCGGGTCGTCAAGCCGAGGCCTTCGCCATCACTCATGGTCTAGAACAACTGGTCGAGCTACCAACCCGCATCCCTGATGTCAACAACCAGTCTGCCAATACACTAGATCTTTTCCTCACCACCAATCCTGACCCGTATAGAATAGAAGTTTGTGCCCCACTTGGAAACTCTGATCACACCCTCATCCCACAACATGCTCTTTCCATTTACCATCAAGCTGCACAATACCACCCCGTCTCATGTGGCATTACAATTCGGCCGACTGGGAAGGTCTTCGTATGTTTTTCTCAGCGTTTCCATGGAAGAGAGTTTGTTTCTCTTCAGAAAATCCAACACGATGTGCTGAGACAATTTCTGAAATCATCATGTTGGGGATGCAAACTTACATAACGAATACCGAGAGAAGAACATCATCCGATAAGACCTGGTTCAACAGAAACTGCTCTAGAGCTGTGGCTTCCAAACAGGCAGCATACCATCGATGGCTAAAAAATCCGGGCCCTGAGACCAGAGCAGCATATGTCGAGGCTAGAGGCATATGCAAAGAGACAAAAGAATGCTCAAAAGATGCCCACAATGCCAAAATAAGATCAAAACTTGCTGAATGTCCTAACGGATCCCGTTCATTTTGGTCTTTCGCCAAAGCTGTGGGAAGAAACTTCACTTCCAGCTAATTTCCTCCTCTAACCAAAGAAGATGGAACACTAGCAACGACTGCCCAGGAAAAAGCCAATATCTTTGCGCACCTATTTGCTGGAAATTCCACTCTGGATTCATCGGGAAAACAACCCCCGAACATTACACCTATTGACAGTCACATGCACGAGATCACCTTTCGCCAACGTACTATTGGAAAGATTTCGCTGGGTCTCAACACCAACAAAGCCTGTGGATCTGACGGAATCCCGCCGATTGTTCTCAAGAAATGTGCCCCCGAACTAACACCTATTCTTTGCAAGTTGTTCAACCACTCTCACAATTTGGGGGTATTTCCGTCCAATTGGAAAATTGCAAGAGTACAGCCAGTCCCTAAAAAAGGCAGAAAGGCCCTACCTAGCAACTACAGACCTATCGCACTGCTATCTATTATTTCAAAGGTCATGGAAAAAGCCATCAACATCGAGCTCATGAAATATCTGGAAGACTCAGGAATTGTCAACGATAGGCAATATGGCTTCCGCCATCAGAGATCAACTGGTGACCTGCTCGCTTACGTCTCACATATATGGCAGCTATCTATTGAAAAGTATGGAGAAACTTTAGCTGTGGCATTAGATATCTCCAAGGCGTTCGATCGAGTTTGGCACCAGGGACTCCTCGCCATTCCGTCTTATGGCTTGCCCCCTCAGCTGTGTTCTCTGCTTGCTAGTTTTCTCTCAAACAGGTCTCTCCATGTAGTGATCGATGGAGTTTCATCTGACACTCTACTCATAAATGCTGGTGTTCCGCAAGGATCTATTCTCGCACCAACACTATTTCTACTTCACATCAACGACCTGTTGAAAGCAACTTCATGTCCAGTACACAGCTTTGCCGATGATAGTACCCTCCATACCGCTTTTCTTCCAGGGCCCCTATATCAGCCCGTGAAACCAGAAATGAACGAGGAAGAAATGTTAATAATATAAATATGGACTTAGCAACAATTCTCGAGTGGGGATCTAATAACTTGGTGGAATTCAATGCAAACAAAACACAAGCATGTCTTTTCTCTAAAAAAGCCGATCTCACTGTGCCTAACATAACTTTGTCAGGAGTAACCATACCACTGAAGTCATCCATATCGATGCTTGGTATTACTATCAGCAATAACCTTTCCTGGGAAAATCACGTGAGGTCCATTGCCAAAAGTGCATCCCAAAAACTTGGTTTTTGTTTCGTGCCAAGAGCTATTTCACCCCCACTCAGCTGCTTATGATCTATAAGGCACAGATCCGACCTGTCCTGGAATACTGTTCCCATATTTGGAGCGCGGCACCTAAACATATCCTGAGGCTATTGGATTCTGTCCAAAAAACGGCAATTCGTCTCGTCGGTGATGCCTTGCTTACAAACTCGCTCACTTGTCTGAAACACCGTAGAAAAGTTGGCGATTTGTCTCTATTTTATAGATATTTTCATGGGCGATGCTCTTCTGAAATATCAACAATCGTTCCTGCTTTGGCAGTCTCTTCGAGACTAACCCGTCAAGTTCAGTCATCACACCCCTTCGTGGTCACTTTGGAGACCTGCAGAACATCACTTTCCAAAGACTCGTTCATCCAACGAACAGCGAGGCTTTGGAACTCATTGCCTAGGGAGGTGTTCCCCGAGGCATACAACCTCCAGAAATTTAAGAAGAACACCAACTCCTACCTTCTTTCCCTTGGTTCCCACGATGTTCTCTGAACATTACAGGACATCCCTTTCCGTGGGAACCAGAACATAAAAAAAAAAAAAATCTCTTGAATATTTGCCCTCTTTGATAATGTCATTTGAAATCCAGGCATTGTTACATTTTCCAACTAAGATAGGTTTTTTTGGGCATGACACATCGGAACACCATAGAAGAGAGTTGAAAAAGGAAGAGAAACCTTGATTTATGCACCTATCGTACAAGGTTGGATACCAACGGATATTATTGAGTCTAGATCTGAATTAATTTAAATTACTATCATGTACTCGCCGTTTCAACATTTTAACAAGCGGTTCTTTGTCTGATTATTTTTTTTTAATTTCACATTTCGGATCCTTGAGAGTACCTAGGAGATAGGTGATTAGCAATATTAGGTTGTATTAATTGAGAGTAAAAAGTTTGATCAGAAAAAGTAGTCACCATGTAGTCAATATAAGTGCGACTGACTCGTATGACCATTCGCATTGGTAAAAATTCTTGTTGGACTTCCTATATTCACATTTAATTTGAATGAGTTGAAGAAATTTATAAGCAAGTTTGTATTTGTATCTTTTGACAGATAGTCAATATTAAAGTCTCCACATAAGATGATATTGGAAGACTTTACCTCAGCAATTTTTAGTGCCTGTAATAGATAATCAAACAAAAAAAGTTATTGAGAGCTCTATAAGCAGTTATTATAACAACTTCAGACAAGTTCACTTCATAGCAAATAGCACATATTTCAACTTGACATTCACCAGATATTTTTCCTATGGGTACAATTTCATTGAAGTTAATACAGCTCCTAACAAGAATACAAGAGCCACCTCGGATATGTTCTTCTCTACAATAATTTTTGAAATAAACATCCCTTGAACAATCATTAGTTAACGAATGTTCAGATAAACACACAATGTCTATTTCACTGTTACACCAAAATAGCTCAATTGAGTTCAAATTATTTAATAATCCACGAACATTGATATGGCTCACTTTAGTAGAGCCCAATTGTTGATAAGTTAGTGGATCATTGCTGACTGGTATCAGAGGTCTGAAGCTACTTGGGAGAGTCTGGGATATGAAAAAACACTCTTATGAATGGGATTCGGTGCTTCCATGTTTTGATCCACATCATGTATTTCCGAGAATAATGTTTGAATATTGTCTTCTACGATAGCTACAGGCATGGAAGAATGTAGTTTCTGGACTGCAGCAGGCACGGAGATATCACAGGTTGGAATAAATGTTATAGTTTTGTACAAAAGTTTGTTGTGAGAAATGGAATACACTCTACCGGAAACCGCTTTGAAACTGTTGAACTTTCTTAGTTGACTTCTATTAATATCTACAAAACTAAATTTACCTTGCATTAAATTTGTACGAAAACTCATAAAGTTTTGTATTAAACTTGTAGATGAATTTATTTTTTGGGTTGTCTTTGAAAACATACGGAACAGATGCAAAACTATCATTGGTATGAGCACATTGCTTGAGTTTGTCACGAATGTTTCTGAAAGATGGTGCTTTATCCTTAGCAATAACATTTCGTCCACCTACTATAATGACATGATCTTGAAAACTAAAATTGCTTCCCAAAGTTTCCATATTTTCTATCACATGATGCGAAAGTGCACCCGGTTTCTTCACTGAAAAACTTTCATAGAGATTTTTGTGCGGACATCTCTTGAGTTGGGAAGACACCTCTGTATCATCCGTTAATTACAGAATTTGTGTCTTATTCAGGGTACCGTGATTGATTACCAGTTGAATTCTTACCAGTTGAATTATTTGTGCTACCCTCTATACCTGGTTCGTTATATTGCAATTGTTTAGGCACGTTAACTCCACTAAGCGATGTTGGTGTGACTAATGTATGGTTGGAATTATTATTGATAGCCTGAGGCTCAGACGTTGACTTCACGTAACTAACAGACACGCCACTGGTCAAGTGTTCAGAATTTGTAGAAGTTGATGCATTTCTTGTTCAGAAACCTGTCTGTATTTCTTTATTACTAGTCTGTATATTTATTTTAACTTTAGCGTTTTTGTTTAAAAATTCAATCTTTTTCTTCAAATCGTCGATAATTTTAGCTGTTTTTTTATTAAGTCAGACAGCTCTTCTTCAGTTTTCATAGCATCCTGCATGAACGCGTTTTTATCAAATTCAAGTTTTTCGATATATTTTGATTTCGCTATCTTCTACCAGTTCACCAATAGTTTTTTCTAGGATACTTTTATCACTATCCTCGTCACTGCACTGTTTATAAGATCTTTGCAACAGATAATTTGAATATCTTTGACTAAACGGATTTGGTTTTCAAAACGTGGTAGACAACACTTATGAAAAACACTGGAACAATTAATACATAAGATAGGTGCGAAGAATGTGCCCATGCTGGTAATATGCTCACCCGGTGCAATTTTAAAAAGTTTAGCTTATTTGCTAATAGAGGGCGGTCAACACATCAATATTTCGTACTCACAGCACTACGAGCCAAATCTGTGTTTGTTAGTCTCTCCAGAGAGGTTGAAGGGAAGACATACGTTTTCGGCGCTATCGATTATTAAAATAAAACGTGCTTTAATGGAGTGTAAATATTGTGTATGTTTGTTTACAATAACTGTAAGTACACCATTTCGAAATAGGCCTTTCCACCATTGTTTTAGGGTACTACCTTTGATAAAAATTTCAATAAATTACCGTTATCAACTTTTCTGTTTCTGTCGCTAATATGCCCATCGTTGAGGGGAGTTTATATGCCCTATGGCAGAGATATTAGAGTTTTTTTTGTTTTATTTTTTAAAGAGTTTCCTTAGTTTAAGAATAATTTATATATTTTTAAAATAGGCTTCGTTATTATTTTGATAATTACTTTTTGTACTCTCAGTACTAAGTGATGTCTACCTACTAGTGTAAAGTTGAATTTTTCAGTTGAATTAGAATTTTGGGTTTGTTCAGTTTGTTGTCATCATTCAATTTGTTTTTCCAAATAAATATACTTGCCATATAAATATGTTGTTTTGCTCTTGATAAAATTAATCATTGGGCACATTAGGTACATGCCATGGGCATATTTACGACAGGGTTGGTAATATGGCCAGAAGGACTAATTGAAAAAAAATGGTATACAAAAAATATCAAAGATTAAATCATCCATTACTGTCCAAACATCACTTCTTTGGTTTTAAAGGTACGCTTTCTATAAAAAACCGAATTGAATATTCTGCATTTTTAATTTTTATCAAGGATTTCGCTTAACATGGGCATATTCACCGCACATACCTTACGAAATGTAAAAATGATCAACTTTTACAACATTTAAAGCTGACCGTTATATTGAGTTCTATACTCTACTCACAACCAACTGTGGAACAGTCCCTACCCAGTCACACAAACCCCAATTCCTCCTTGGGAGTTCATAATATAACTTAGGAGAGACTTGCGGGTTGATCGTGAAAATGTCCCATATTTCTCCTGGAATCCACGGCAACTACTATATCAATATCACAGAATAAATATCATTGTTCTGTGGGGTTCTGTGCTGTGACCAGTTGTGTTATAGTTCGAAGGAATTGAAATAATCGGTGTGATTCGATTATCGCGTTGGGAGGAATCTAATTAAAAGTATTTTGCTTTTGTCTTTTGTGACATGATTTTTCGAAAATAATTCTTAATTTTACTTCATCAATAGGGAAGGAAATCAACCGATGAGTGCGCCACCATTTTCCACAATTGACGGTAGAGGAAGTATCAGTAATATTTAAATGTTGGGTTTACATTTTTATTTGTGCGTTTAGTACCTCTTTAGTAAAGTAGTGGATAGTCTTCACAAAAATAAATGTGAAAATAACACAATAGTCATATGGAGGTAATATAAACATACCCTTTCTCAATAGTTCAGTTCATCTCCTACAGAGGTCGTATCAGGATCAGGATCTATCGACTGACAACTGACAAGTGACAACTACTCCATTCAATTCCATGAACCATCCGAGTCTTGAAATCGATAATCGAAGTATTCATAATTACTCTGAGCTATAAAAAACACTAGTCGACTAGTCGTAGTTTGATATATGTAGCGTGATTACCTGTGTAAACTAGGAAAATATTCGTATATGGTTCGTACCACAAGTCCGTATTACGACTATTCCTACTACCTATTATAGCCTGTTGATTTGATATTTCATAGAAATAGTTCAATATTTTCATCATTCCACGATGAGCGGATCTGACCTGAAAAAACATTACATGCGAGCTAAACGGTTTTCACGTTCTATGTTGCCATACCAACTGCCATCGACTTTCACTGCCACAAAAAATCTTCATGATGAAGTTGAAAATATACCTGTTTTTAACGAATCTTGTTCATTCCCGAATTCTCCAGATAATGGAGATAACGTTTTTTTCAATTTCCGAATTGAATAGTTCCTATTTGAATACTCAGGAGATTTTTTGTACTGATGAAACTGCACCTCTCTATTTCACATTCTGTGTGATATATGTGTAAAAAATTCCTAGCAATACTATATTTTTATGTCAAAAAAAAACAATAAATCCATACCGTTTTTTGGTGATAATATCTCCAATTTATTCATTCCAGGGTTAATTCTGTTTTTTCTAGGTCATCTGAAATATGAAACTCCTGTTCTGATCTCAACATTGCCGGAAAACATTTTGCTGTGCAAAATATTACATTCGATGCAATTTCTCATTTGCCACTTCACTATTACATCTGATGTTACTCAACAGGAGAATTATTTGCCACAGAAATTCCCTCAATCAATATTGTCGCCAAGGATGTAAGGACTTCTTGAAAAAATTATCACTGAGATGGGATTATCTGCCGAGTTACCCCACGATGAAACTTATAACTGAGAATAATACAATAGGTTTAAATGGGCTCAAACAAATTGAATTATGTTGTGAAGCTTCTTTTCCAAGAACAGTACTCGCGTAATCAAAGCGAATTCAAGAGGAAATTATGACGTATTCAATTTTGAATGAATTTTCCCCACCTGAAAATGATAAGATTCAATAGGTTATGATGGCGGGATAAATTTGCTCACATTTTGCTGAAAATATTATAGGGGATATTACCAGAGAGATATATTTCAAGAAGCAATAATAATAAAATATTTGGTACCATATTCACATGAATTAGTAAAATACTTGCAGTAGTTGGTTATCAAAAATTGCGATGAGATGTGTCGTTTGAAAGTATTTAATGAATATTGTAAAGGTCATGATTCAGGAGCAGAATAATACGCTATATTCCGAAACTCCATACCAAAGGGCAAGACAAATCTCATAGGGACTGATTTATTCAAAAAAAATATGATAGTTTTTTCCAGAAACGCTAAAACTTGCCAATTTGATTATTCGTTACATCTTAGAGAATAACTCGTTCTGGTGCTCGGAAAGCTCTGTCGACTGATATAATGTTTGCCAATATTAGCAGGGAAATGAATGTTTTTCTCAATATTTGAGTGGCTTCCATTTTGAAACTTAGTAGCCGATCTAGCCTCTCGTACTCAATAGTCAAGTCAAGAAGTGATTTTCCTGCGAAAAATCGTTCCAAGTGTTCTAAAAATATGAGCGATTGCTCATTCAATTCGGGATGTCATTCTGAGAAAGATGTCGTCTTTTTGGAACTCTGTCACAATCATTTATAATTTTAATTCATCGTTGAAATTAGGGAAAATTTAGGGAATAATAAATTGTAGGTTAACAAATTTGATAGGCAAGTTAAGGAATAAAAAATGGAAAAAAGTTGAAAAAATAATTTGATAGATAGTTAGGTTTTCAGAAACATTTGAATAAAAGAAAATAAAATGAAAAACAAACGTAAAGAAAAAATACATCAATGAGAGAAAACATTAGAGGAAACAAAACAACGCATAGATATTTCAAGAAAGAAAACAATAATATTGAATAACTATAAAAAATACTGAAAAACAGAAAAGTTGATATAAATATTGGTACAGGTTAGTTAGATAAAGTAAAGTGAAAAACAATATTGAAAATGTTTACAAATATAAAACAATATAGATTTTGAAGAAGAAAAATGAAGATTAAAAATATTTTGTGTATAAAATGAATGTATGTGAGAAAAAAGGAAAAATAAACTAAAGAAGTATATTATAAGAAATATGATGATGATGATGATGATGAAGGATAATGATGAATACAAATATATAAATGAAGGTATATTAATGAATTATAAATGAATATAATATGTTAATTATGTGTGAATAATGAAAAAGCGAAAGAGTATGTACACAAAATAAAAGTAAATAAAATGAGAGATTCAAATTAATAATATATCCAATTCAATATGAATAGAAAGAACAACTGAAGGAAATGATAGGAAGAATAATAAAACAGTATAATTGAAAGCAGTACCAATAATGATAAAATCTAATTGATAATTGAAAATAATATTGGTATAAAATATAAAATGTCATATATGATAATATCTTGAAAAGTTTTCTCTCTTGATCCGAAAAGAAGTCCAAGTCAAGTTTTTCTGGAACGAAAGAACGTAGTACTAGTAGTTGTAAATAATAGTTATCGTTGTAGAATTTGTTTTTCTTGAAGTGGTGGGAAATCCAGCAAAGTAGTTTTCTGAAAGTAGAAAAATAGTATTAGTCAAAGTAAAGTTAATAAATATAAATGAAGAAATTGATATTCAAAATTTTCTAACTAGTAGAAAATTATTGAATATAAATTTAGGAATGTTGTTATGTTATGTTATGGCTGTTATAAGTTTTAAAAGGAAAAAACCCACAAAAAGAATAATTACTAAATAGTTATTAGTTTCAAGAGATTCTTTTGACATAATTTTGGAAGTTCTATTTATTTGTAAGCCTATGTATAATATGGATAGATAAAAATGTCAAAATAATATAACACAATCAATTTCATATACTGTCATAATGATCATAAACCATAATTGGAAAAAAGCCAACAAAAAATCTAAATTTACAAAATTTGCATGAATAAAAGGTGATCAACACATTTGTAAATTTGAAACATACGGTAAATGAAATTGGAGATAACTAAAAGTAACCAATGGTAGAACAGCAAACGTCTTCATGATAATAGCCAATCAGAGAATAGATGGTCATAGGTAAAAATTGGAAATTAAGGAAAATTGGTTGACATAAGCAATTATTATTAGAATTTGTAAATAGTAATAAGTATGGAAAAATAGTTGGATATATAAATTTAGTAAGATAAACCTGAACAGTGAAATGTGACAATTTAGTGCGCGAATTTAAAAATTCAAATGGGAAAACAGGAAGGGAAACTTGTATCGAGGCAACAACAAACAAAGCCAATGAGGAGATTGAAAATAAAATTAGAAGGGAATGGACGCAACATTTTGAAAGAACAAAAATTGAAAGAATTCCAATATTTGAAGAGCTAAACCAGTATTACCTTAATTATATATCATTTCCACGTCTCCAAAGCTGATTTCCGCATCTGTATGATTCCTGATTTATGGTATTGGAGTTCCTGATAGCGCTTGTAGTGACAAGGTATCCAGTTTCAGGGCATATCTTGAAACACCGACATCTCCAGCAGGTATAAAAACTTTAATAGTGCATTTTCGGTCCTGAACTATTCCACCAATAACGTATTTCACATCTGAAGAACTTCATTTCACCTTATTTTGAACAATAACAGAAAACTTTACTCTCACGGAAAAAGTGAGGTTCTGTTTATCTATCCATGATCTGATTTATTATTTTTATACGTGAATATTTGTTTGATTCACCCTAGTATAAGTTATTTCTCGTAGGCCAGGTATTTTAAGTCTTCCTGAATGAAGGAGATAATTGCTTTTTGATATGTTGTTGTTTGTTCTTTCACAATGATTAACAAACATACCTACGACCATTGAATAACTTGAGTTTGACATATCAAGTAAGGGCTTAATTGCTTTGAACCGGCTATCTGAGATGAGGGCGTACCAACTGTGCTAGCTGTGGTGAGAAAAGAAATAACAATTGTCAGCTACGTGACGAGAGAACAGTGACGTTCGTTGGCAATTATTATTACCACATACAAATTATTATACAGGGCAAAAATATCTATCTATATCATATCAATTTGGTTCACAAAGAATAAGAAAAACTATTAGCTTCATTCATTAAATGAAAAACAATTGAGAATTTTCAATTTATCAAAACATAACAATATATATATATATATATATATATATATATAATGAAACTACCAGAAGACTTCGATAGAACTAAATGAACAGGAATATCTGACATATGACTCTTCTTACTTAATAAGACGATGATAGCAATCATCACCTAACTTTTTTCTAACTTTTTTGTTCATTTCATTGATCCCTAGTCGGGTGAGAGGTTTGGGCTTTTTTTCCTTTGATCATAGCTATTTTTTCCGTAATCAGGCTATAGTTTTTTTTGTTTTTTTATTCCTCGGTTGAAAATACTGCAAAGATGATTAGCAGTACTAATCACACTATATTTACTTCATTCAAATATGATGCAGAGTTCCAACAGTTTGCATTACTTCTGTGGAATCCATATCTTGATTTGTGTAACCTTGAACAAAACATTGAATCCAGGCTGATAACTCAATAATAACTTTTTAACAAAAAATTAAACCGACGAAAAACTAAAAAGCAAAAAATAAAATAAACCTTCTTAGTCTTAATAACTAAGCTCCTAAATTAATGTTAGTAACTAATTTTGAGTCGGCGCCAAACAAACAAGCAAATGAGTTGGGTAAAGTGTGAAATGATGGCATCGAGATGTGCGGTGACATTTTGAGAATTTTTTGGAGTGATTTGATTATTTTCGTTGATTGTTTTGTTTGGCGCCGACTCAAAATTAGTTATGCACATTAGTTTAGGAGCTTAGTTATTGAGACTAAGAAGGTTTATTCAATTTTTTGCTTTTCAGTTTTTCGTCGGTTTAATTTTTTGTTAAAAAGTTTCTATTTTTCAATTTTTTGTGGCTGAAATGTACTAATTACCATCTATTTGATTTTTATTCCTTCCAAAATATTTACTCACCCACCTAACTTCAACTATCAACAGTTAAATAATATGATTATCAACTTTAATCATTTATTGTTATGTAATATAAATTATTTTTGATAGTTCTGGTTAGTTTATTCATTCACTTTGTATATAATTTCTTCCTCTCCTAGACGGATTGTGACGGATGTAGGAGAACATAACAATAGCAATCTGTCAATGTCAACTACATATGTGTGCCAATGTTCACGGGTGAAAAATCAATCATATCCTATTTTTCTACCCATAGGGGTGGATTATTCCGTGTCAATTTGAATATGATCAACTATGAGGTATACCCTATCTATTGAAAAAATTATCATCCAAATCGGAAAACCCACTACAAAGTTATGCCTGATAGAATCGGTTGACGAACCAAAATTCAGAGTGTAAACGATCAAAATCCTCCATTTTGCTACCCTTAGGGGACGATTTTTTTTCAAATTTGAATGGGACCACCTTATTCAATGAAGGAAGAATTATATAAATCGAACTACTCTGTGGAAAGTTATACGTGGTCAAATATATATAAAAAAAAATATTACGCGTCGACTAGAGAACCTCCTTTTTTATTTCGTCGGTTGAAAACTGAAAAGTAAAAAATTAAGTAAACCTTCTCAGTCTGAATAACTGAGCTCCCAATATAATGTAAGTGACTAACTTTGAGTCGGCGCCAAACAAACAATCAAATGAATTAGGTAAGGCGTAAAATGATGGCATCGAGTTGCGCGGTGACATTCTGATAATTTTTTTGAAGTAATTTAATGATCTTTGTTGATTGTTTGTTTGGAGCCGACTCAAAATTAGTTACTTACATTAGTTCAGGAGCATAGTTATTGAGACTAGGAAAGTTTATTTTATTTTTTACTTTTCAGTTTCGTATTTCATCGGTTTAATTTTTTGTTAAAAAGTTTTTATTTTTCAATTGTTTGTCCCTGAAATCTTCTAATTACTACCTACTTGTTTTTTTACTACTTCCAGAATACTTACTTACCCACCTCACTTCAACTATAACCAGTTGAATAATATGATTATCTACTTTTACTATTTTTAACCGACGAAACCAAAAAGGAGGAGGTTCTCTATTCGACCCGTATATTTTATGTTTTTTCATCATATTTTTTTATGTATGATCACGCATAACTTTTTACTGAGGCGTCCGATTCCGATATCTCTTTTCTCAGTGGATAGGGTGTACTTCGAATTTGGCCCCATTTGAATTTAAAAGATGAAATCCACCCCTAAGGGTAGCGAAATGAAGGATATTGATCACTCACCCTCTGAATTCTGGTCCATTAACCGATTCTATCAGGCATAACTTTGTACTGGGTTCTTCGATTTGGATGATTCTTTTTTTAATAGATAGGGTTTACCTTATATTTGGATCTCGAAAGGAATAAGCCACCCTCACGGGTGGAAAAATAGGGGATAATTGATTTTTCACTAGTGAACATTGGCACACACATACGTAGTCGACAATGACAGATCGCTCCTGACATTATTCTTGTTCCGTCAAAATCAGTATATTTTATGAGAGGATGGAATGATATACAAAGTAATGAAATAAACTAGCCAGAACAACGAATATAATTTATATCACAACAAATAGTAAAAGTAGATAATCATATTATTTAATTGGTAATAGTTGAAGTAAGGTGGGTAAGTAAGTATCTTGGAAGTAATCAAAAAACTAGTAGGTAGTAACAAAAAATTAAACCGACGAAATACGGAACTGAAAAGTAAAAAATATAAACTTTTTAACAAAAAATTAAACCGACGAAAAAATCAACTGAAAAGCAAAAAATAAAATAAACCTTCTTGGTCTAAATGATAATTGAGCTCCTAAACTAATGTAAGTAACTGATATTGAGTCGGCGCCAAACAAACTAGCAATTGAATCAGGTGAAGCGTGAAATGATGGCAGCGAGATGCACGGCTGCGTTTTGATGACTTCTTTCATTGATAATGATCTTCGATGATTGTTTGTTTGGCGCCGACTCAAAATCAGTTACTTACATTAGTTTAGGAGCTCGATTATCATTTAGACTAAGGAGATTCATTTTATTTTTTGCTTTTCAGTTGATTCTTCCGTCGGTTCAATTTTTTGTTAAAAAGTTTTTTGTTATAATAAAATTATTTTTGTTCTGGTTAGTTTATTTCATTACTTTGTATATCATTCCATCCTCTCATAGAGTATATCATTCCATCCTCTCATAGAATATGATGATTGTGACGGATGTAGGAGAACAAAAATAATGACAATAGCGATCTGTCATTGTTAACTACATATGTGTGCCAATGTTCACAAGTGAAAAATCAATTATCCCCTATTTTTCTACTCGTAAAGGTATATTATTCCATTCGGAATCCAAATATGATCAACTATGAGGTATACCATATCTAATAAAAAATCATCCAAATCAAAGAACCCAGTACAAAGTTATGCCTGATAGAATCGGTTAACGCACCAGAATTCAGATGGTGAGTGATTAATATCCTTCATTTTGCTACCCTTAGGGGTGGATTTTATCTTCAAAATCCAAATGAGACCAACTTCGAAGTACACCCTCTCCACTGAGGAATGAATTATTGAAATCGGAGGTCTCAGTAAAAAGTTATGCGTGGTCATACATAAAAAAAAATATACGCGTCGACTAGAAAACCTCGTCATTTTCAGTTTCGTCGGTTAAAAATAGACAAGAACCTGAAAATTGTAGACTCAGTAATTTTGTCCAAATAACGGCAACTAGCGCCTCATATTGGCATCATAAAATGTATGAGAAATGTAAGTAATGAAATATATATTTATATCTTTGTTAGCATCATAACGGTAAAATATACCAAGTTGGAAATGTCCACCCGAGCTAATAGATACTAGTCATGGATTTCTGAAGATTAATTCTCCCTACTCCAACTTTCCTACAGAACCATCTGAAAAACTTTTCGAAAGATGGAAAGCATATTAGAAATGAGCTTGAAATTGTGGTGACTATTGCTATTACAATTTCTAATAATCTTCATGATGAAAATGATTCCTTCACAAATTATCCTTGGTCAGAAGTGTGTTAATATGGAAATTTCTCATCAACATTAACATAGTGAACATTTCTCATCATGGACATTTTTATATCATGTCACATGAGAGTATCATTGCGTGACGCATATCAAATAATCACATAATCAATTTTCAGTGTCTCTACGGCGGTGTAGAGCGGTCATAATTCTGCTAGCCCATATTTGCAATTAGATTACTTTTATGCATGAGTTGCTCGAAGCCGGGATGGCGAACGTTGCAGTAGTTTCAATAGAATTTTTATTCATCAGTCGTTTCTGATTAGAAAATATTGATGTTATGAAGTGAGGGTAGTTGCTTCTAGTGGTTGAATTCATTCAGCTTGTAGTGATGATTAGCTTGTCTTGGAGAAAATAAACTGTTACGTATCTAGGTTTTGTGACTGTTAAAATGCTGAACTGATTATTGTTGTTCATTTACGGCTCAACAATACAACAACTAATTCAAACGATAACATAAATGGTTAAAGACCATACAGAAAAAAATCAAGAGGTGGTGAGGTATCCATTTCTTCCTAGTATATTCTTGGCACGTCTATAATCAAAACTGAGGGCAGCATCGAAGAATTATAGATAAAATTCAAAATATAAAAAATTATACTTTTCAAATCAAACGTTTTCTTTTCTCGTTAACAACTTACCATCGATATTTGAAACCTATCAGTTACCTCAAATAGTTGTATTGCCTACTGGAATGAGTTTCTGAAATGATTCCCTCGTTGATAGAGCAAAATGAAACCTTGAAAGAATATTGGAAAAAGGTGTAAAAAAATTTCATTTCCCATCATTGTCTCCTTTATGTCGGGATCTTCTTGGCCGTTTCGACGTTATTAACCTTGCGGCTCTTTATTTTCGAACGCATATCAGTAGGCTCAAGCTGATTCAACATTAGAATTTTGAGGGGAAAAATAATTATCTCTGGCGTTTTCCCCTAAATAGCTTAGGAAGCTATTTTGAATTTGAGATTGGAGGTAGCAATTGGGCATAACATAATTCAAAAGAATGAGCAAACCCATCACTCCTAGGGTTTTTTGTTCAGTAGAAAATCTTCATGAAGACGAATGGCTACCAAATGTCCATACAGTGTCAAAATCTCATTCACTGAAAGCCACTTGGCCTCTCCAGGACAACCATCGGGTATTACTTCGAAGGTGATAGTTCAAATGTTGTGGGCTCCCCCTTTCAAAGTTCTGTTCCATTTCTCCCATGTTCTTTCTCTCTAGTGGATATATAATGGACATTTTATTTGCCGTTTTATAGTTTCCTCATTTCTCAGCATCTCCGCGAACAGATATTCCTGTGTTATTCTCTCAAGTTTGTGTTTGGCCTTGCTCCTTTGCAAGTTTCACCTATGGCATTGAAAAAGTTGTGTTCAGTTGTATCGCACATTCCACAGTATTGGCATCCACCTCTGTTGCTCTGTTTGAATCTACGTAGATACGAGTGGAAACTGCCGTGTCTTGTTGAAATATGAGTCAAGAAAAAGTTTACCTGACCCCATGGTGGTATGCTTGGTATCAGCCTTCTTGTCCAGCTCACTGTTAACCCATCACACACCTGGTTCTCTTGCCATTCAACCAGAGTTCTTTCTCCTGGTCCGCTTTCGTGTTGGTATGGTATTGAATCATCTGCCTCTCATTTGCTAGGAGGTTCATTGGCGGTGTTTCACGGAATGATATGTAGAGCCTTGGTTGTTCTGTATCCATATGAGCGATTTTTTCTGGGCACTATATTAATATATATTTCCTCGCCCGTGGCTCTCTGCCAGATCTGCTTGGTGATCCGAATACCAAGCAACAGGCAAATTTTAAATTTTTCCTCCAAAAA
Organism: Gonioctena quinquepunctata; assembly: GCA_018342105.1. NCBI lineage: Eukaryota > Metazoa > Arthropoda > Insecta > Coleoptera > Chrysomelidae > Gonioctena > Gonioctena quinquepunctata. Next base: position 91,201 of record JAFIRS010002774.1, on the reverse strand, counting down.
TAATACTAACATTGGTTGAACTGGTGTTGGAGTGCCGTGGTTCTGGTCTTGTTGATACCCATCAGCTCACAATTTTTTTTGAATTACTTCTTCTTGAAATTCCTACGAATCATGAGAACATATTGTCCACCAATGAACTTGATATAGTGTCTGCTTCCATGGTCTGGAATGGCATAGGCTTTCACTCTCCTGCTGAAATAGTCCATGGCGACAAGGATATATTTTTTATTGCTTCATTTGTCGGCTTATTTCTGCGACCAGGGCTAAGCACCGACGTCGGTGAGCACACTTCATCTAACCGGAAATTTTTTCGATTCCTCTGTTGTTTCAGATGTAGAGTTTCTCAACGAGCTCAACATATATGAATTCGGGACCGCCATATAAACGTCACCTCCGAAGGACGGCATATCTATCGTTTTATCTCGTGCTCATTGATAAGACGCCTGCAGCTGCGAATATGCTACTACGCTACAGTTGTTAGGGCATTCAACGCGCAGAGTCAGGTGGTCACCCATTCAAGTACTAAACGTGCTCGTCGAACAAGGATGTATTTGTTGCCATCGTCCGTCATAAATCCTGTCAGGGTATAAAACAGTGTTCTTGAGTATTTGCTCGGGTATCCTCGTTATTTCCCCAATTCTACTGTTGCCCATCATTACATAAATACACTCTCTCTATTTTTCACATATGCAACGTATAGACATTTGAAACAAATCAAGCAGTTCGTCAATATCGTTCCAAATATAATAGAATTTTAAATTACAAATGAACCATTATCTTCAATTTGAACATTCCTTCCTTATGTGAAATGTGAAGCAAGGGTTGTCTATTTGATTGAAATGGAATATCCTCCGATCCACAATAAGCCTTGCAATGTGAACTGAGGGGGATTGGAATCCAAGAAGATGGACAGTTACGAAATGAATGTATGTCATGAAATGTTATGAGAATGAATAGTGACAAGTAAACAAAATAAATATGTTTCCGTTAGATATATCCAACTCACATGGAGCAGTGACAAAATTCAAATCTCGTAACCATTATATTATGTAATTGCCTTCAGTGAAACTCGTGCATTGTACGACATAATAATACATTCTGAAATATCATTCCCTGAAATATAATCGAGAACATCCATCATACGGAAACACAGAGTTGATCCCGGTATTCTGAAACAACAGTTCAACTTACTCATTACACGCCTTATTCATCACTCCTTGTCAGAAGCAATGTGTTCGCTACATCTTGTGAGAATGAAACATCTTCTTCGTTCGCAGATATTATGAATTATATGAACTGGGGAGGCTGGGTGAACTTTCGCTTGTGCTATTGTCAGAAACACACCAGGAGTGAAAGTTGACTATCCAAATGCAAGGATTAGTATGAATTGATGTGTCTTAAAACACTCTGGTGTGTTCACTGATTCGGTATTATTATTTAGTATTTTTGGGAGATACCATTTTCAGTTACATGACGCTTAGTACTTCATTAGTATATGGCATAGTTCAGTAATCTTTGTGTCCTCGCTAGATGTCAGGCGGATTATTTTGAAATCTGAAATTATCTTCTGTCAGCATTAAATCATTATCTGATTGTCGATTTACACACACCAGTGACGTGACACTAGCGTGGCCGAATTGTCATTCCACCATCCGTGGTCTTATATTGATTTCTATTCACATCGGTCAGTGTTCCGTTCGTGGTAGTGCACTTGATAGGACGAAGATGGCGAAGTTCTCAGCTGATGGCTTCTTGATGATTGCTCTGGTTCCAGATGAAGAAGGTTAAAGAATAAGTGAAAAAACGGAAATGAGTCCCTCAGGCATGGAAACATAGAGATACAGAAAGATAATTTGCCACTTCTCACAAAGAATTGATCGACGATGCAGCGAAATTGGATGAATAACTCAGAATGTCAGAACATTCATTCATAATGTTATAATAAATTGGAAGTTCATCATTTCAAACATGCCAGGAGGACATCAGCAAACAATATTGGGATTTGCTCTGAAAGATCTAGACTTCAGTTTCACGTGAACTGTGTGAAGCAAATGGGTACAGAATATTATTAATTTGATTTAAGATATTAGTGAACTCTATATACAGGTATTTTGGATTTGAGAGGTCATACGATACAGGAAAGTTGCATACTACCAATGAGCTTTTCGTCATTCATTTTTCCGATGGAAAACAATACACAAAAACTCAGAAATCTGCCAGTAGCACGGTCGGGAAAAGAGAAAAAAACAAAGGATCACGGTACGGTGATGTCAAGAACGCTATCTGCATTGTCACTGTCACGTACCGGGTGAATATTGACAACACACTTCATGTCCCTGGAAAAGTATTTTCAACCACGTCGGTGAAATCAGCAGCCGGTCACGGCACTATCACGTCACTGGTGTCTTCAAAATCATTGTAGAAAAAATATTGGCTGCAATCGCGAGAGTTCTCTATAAATTGTAATTGTAATGAGTCGGTACCACAGGAAGGCAAACAAAACTAAACTTCCGTTTTTCTTTAGAACAATGAAATAGGGAATAATGAAAAATATAATTGTTGCATTCAAGTGTATCTTATATCTGACGTCTAATCGTTCGGATTTCTCTGATTGAAAATGAATCCTAATGATTAATTTGAGAATGGGAGAATCGTACATTTATTAAATGCAAATTTTCTGAATTTCCTTGGAAGAAAACTAATAAGAAATGCGCCTTTCAGTTGAATTATTTTCGGATTTTTATTTCAGTGATGAGTGGTGGGGTGATTGGTTTTGGAAGGTGAATAGCCTTTTATTACCGATAACAGATTATGAAATTCTCGATACAATAAGAAATATGAAGAACAAACGAAACACACAGGAATCGATGACGTACCCATCTGCATATTGAAAAGTTGTGCTCATGAAAAGTCAGTGTTTTGATCTTCCTTATCAATAAGTTATTTGAGATCATAATTTTTTCAGATGAACTGAAAATTGCTGTCATGGAACTTCTCAATTAAAGAGAGCCTTCCAACATGTCAATTGACATGAATTTTTACAAATGAATCTTGGAAGCGATTGAAAGGGGAGATCTACAGTGTGGGAGTACCAAGAATTTTTTATATAATTATCCGATAATATTGTCGAATAGTTCCGTACCGTTCACCTTCAGGTGCTTCTTTATTGGAAAACTGCAGAGTGAATATTTTGCGACTGGAGTGTGATAACAACTAAAAATCTTCTGAAGTAGCCGGGGGATCTGTAGAGGATGCCGTAAAACATAAAGTATATATTTTTGAATGCATACCAAACGATACCAAACGAACCACATTGAACGCAGGTGATGATGCTGTTACATTAACTTCCATTTAAAAAAAGCATTGAAGTTCTAACTACCAGAGTTTAGCAACTCAACGGGAAATGTCGGAAATTCTTGGAAAAAAAACAGCTTTTACATTTAATAATTGTTTGAATTGCAATTCCAACTTCCATTTGAATAAATGAATCATGTATTACTTCTTTCGTCATTTAGTTAATTTAAGTTCTGCATTCCAGCTGTTATAAGCCGTAAATGGCTCAGGCACGGTTTGTGAATTTTGATTGTTTAAAAAAAATTATGATTGAACATGTTGAAAATTGAAAAATAATATTTTTCGGAAATGAAAAAATCTACCATGAAAACAGTGATGCTGAACGTTGAGCTACATTTGATTGATATTGTGAAAGGATCGCAACTACAAAGAAAAAACATGAATATGAAATTAAATATTCTGTTTCGAACAGTTACTTTATTATGGTTCACCAAACCAAGGAAAAACTTTGAAATTTGAGACTAGACTAGAGACATTCCGTTATTAAGGAACATTGTTCACAAGAAAACCAAAATGAGATCCATGCAACTTCATCGGAAGCGAATTACTCTCAAGAACAATGCTAAGACCACTAGTGATTTTCGGAAGCTAGACATTGATAGATGAAAAAAAAGCGAGTCGGGTGGAAAAATTCGGAGGGGAGTAATTGGAAGGATGAATATGGAAAAGGAAGACAAACAAGGAACAAACCAGTTTTCTTCAAAAGATATGTAGATGATTGCCTAAAAATTTTACAACTATCACACCAGAAATTTACAGTAGAAAAAGAAACCAACCAACAAATAAACTTTCTTGATACATCTATAATATACGACAATTTGGGAAAAATTTTCACAAACTGGTTCACTAAACCCAACTCATCACATCGCTACATAAACTACTTGTCAAATGCACCACTTAGCTTTACAAAAAATGTTATTCAGAACTTAACTGACGAGCCATAAAACTGGCTCATCCAAAGTAAAAAACCAAAAAAAAAAAAAAAAAAAATTTTAAGAAAAAAAAAAAAAAAAAAAAAAATTAACCACCATACGTACAAAAATTATCCAATAAAATCAACAAAACGGTAGAAAAATACAACATAACAATAGCACATCGATTACAAAATACAAATAACATGTTATACTCAAAATTAAAACCTGAAATTCCAAAAAATAAACAAACCCACACCGTATATAAAATACCATGTAAAGATTGCGAAAGTACATATATAGGTCAATCCAAACAATACCTACAGAAACTAATTCAAGCCCAAAAATACTTAAAAACGGACATCACAGCATTGTCTAAACACACAAAGGAAACACAACATAAATTCGATTTTGACAAGGTTGAAATTTTGACAAAAGAAAAAAATCCAAAAGTGAAAAATTTCCTCGAAATGATTATATAAAGAAAGATACAAACAGTATTAACAATAGAAACGCCATAAAAAATCTCAATCAAATCTACAATAACTTATTTTAAACAATCAGTCCACAACAATAAATTTATTGAAAAAAAAAATAGTAAACTGATCTTTACATCTCTACACAGAAAATCCTTGCATGAATTATAGATATAGAGCCCTCGTACTATAACTGAATATGTCGAACAATCCAATGTATTTTATTGAAAAAAAAAAGGTAACAGATAAAACAAACCCGATACCAGCAATCTGAGATATTCAACAACGTTCATTCAATCATGAAACATGAAATGAAATGAAAGAATAATAGTTGAATTATATTATGAGTTTTCAATGTCTGTTTTAATTTTTAAACGTATTTGATGTTATGTAACGTAATAAGTTTTTGATGTGAAGGTTAGGTTAGGTTTAACATTATTTTAAAATTACCTGAAGATGACATAAACAATGTCGAAACGTCGAATGAAATAAAAAGTATATAGACTGACTGAGGCCCTTATTCCGAGAAAAGAAGAGTATAAACATATGTGGTCAAGAAATTAATATATATATATATATATATATATATATATATATATATATATATATATATATTCGTGAGGATATATATATATAGATTCGTGAGGAGAATTAATTTTCAGTTTTTCATAAAGACGTTTCGTCCCGAGCCTGGGACATTTTCAATTTATTTAATATTCAATACATTTTGGGTTAATAGTTTTCCTCTGGAAAAAATAATGAATTTTATCAATATGTAGGTGAAATAATAACCATATAGGTTACGTACCTTGGCAGAAAAACTATTTTTTATTGATTTTGTAGTATATATCTAGATGTTTCCGTGACTTTTTAAAATGTGTTGAGACGGATATTTTTCTTTCTCATAGTGTGTTGTCCAGCATAGATATTGGTTGGAAAATGGTAGATATTCATGCGGGCGGAAGTGATGTTGTCGTTCGTGCTATTTCGGCAGGTAATTACGATAGTGCCCTCGCAGCCTTTGGTTCGGAAGGCACTACTCGATTTTGTGAGAACAATAATAACGTAATTCTCTCCTTCTTGAACCACTCTAGGTTCGTAATGAATCAAAGCTGGTGACAAGCGTGAAGGAAACTTTATTATGACTGAACTTCTGAATAATGGTTACATCAGGTTTTATACATTTTGGAAACAAAGACTTACTGAATAAAAATGAAAAGTTAACAATTCCTAGACATTCGGTATAAAAGATAAAGTATGGTATATTGCATAGTAATACAAATTCGGAGTACGGGAAATAGCAAGCTGTTCAGAGATAATTAGCGGTAGAGAGATAAAAGACGGTGTGGATATCTTGTAGCGTCAGCAAGGGGTATCCATCGGTGTGAATATGTGGCCCGGCTGCAGGACGGTTCTGCATATGTAACTCCTCCCCTCGAAGATCGAAGACTAGAGTGGGCATGGGTGGCTGTCTGAGAAAGATCTTCCATTGCTACAGGTGATGAACATCTCTGGGCACGCCAATGTTGCACCAATGTATAGGGGTAACAAATTTTGTAGTAGTATGTTACACCACAGCAGAAAGAGAGGCAGACAGCAGTGCCAAAGAGTATGAGGAGCCATAATGGTATTCCTGTGGAGTCCATATCAGGATCCTGTGGTAGGCGGAACGGCTGCTGGGCATTAAATGTGGAAGTTAGATGTGTGATTTCTTCCAAGTCAAGACTACGTAAATGGATGGTAGCAGGTTGCGCCAGTAATGTGGACATATTGAGTAAAGGTAGATGCAGTAATGTAACTGGAGATAATGCGTCATTTCCATGAACAAATTTCTCTTGTCCAATTAGGAAATAACACTTGGGTGGTATAATAAGGAGATAGCTGCCAGGAGTTAGCTCATGGTGAGTTTGAATAGAGCAGCCCTCTGTAATCCGTGTAGTCACCGGAGTTGTGAAAAGAACAGCTTCTGGTGTTATCTGATGTGCTAGTGGGTTCTTGTAGTTGACAGGAAATAATGAACAAGTATTGGCTGTATTGTTCATTAAAATGTCAATGATGCAGTTTTTGTCCATTTGCAAGTGGTTGTGGCAGAAGTAGATATCTTCCAAAAATTTACATAATTCATCTTGGAACTGGTATATGCCAAGTTTCTCATTGAGGAGAAGGTAAGGTTTAGGAGGTAAAATAATCTGGTTGCTGATAGGAATAGGATAGATAAAGTAAGTATGTAATTCAAATGGTTTCAAAATGGGAAAATGTATTAAGAAAACAATTCTCTCTTCGGTGAACAATAGTTGAATACCAGGAAAGGTATAAAAACTATATTGAGTAGAAAATTTTGCAATTTGATTATCTGGATATAATAATTTCATTTGTGTGATGAGAGAGTATAAGTTATCAAGAGACAAAAATGTAGGGTGAACCTTGTTAAAATTTGCAAAAGTTACAGCATTTACGATTTGGTTCAGTTGGTTATTAAAAGAAGTGATCGAATTAATCAATAAAATCAGATGGCTTTGTATGTCAATTTCGACAGAAATACAGTTTATAGAAGATGAGAGTATTTGTAAATTATGTTGAATTGCAAAAAGAGTATGATTGGTTGAATTCAAGAATTGTTGAGTAAGAGTTATCTCATCATTAATTTTCTCATGCATCATGTTATCAATGGTTCCTAAGTGAGAAAGGATAGTGTTGATTCTTTCACCATCATCACTGTCCAATGTTCCAAACAGCCATTTATCAATTTTACCAACAATATTGAACAGTCCTCTTTTATGAATGCTGTGAGGTTGAATAATTTTCAGAAGATGTTCAGATTGAAAAGAGAGCATATCAGCTTGTTGAAAAAGTATGCCGTCAGCAGAGGTTATCTTTTTGAGCAGAAGTAATTGATTTTCAAATTTAGGATGAATATGGAAAAGATCACTTATGTTTAGATAGCTAACAAATGTTTGTTTGCTGGATATAATTCTACTTGGTTTGAGTAATATAGGCATAATTGGGTTAGATAAGCGTTGAATAGAGGCATAAATATGGATAAAATAGAAGGATGAGAAAAGCAGGCGAATTCTCATGGCTATTTGATGTCTTGCTTGCTTCCTTCAATCTGTGTTGATCTGTTTTGGGTCTGGGCTGTGTTGCTTTCCTACTTGCTATAGTTTCCAGGCGAATTTCCAGTCCGTCTGTCCACTGTTCTAGTCTCTCAACTTGTTCAGTGTTCACTACTCTGTTTGCGGCACTATGAAACTATTCAGATTGATGCTAGCTTTGAATGTCAACCGCGAAATCGTCTCAGCACTTTCTAGACCTTCTAGCACTATGCCGCGTATTTCTTGGAAGCCACTCCTTGTAATTGGTGATTGCACGTTGAGGGTCCGTTGGGCACTGTCCAGAAAAGTTGCACGCAATATGCTGGTTTGGCACTGTCCACAAATTTCCACGCAATATGCTTACGGTTTCCAAAACTGCAATCCTACCGACTGCGCCAATTGCGATAGTGCCCTCGCAGCCTTCGGTTCGGAAGGCACTACTCGATTTTGTGAGAATAATGATAACGTAATTCTCTCCTTCTTGAACCACTCTAGGTTCGTAATGAATCAAAGCTGGTGACAAGCGTGAAGAAAACTTTATTATGACTGAACTTCTGAATAATGGTTACATCAGGTTTTATACATTTTGGGAACAAAGACTTACTGAATAAAAATTAAAAGTTAACAATTCCTAGACATTCGGTATAAAAGATAAAGTATGGTATATTGCATAGTAATACAAATTCGGAGTACGGGAAATAGCAAGCTGTTCAGAGATAATTAGCGGTAGAGAGATAAAAGACGGTGTGGATATTTCGTAGCGTCAGCAAGGGGTATCCATCGGTGTGAATATGTGGGCCGGCTGCAGGACGGTTCTGCATATGTAACTAGGTCTGTCATTCTCATAACCGGTGTTAAGTTAGGTTCGTATTCTGTCTTGACTGTTAGGGTCGATAGGAGTAGATATGTTATTTGAAAGTTATTTTTGGTGAAAACTGTTGGTTTAAAAGGGGGTTATAAAGTTGGCATAGGTTCACGATCTCGATTCTATCGTTCATTGCGTTCTGGTCTTTTTTATTTATATCATTTCCTTTATGTACCTTTTTTCTGTGTTTTTTTCGTAAGCTGAAATTTTGGTATTTTTAAAATTGGTGTTGTGGTTTTTGTTAGTGACATGTTCATTCAATGCTGTGCTAGATTTTTTCATGAATTTGTGACCTTTTATTCGGTTTTCCAAAAGTTGTGACATCATACCTACATATGTTTTTTCGCAGTCGTTGCATGGGATGCTATATATTACATTAGATTTTTTCATTGTTGGGGTTTGTCGTTTTAGAGGGTTTTTTTTGTATTTTTTTCGTGATTTATGTTTTTTTTTTTTTTTTTTGAAAGAATTGGTATGCAAGGAAGTGGCATGTAGATGTCGGTAATCATAGTGGGTGGGTGTTCTCTGTGTTTTGTTGTAGACTTTTTGGATTCTCTGTTTGATCACTTGGTTTATCAGTTTTAGTGGGAAGTTGTTGTTTATTAATGTTTTCCTGACTTTTTCAAGAGAGGGGCTGCTTGAAATAATGCCACGGTCTGTAACGCCTATTATGACGCCTTTTTGAGATATTGGGAGGCATGAGTCGAAATTGAAATACTTACCGGACCAGGTAGATTTGGCGTACCATTTAGTTGGAATGTGTTTTTTTTTCCTGATGAGGGTTTGGTCTAGGTAATTAATTTCTTTGTTTTTCCCTTCTTCCAATGTGAACTGTAGTTTGGTATTAAATAAGTCAAAATCATTTGAAATTTCAGTTTTTTTATTTTCTGGTATGGCCATTACTCAGTCGTCGACACATTTAAAAAAAATGGTATATGAAAATCTAATTTTTCAATGACTGTTTCCTCTAGAAATTTCATGACTAGTTGGGCGATATGGGGGAGCCTATTGCGCAACCATCAAGTTGTTCGTAAAATTCATTTTTGTATTGAAAAAAAATATTTTCGTGGGTTAGGTCTACAGCAGTTATGAATTCATCGAATGGTAGGAGTGTGTGATTAGTCAATATGTTCCATTTTTTTTCCAAAGATTTCTTTACGAGTTCAGTGGGTATGTTGATATATAGAGATATGGCGTCAAGAGAAATTAGTAGGTAGTTTTATGGAAGTTTCATTTTGTCTATGAATTATTTGAAAGAAAAAACGATCTTTCATATAATTATAATTACCGTTATATTTGAAATGCTATTTGTGAGGAATTTGGATAATTTGTAGAACGTTGTTTTATATATATATAAAAATATATATATATATATATATATTTATATATATATATATATATATATATATATATATATATATATATATATATATATATATATATATATATATATATATATATATATATATATATATATATATATATGCAAAAAGTTCGCAGCAAATAAAAAACTTTTTTATTATTGATTTGTCAAAAACAACAATACAGATACGAGGGAGATAGAAAAGAATGCTTTGTTTTTGAAATAATATGATCCCATCATTTTATATTTCACGGTAGAATTCAAATTCATGGAGAAATATTGTTCAAAATCGAATGTTGATCCAGAAATTTGAATCATAGCCACCTATGACCAATTTCATATTGCAACTTTTTTTCCCATTTTTTTCTCATCGCCCTGTACAACATAAGGAATATTATTCTAGACGAATGGTATATTGTTAGATATGATGATATCACTCTCTGAATGTTTTCTCATTTCTCTCTCCCATCGGAAAATCACATTAATTGAATTATGTGACGGAATTTCACAAAATCTTGCTGCAAATAGTTAATAAAAGTGGATTGTCTCCAAGGTATGATGCCAGAATGAAAATGAATTTATTTTCATACTACGAATAAATATTTTTGAGGAATTGTAAAATATGACAATTTTTTTATAGTTTTTTTTTTCGAACAAGACATCAGAATGCATCTACAATATTTTATTGAACTTTTTGCAGCATTCAACGTACAAAATTAAGGTTATAATCCTCTCGAAAAATTTATTCACGTATTATTTATGAATTTCGAAATATCGTGAGTTGTTACATTCGACTTCGATAGCAATACCCAGCTTCTATAGTTTTGTTCTTTGAATTTTACTGTAAATGATTGAGACAGATCATCTGCCGATCACAGTTGGCTTCAAAAACAAATTCATTTATAATTGTAAACAAAACATTTTTTACGCATCAAGAATAACTCACAAATCTGTAGAGTAATTTCAGTATTTTTTCAATGCAATCATGGCTGCTCGACTGAGTATACAGGAGCGAGTGGATACTTGTATAGCCACTGCTAATATTTTTAATGAAAGACATCCAGGTAAAAACGTTCATAATTCGACAATTACAAGGATTTTGAAAACATTCAGGGAATCTGGATCGGTTTTGAAAAAATACAAAGTGACACATAAACGACCTATAACTGAAAATGAAGAAATTGTTATGAATATTATGCTGTCTACGAATGTCATTATCGCAAAAAAGAGAAAATCTTGGTATATCCGATGGATCAATGAGAAGAGTTCTTGGTAATAATAAATTCAAACCGTATAAACCAAAATTCATACACACTTTGAAACCGAGAGATCCGGATAATTGCTGGGATTTCTGTTCCTGGTTTCAGTCTATGATGGAAGATAATAGACAGTTTTCGAAAAAAATCCTTTACAGTGACGAGTCAACCTTCACATCGAATGGGGTAGTCAGCTCGCAGAACTGCAGGTGGTTGGCAGATAATTATCTCCATTTTAGGATACAATGTAGGGACCAATATCACTTCTGAATTAACGTCTGGTGCGGAATTCTCAATGACATTTTTGTGGGACCAGTATGTTTCAGACAACCACTGAATTCTGCAAAATACTTGAGAATGCTGCGGACGTTTCTCTCCGATTATTCAGATGATATTTCTCTGGACATGAAAGCTCAAATGTATTCTCAACAAGACGATGGATCCGTTCATCCTACGCTAGAAGACGATGGATCCGTTCATCCTAAGTGAGAAGGTGGGTAAACGGATCATTTCCAAATCGATGGATTGGAAGATATTCCAATAACGCTTGGCCCGCCCGGTCACCGGACCTCACTCCTTTGGATTTTTTTCTAACGGAATATCTCAAACAGAAGGTGTATTCAAGAAGACCATTTCAAAACATACGTCATTTGAAAAATACTATCAGGGATTGTATTCGGGGAATAGCTCCCCAGATACTAAGAAATGTTCATGATGCAATGCACCGCCGTACTATGAAGTGTATTGAGAATGGAGGACGTAGAATAAAGCAGAGGAGCTATTTGTTTCAAAAAATGTTATTTGTATTGTGAAAATAAATTGATTGGCATTCTGGCATCATACCTTGGAGATAATTCAGTTTTATATACTATTTGCAGTAATATTTTGTGAAATTCCGTCTCAAAATTCAAATAATGTGATTTTTGGATGGGAGGGAGAAATGAGAAAACATTTAGAGAGTGATATCTTCATATCTAACAATATATTTGTTTAGAAACGGTCCCTGCTCGGGCACCAAATTGTAAGGGGGTCTCTCCCCCTACTATCAAACTTTGGCGCTTTTCACTGTTCTCGGTCTTACCTCGGGCGACATACACTTTTTGATTTATAGTGGAAAAGGCCACTTTTGCTCCAGGCAGTCTCAGTGAAGAAAAACACTCCAGGGGTCAGTATAGTCGTGACAATGTAACGGGGCCAGCAAGGCAGGCTTTAATTGCCTTTGACTGGGTTTCGAACCTGGGTGCCGACTGCGCACTAGGTGCATAACTTCTACTCAAGATGAAATACCCCAAAAACAGGATTAACACGTATATTGATAGTAGAGATACAGACAGGGCGGCTGATGGCAGCCTCAAGTTATCACAAAAAATAAACAACTGGCTAGCACTATATACAGAGAAAAGCGGTGAGGGTGTTTTCAAGCAGGCGGGGTAAATTTAGCAACCAAAAAGCTTTTGTGATGGGGGAGGGGGGATTTCGTACGGATAAGAATGCAAGCTCAACATTGAAATGCATATGTGCCTCTCACGGCTATGGTTCGATCATGGGCACATGGCACTTACAAATATTTCCGATTTCACCTGATATACAATATTTACCCAAACTCCGATCACACTGCTTCGGCAAGGCTCGAGACGGTCGTGGGCTGCTTCGGTATTTGGCTCACACTCTGGACACTAGTGGTCGAACGCGTGACTGCTTCTGCTAGGCTCGGCAAGCTTATGAATCTTTGAAATATTTCGAAACGGAACTACAGTCGGCTTCCCCCTCTTTTGCAGATTTCTCTCGACCGAATTATAGGCGCGCGCCATTTTGTGAACTCTGTCGATCGAGATATAAATTATATTTTCCCAGTATAACTACCCAGCTTGTAAAAATTATCCTTGCTACCAATCCGTGTGGTGTGACGTCGGCCTGATGACGCCAGCTCGCAGCGTGTGCTCTTGTCTCGACTGGACTGCTGTCTCTGGCTTCTAGCGGATGACTGAATGTGATCGGATCAAAGCATAATACCTAGCTTGTAAAATTCTCCTAGGTAGCAATCCACGTGATGTGACGCTTTCGTCTCGAACGAACTGATTTCTCTGGCTTCTATCGGATGACTGAAATCTCTCGTCGGCGTTTGTACATAGCTCAGCTGGCTCGATGAAAATGTTTTCTCGAAAGTCACTGGCTGGCGCAGGTAATACTCGCGCGTGCTTTATATATATATACGCGTCGCGGTATTGGCGTGATCTACGGAGAGTGTTCTGTCTATTCATTGTGGTGAGTGTAATCTACGGATTTATCACGAACAGGAATGGTATTTCTAGACCTATTATTACTGGCAATATGAATTTAAGTCCTTACAGGGAGCTTTTGGTTGATAAATATATAGTTCGATTATGAACAATATTTCCCTATGAATTTGAATTCTACCATGAGAAATAGAGTGATGGGATCATATTATTTTGAAAACAAAGCATGTTTTAAATCTCCCCCATATAGGGTTGATTTTGGTGATTGCAATTCAGGTTTGGGATGGAGCAGAGGTTTTTATCACGAATTATTTTTTATGAGAAATCAATAATAAAAAAGTTTTTCATATGCTGCGAACTTTATGCCAGACACTGTATATATATACACAGGGTGTTTCATAATTGGATGCTGATCCTAAAGGGCGATAAGCCTCAGATGATTCTAAAAAATGTTGAATGTTGATGTTGAAATTCAACAAAAAAATCAGTTCTTCCCCAATATCTCTGAAACAGCTTTGGCTTTTTTCTTAATTTTGGTACATGCAAAGTACGCATAAGAATCAATTTTTTCCATGATGAAGGATTTCTGAATTTTCATCAGTGAAGTCTCTGTTAACATGCCCTGCTATAGTTTTATCAAAATAATGATACGCCACTGTCTTTTTTCCAAATAAATATTATTTTTGTAATTATCCTCTATCTTCTCATAAAAATGGTCCCTATGCGAAATCAGCCGTTGAAGACTAGTAGGATTATCTTGTGGGCTAGAAACATCTAGTATGCTGAGAACACATTTTGTTGTTTTCAACATGGACAATTTTGATACTTCTTCAGCTAGATACGGGATATTATTTACATTATAAAAACTTGTTTATTGAAAAAAACATGGTAAATTTCACAAATACCGAATTACCAGACATGTATTACTTGTATGGGCTTGCTGACGAAAATGCATATGAAGCTAGGCGATTGTACAAGGGAGCTTCTCAAAAAGAATGGTTCCTGATGCTTGAACGATCTCAAGCACCCACAGAAGGTTATGTGAAACAGAAATTTTTCAACCAAATCATCATTTGAAAGGAGCACATCGGACTGCAAGAACTGCAAGAATTGAGGTAGCTGTTTGAAATTCAGTTGAAGATAATCCTGAAATAAGTACGAGGCAAGTTGCCAATGATTTGCATATCGCCCATATTCTAGTATGGAGGATTCTTCATGATTATACATTATATCCCTATCACATTCACCAGATTCAGGCTCTACTTCCTCGAGACTTTTCATTACGAGTGAATTTCTGCCAATGGTTTCTCCAAAAAGTTACCAAAAATCCTTTATTTGACATGGAAATTTTATTCACAGACGAATCTAGTTTAACTGAAAACAGGATCAAAAATTTTCATAATAATCGTTTTTGGGCCGAGCAATCGTGGAATCTCATCACCAGGAGCAGTTTTCTACCACGCAGATTGAATGTACATGATTATCGCCGATTTCTTGGAGTGAATTTTCCAATTCCGTTGAAAGATGTTCCTATTTTAGTGTGAAATCGCATGTGGTATATGCACGATGGTGCATTTTAGTGCTCTGGCACGCGAATATTCAAACCAAAACTTCCATAATCGCTGGATAGGTCGTGGGGGAACAGAGTCATGGCCAGCTAGGTCCCCAAACTTGAACAGTCTTGATTATTTTATTTGGAGACATCTTATGACTTTGGTGTACAGTCAACCAATTCTAACTGAGGAAGAATTGCGAATTAGCGTAAAGTTTCCTGTGAAGCAATCAGGAATACTCCAGGAATTTTTCAAAGAGTACGCTAGTCAATGATAAGGAGGGCTGAAGCGTGCATACTTGCAGGAGGCGGACAATTTGAACAGTTTATTTGATTTTGGTACTTTTTGTTCATAATAGTTATGTATTTAAAAATTAAAAATGTATTTTTATGCGTAACTGAATAATAGTTACCATAAAATTATAAAAATCTTGCATAGATCCTTTGGTTACCACAATTATTGTGAAATTAAGACTAAGAGAAAAAATCGAATAAGGACAAGCAAATGAATGTATTTTATTTTCTAAATCGAAAACCGCCCGCCAGAGGAAAAAAAGGCAGGATACCATTTTTATGAGAAGATAGAGGACAATTACAAAGATACCATTCATTCGAGAAAAAGACAGTGGCGTATCATTATTTTGATCAAAAATATGACAGGGCATGTTAACGGGGACGCCACTGATAAAAAATAAGAAATCCTTCATCTTGGAAAACATGTTTTTGTATTCGTACTTTGCATTTACCAAAATTGACAATGAAATCCAGAGCGGTTTCAGAGATATTGGGGAAGAACTGATTTTTTGTTAAATTTCAACATCCTGTATCTCAGAAATAAAGCGGTTGCGGCCCTTTATCTATATGAGGAATTTTTTCTAAAATGATCCAAGGATCATCGCCCTTTAGGATCAGCATCCAACTGAAAACCCTATATATATATATATATATATATATATATATATATATAAAACAAACTCATATTGTGGATCAGACAAATGAGAATGTTTTCCACAAAGAAAGTATTCACTTGGTGGGAAAAGTGGAAACGCATTCCCTAAGTTTTCAATACATTTTTGTCGACAGAATTTTATTATAGGTAGCTAATTGTGTCAACAATAAAATATTTTTCAGTCATCCATCCTTCGAAAGAAGATAGTTGCTAAATTCAAAATAATTGTGCAACAGAGAACTCCAAAAAACATGACTCAAGTACATTTTAATCTCTCCATGTGAAACAGGAAAGGAACTGTGAAATAAAAGTAAAATGCTATCCTCCCAACCACCATATCCTTCACTCCGTCGATATAATAGATGGTATATGTGATCTCATAACCCATGAATTTTATGAACACTTTCCAGAATAAAAAGGCTGTAGAGCTGGATGGTCGGAACATTTCTCATTCTATATTTGAATATATTGTTGCATACTTCTTACGAGAACGCAATACTACTTTTCTGTTACGCGATCAGGCCATAAAACGGCAAAGTGAAAACCATTGTCGCAGGATCAATACTCAGCAGATTATATAACTTTCCGCAGATGGAAATCCACGAGAGCGGCGTTTCTATTTTGGTTCGATTAGTGCCGTAAAACCCGCAGCGAAACGATATATTGATAGCAGGAATCTAATCCGCAAGAAGCCCAGCAGGATAGAGGAAACCCTTCCACTAATTGATACTGGTTATCCATCAACAATATCGCAGTGGAAGTGATGAATTCTGAAAGTGGATAATGAGCGCAATTCACGTGGAGCGTTTTTCTTTCCTAGGTGTGCAGGAGCACTGGAAATGGAGAGAAAAATTTCATTCGGATCGAAATTCTCAAACTGCAGCCAATTCAATTGAATATCAACATCTGAAACAAACCTTTGTCCTTATTCGTTATATGTTCCGAGAAAACGGTCAGTCATACCCCACAATGTTTATTACTCTCTTGAATTGGGATGGTACATGTTTCGGACCTATAAAAGTCCATCATCAGCCAAAAATAAAGGCTAGTATTCTGAAAAGGGGTTACATCACTGTATGGATTTTTATATAAAACTGTAAAATGAAAATGTTGCTAATTAAACACGTTCGAGGAACGTTAAAATCCGTTCATGTTAGTTGAAATAAAAACAATGCAAAACAAAGACATGTCGAATATTGTCTAATCAAACCACAATTATAATGATGATTGAATATACAGTGCCTGACATCTGAACGTGAATTTTAAAAAAGAGGATATAAAACAAATGAAAATAGCGATATTATTGAAATGAAGGTGACATCTAGCTAAGAAGGATTGAGTTACTGGGAAAGAACCAACCAAATTCAACAGGTGATAACCATATTCAACAGGTGGCATTCTATGAAGTTGATCAGGGTTGGAAAATTGGGAAATATAATGTTTCATTAATTTAAACAAGGGAGTTGAAGAAATCAATACAATCAAAGTTGATCTGATCATTCAACGATGTTACAGTACTGTTATTGATAGAGGAGTTGATTTAAAAAAATTCTGTTTATTGCTTTTTTCACAAACGTTCAAGATTTACCATCGATTTGAAAATTATGTTCCGAATTGATTATATGATTAGCGAAAGAAGTTATAGTGTTAGCATGCAGAATGTTGGTACAGGGATGGTTTTTTTATAATCTTGACATGTTCCCTGACTCTGATAATGATCTTTCTTCCACTCTGACCGATATAATGAGCATTGCATGTTGGAAATGAACAAGAAATCGAGTACACTCCAGACCTGTTGTGTAAGGAAATGTTATCTTTAGTGTTACAAAAAGTTTTCGAAAGAAAGTGGCAAGTATAAAATGACATGATGATATCTTCATTGTGTCTGTTCAAAACGTTTCGAACATAAAAGGACACTTTGCCTACGAAAGGAGATGAAGTAAAAGAGGAGTTCCTGAATCTTTCAGGAAAGGAAGAAATGAGAGGAAGGTTTGAAGATTTGGTCATGTGTCGGTGATAAAGTCTGTTCAGGAGGTGTGGAGAATAGCCCTTGTTGTGAGCTTAATTGTCATCAGACATCGGAATGGTAAACAGTCTGTAGGGTAGGGAGTTGAAAGCTTCGTGTTTGTGTGCATGAGGGTGGCAACTAGTGGATGTGATAACCAAATCTGTATCTGTAGGTTTCCTATACACCGAAAAATCAAACTTGTTATTTGATTTGTTGATAAGCAAATCCAGAAACGCTAAGGAATCATTGTTCTCTTATTCCATAGTGAATTTGATAAAAGGGTGCAAAGAATTAAGGGATTTTAAAAGTAGGCTGACATCACTTGAAGGGCCACCAAAAAATACAATACAGTCATCAAAATACCGTTACCAAAAAATTATGTTATTAAAAAGTTGTTTTTCAAGGTTGTGCATAAATATTTCTGTAACGGTGAGTAACGGTGAGATGTTAGAACCCATAGTTTAGCTATGATTTGTTTGAAAAATTATGAATTGAACAGAAAAAAGTTCTGACTAAGGACTGAGTCTAATAATGAGCAAATATTCAAACAATGTGAACATTGTATGTTGGACTGAAATAAAAGATTCCGTACCAACATGATAAGATGAAGACCTAAAAATCTTACACTCAATCTTCTAGAACTTTTTGAAATCAACTCCTCGATCAATAACAGTAATGTAACTTCGTTGAATGTACACATCAACTTCGATTGTATTGATTTTTTCAACTTACTTGTTTTGTTCTCAATAAATAAAATGTTCTATTTCCTAATTTTCCAACATTGATTTATTAACTTCATTGAATGCCACCTGTTGAATTTGGTTATCACCTGTTGAATTCAGATGGTTTCGGTTCTTTCCCAGTAATTCAATCCTTCTTAGCTAGATGTCACCTTCAATTCGAAAATATCGCTATCTATATTTGTTTTATATCCTCCTTTTTAAAATTCACGTTTATATGTCAGGCATTGTATATTTTATCATCATAGCAAATCGTCCTGTCGTTTTTTATCAATTGTTCTTTCGACAATCATATAGTTGATCGCCGAAAGGTCGTATGGTGTTTTGATTAGACATTATCCGACATGTATTTGTTAAGCGACGAAACCAAAAAGGAGGAGGTTCTCTATTCGACCCGTATATTTTATGTTTTTCCATCATATTTTTTTATGTATGATCACGCATAACTTTTTACTAAGGCGTCCGAATCCGATAATTCTTTTTTCAGTGGATAGGGTATACTTCGAATTTGGTTCCATTTGAATTTAAAAGATGAAATTCACCCTTAAGGGTAGCGAAATGGAGGATATTGATCACTCACCACTTGAATTCTGGTCCGTTAACTGATTCTATCAGGCATAACTTTGTACTGGGTTCTTCGATTCGGATGATTCTTTTTCTAATAGATAGGGTATACCTTATATCTGGATTTCGAGAGGAATTAGCCACCCTTACGGGTAGATAAATAGGGGATAATTGATTTTTCACTAGTGAACATTGGCACACACATACGTAGTTGACAATGACAGATCGCTACTGACATTATTCTTGTTCCGTCAAAATCAGTATATTTTTATAATACAAAGTAATGAAATAAACTAACCAGAACAACGAAAATAATTTATATAACAACAAATAGTAAAAGTAGATAATCATATTATTTAACTGGTAATAGTTGAAGTAAGGTGGGTAAGTAAGTATTTTGAAAGTAATCAAAAAATAAGTAGGTAGTAATTGATAGATTTTTGCCACAAAAAATTGAAAAATAAAAAAATGTTAACAAAAAATTAAACCGACGAAAAAATCGACTGAAAAGCAAAAAATAAAATAAACCTTCTTAGTCTAAATGATAATTGAGCTCCTAAACTAATGTGAGTAACTGATTCTGAGTCGGCGCCAAACAAACTAGCAATTGAATTAGGTGAAGCGTAAAATGATGGCAGCGAGATGCACGGCTGCGTTTTGATGACTTCTCCCATAGATAATGATCTTCAATAATTGTTTGTTTGGCGCCGACTCAAAATCAGTTACTTACATTAGTTTAGGAGCTCAATTATCATTTAGACTAAGAAGGTTTATTTTATTTTTTGCTTTTCAGTTGATTTTTTCGTCGGCTTAATTTTTTGTTAAAATTTTTTATTTTTTACTTTTCAGTTCCGTAATTCGTCGGTTTAATTTTTTGTTAAAAAGTTTTTATTTTGCATTGTTTTTATTATTGTTTTTATTTCAACTAACATGAACTGATTTTGATATTCCTCAAACATTTTTAACCTTTTTTACTATGTTCTTCTGAACCTCATGTAATTAAAAGAACTTTCAGTTAGCAACATTTTCATTTCAAATTTTCATAAAAGAATCCATACATTGATGTAACCCCTTTTTAGAATACTACTCTCTGTTTTTGGCTGATGATGGACCTTTATATGTACCATTCCTATTTAAGATATTACCCTCTTAAACATTGTGGGGTATGACTGAGAGTTTTCATCGCCATACGAAGGACTTTTTTCACGAATAACTTGTTATATTACCAAGGGAACTGAAATGAACCAAAATCGGAGAAAAAATGATTATTAATTATTCAGCCCCCTTAGACCATACATTATCTCATTTCAAGTGAAAGTTCAATAATGCCAAGCCATAATCAGCATGTGATAATAAATTATGGAAGTTATCAGTACTATTAGTCCAATAACAACAAACATGAATAAATTTTTCTTAGGAAAATTCTTTAAATATACCTATTACGAACAAAACGATGGTGCGGCCATGAAGGCGATGTTTAATTCCCTCCGAATTTTGGTATCCAGGAAGGAATTTATCGATTTAGTTTTTATTCACCAAGTTGTGGTTTTCAATTTTGTCGATGAGCCAAGCTTGTTGTCAAATAACAACTATTTTATAAGGAGAGTGAGACTTTTTTATTGAAAAAATGAGCAAAACTAGTTATTAAATGAAATAACTAAGAAACATTTTTTTAAAGACAAACTTTTATTTAAGCCGTCAACTTAAACGTATGAAATTAGTTGAAGTCATCGCTGACAATGATTTAATTATTTTTGATGAATTATTTGGTTTCAAAAAGCTTGTAGTGCGAATGTTTATGAAAGTAGGTACCAATTAATTTCATTGGACAATGATTGGTTGGTAAGTAACAACTTATCGAAGTATTAATTTTATGACATTTCACGGGACAAGTTTTTCAAAACCTAACAATTCAACAAAAAAGAATTAAATCATTGTCAGCGATGACTTATTTCATTCGTTTTAGTACACGGCTCAAATGAAAGCTAGTCTTTGAAAATATTTTCATCAGTTATTTTATTTTTTGCTTCTTAGTAAGTTCGCCTTGATCTGTTCATTTCTAATAGAGCAGCATTATTACAAGATCTCTTCCCTGTAAGTTTCGAGCTGAAAAAAAGCATGATCTCGGACCCCAAAAACTCCCACACACCAATTTTGAATAGAATCTGATCATAATCACAAAACGTTTTCGCCATCTTGAATTTATCTATTTTGACGAAAAATTCATGATCTCCGAACCTGAAAACCCTCACATAACAATTTTGAATAAAATATGACCATAATCAGAAAACTCGTCCTCTATCTTGGGGCCGCCATATTTGATTTATGAATTTTGACAGAAAATTCAAAATATCCGACTGCGAAAACCGCCGCACACCAATTTTGGAACGAATTGTACCATAATCACGAAACTCGTCCTTCATCTTGGTGCCGCCATCTGGAATTTATGAATTTTCACAAAAATTTCATTAGCTCCGACCTCAAAAACCCCCACATACCAATTAATGAATAAAAGTTTGTAAAAATGGAATATATTCAACACCACCAGAATAAAAAGTTGCTGCAGAAATCGTACCATTAGATTTTTTTTTTCAGAATAGTTATGATTGACGGCAAATGGATATTTCTTGGAATGGAGGAAGGAAAAGACAATTATTTTCTTTTATGATACAATTTCATTGGGTTGATATATATATATATATATATATATATATATATATATATATATATATATATATATATATATGTATATACAGGGTGTAACTGAATAAGTGTAAAACATTTAAGGAGGTGATTCCTCATCGAAAAAAAGATAGGATCTTTCATATAAAGAAACTTCATTGGAGCATCCCTTGTTAAGATACAGCCCTTAAAGGGGTACATAAAATTTTGTATAACAATTTTTTCAAAGCACTGAAAAAGTTACAATATTGAAATTAACCTGACGTTTTGTACTACCAAAAGACACTTAGCCAGTAATTTATTTGGTTTACCCCATGGTTGTAAGGGTGAAAACGCAACCCTAAAATTTATTTCCAATGTAACTTTTGTCTTATTATTTGTTTACCATTTAAAATTTATTTCCGATAGCCTGTTTCATTCTAAACAAAAAATGTCTCTTGGGTTTTTTGCCCAAAATAAACCAGTAAGCAGCAAAACATTATTTTACGAACAACTACAGAGATACATCGTCATAAATGCGAAAATACGAAACTAATCTATCTAGTAGGTCGCTATTAGCGATAGTGACAATTAAATTGGTATGACGCTGTCAGTTTGGGAATTTTGAAAATTGAATTAATACTAATTGTGTGTTGTTGTTCTGTTCTTAATTTGTTACTTTAATAATTCACTTGTTAATAAAATGGCATACACAAATGAGGAAATGGCTGATATGCATTACGTTTACGGTCTGTCGCAGGGGAATGGGTTAGAAGCTTCTAGAAGATATGCTGAAATGTATCCTCAACG
Source organism: Gonioctena quinquepunctata (assembly GCA_018342105.1). Classification (NCBI taxonomy): domain Eukaryota; kingdom Metazoa; phylum Arthropoda; class Insecta; order Coleoptera; family Chrysomelidae; genus Gonioctena; species Gonioctena quinquepunctata. The sequence goes on along the minus strand of JAFIRS010002774.1, from coordinate 68,363 downwards.
GCAGCATCCTTCACATAGAATATTTGCTCGACTTCATCAACGATTACGAGAATATGGTTCATTCGACAAAAGAACGCAGGATTGTGGTCGCCATCGAGAAATACGAACACCACAGCTTGAGGAAGCAGTACTTAATTTGATTGAAGAACAACCTACTACCAGTACTAGAAAGATTGCTTTCCAGCTAAATGTTGATCATATGACGGTATTTCGAATTTTAAAGGAACAACTCTTATACCCTTACCATCTGCAACGAGTACAGGCACTGTTACCGCGAGACTTTCCGAACCGTCTTGAATTTTGCAATTGGATGCTGGAAATGATTAGAAGAAATTGTGACTTTCTGAAGACGATAGAATTCACAGACGAATGTAGTTTTCTCGGGACAAGATTATTAATTTTCATAATTACCACATATGGGCTGATGAAAACCCTCACGCTATTGTCGAAACTAGCCATCAAGAACAGTTTCTCTTAACGTGTGGCTCGAGTTATTGGGGATGATTTAATTGGGCCTCATTTTCTACCTCCTCGATTAAATGGTGAGGCATACGTTCAATTTTTAGAGAAGTGCATCCAGTACTGCTGGAGGAAGTTCCTTTGGGCGTCGGAAGTGGATATGTTTTTTCTGATGATGGGGCTCCCGCCCATTTTAGTCAAGTAGCACGTCAGCATTTAACTGAAACATATGCAAATCAGTGGATAGGTCGAGGAGGACCACATAAATGGCCCGCTCGATCCCCGGATCTCAATCCTCTCGATTTCTCTATTTGGGGCCATTCACAGCATTTGGTATATCGTACTCCTGTTCGCGATGTAGAGGACTTAAGAAACCGCATCATCGATGCGTGCAGGGTAATCAGAGAGACTCCAGGAATATTTGAGCGAATACGTGGCTCAATGCGCCGACGTCTAGACGCATGCGTAATGTTTGAAGGTAGACATATTGAACATTCACTATGATTTCTACATGTTGTGTGTTTTGTTATTAATAACTTAGTTTTGTTTATTACCCTTTAATCGTTTAATGCAGGTACTAACTACAAAATAACAATAAATCCAGTTCGCATTTATGACGATGTATCTCTGTAGTTGTTCGTAAAATAATGTTTTGCTGCTTACTGGTTTATTTTGGGCAAAAACCCAAGAGACAATTTTGTTTAGAATGAAAGGCTATTGGAAATAAATTAAATGGTAAACAAATAATAAGACAAAAGTTACATTGGAAATAAATTTTAGGGTTGCGTTTTTCACCCTTACAACCATGGGGTAAACCAAATAAATTACTGGCTAAGTGTCTTTTGGTAGTACAAAACGTCAGGTTAATTTCAATATTGTAACTTTTTCAGTGCTTGTGAAAAAAATTGTTATACAAATTTTATGTACCCCCTTTAAGGGGCTGTATCTTAACAAGGGATGCTCCAATGAAGTTTCTTTATATGAAAGATCCTATCTTTTTTTCGATGAGGAATCACCTCCTTAAATGTTTTACACTTATTCAGTTACACCCTTATATATATATATTTATATATATATATATATATATATATATATATATATATATATATATATATATATATATATATATATATATATATATATATATAATATATATATATATATATATATATATATATAAATATATATACATATATATATATATATATATATATATATATATATATATACGTGTGTAACAGGATCATGGTACACCCCCCGTATCTCCTTTAGTTTTGAAGGTAATCGATTGAAATTTGGAACATCTCATATACATGATAAGCGGCACTTTTTGACCTACAAATGATTTTTTTTTCACTTCCGGTTTCGCCGGAAGTGATACCAACTTTCGATTTTTGAATGGAACACCCTGTATATTATTACATTTCTGGAATCGCATAATTTTTTGAATCCAATGATACCACATAAGTGACATTTCAAACGTAAATATTTTTGATAATTCAATTTTTAGTTTTCCATTTAAGTGTGCCATGATGGTTCCGATTTATTCCAATTCACCCGTCTAATGCTAGAAAAATTGAAATCCCGTCAAAAATACTAAATTGCGTTTTTTATGAGCAAATAAAGTTCATCGTAATCGATTTTGAAGTAAAACTGAATTTTTTCAAATGGAACCATATTGGTACCGTGGTACCATTTATCAGTACTATAAATAAGGAATTTATTCATATCCGCTAATAAAATGTGCGATAAATACCATCAAAATTACAGCTGAAAGAAAATAAGATAATACAATTACTTTATTCTAATTTAATGCTAAGAAGTTACTAAGGTGGCTTTGAAATACAAAAAATAAACACAAAACATTACAACAATTGTTTGAAATGCTGTCCATAAACGTCAACGCACTTCTGAACTCGCATAGCTGTTTCTTGAAGAACGTTCGCTAATTGCTGGGCCGTTATACTATTAATTGCGCGTCTTACTCTCAACCCCAGGTCTTCGCAGGTTGTAACGGCAGTTGCATAGACAATGTTTTTTAAATGGCCCCAAACAAAGAAATCAAGAGGTGTCAAATCAGGTGACATTGGAGGCCACCGCACAGGAGCATTTGTCAAAATTACGTTTTCTTGGAATGCCTGTTGAAGGTCAGTTACTATTCTTGAATTATGGGGAGGAGCTCCATCTTGTTGGAAATACATTTCCTGTCGTAGATGGACAGGTAATTCAGTTAACTTGTCCTCAATTTCATTTTGCACAAATCCTAAGTATCTATTCCAGTCAAGCGTCCTTCAAATATTATTGAACTAATGATTCTACGACCGAGTATTCCAAGCCAAACATTGAAACCAAACCGTACTTGAAAGTTACCCTCCCTCAATAAATTTTGATTTTCGTGTGACCAATACCTTGTATTTTGTCGGTTAAGTAATCCCATGTTTGTAAACCTAGACTCATCAGGAAATAAAATCCTTCCCAAAAAAGCATTGTTTGGCTGCACATTATTCTGCAAGATCCAATTGCAATATTCCATCCTACGTTCATAATCATTTCCGTACAGGTGCTGGTGCAATCGATATTTGAAAGATTTATAATTATGTTTGTGCAAGATTCGGCTTACTGTTTGGTGACTAATTTCCAATTCAAACCCAATTTGCCTTAAAGAAACAGTCTTATCAGCTTCTATTCGAGCTAAAACATTAATTTCCGTTCCTTCGTCAATGATAACGTTTTCTTTGGGATCATGGTTAGTTTCAAGACGATAAAAATAATTTCTCGCTGGACATTGTCTATCAGGATATCGGTTGGCATAAAGGTTTCTAGCCGCAACGGAATTTTTTCTACATTCCCCATAAATAATTAACATGTCCACTTTTTCATCCCTTGTATAAATGTGGGGCATTTTGAATAAAAATAACAACAAATGTAAAGACTTTTCCAATACACAATAAAAACACCAACAAACCAATACCTATTTATTTGACAATCTGAATGAATAATTTCATTGTTTTCAAAGCCTCCTTAGTAACTGATTACCTTTAACAGGCATTCGAAGCTATGCGAGTTCAGAAGTGCATTGACGTTGATGGACAGCATTTCGAACAATTGTTGTAATGTTTTGTGTACATTTTTTGTATTTCAAAGCCACCTTAGTAACTTCTTGGCATTAAATTAGAACATAGTAATTGTATTATCTTATTTTCTTTTAGCTGTAATTTTGTATTTATCGCACATTTCATTAGCAGGTATGAATAAATTCCTTATTGATAGTACTAAAAAATGGTACCACGGTACCAATATGGTTCCATTTGAAAAAATTGAGTTTTACCCCAAAATCGATTACGATGAACTTTATTTGTCATAAAAAACGCAATTTAGTATTTTTGACAGGATTTCGATTTTTCTAGCATTAGACGGGTAAATTGGAATGAATCGGAACCATCATGGCACACTTACATGGAAAACTAAAAATTAAATTATCAAAAATATTGACGTTTGAAATGTCACTTATAAGGTTTCATTGGATTTAGAAAATTATGCAGATTTCAGAAATGTAATAATATACAGGGTGTTTCATTCAAAAATCAAAGTTGGTATCACTTTCGGCGAAACCGGAAGTGAAAAAATAATCATTTGTAGGTTAAAAAGTGCCGCTATTATGTATATAGAATATCCCAAATTTCAATCAATTACCTCCGAAACTAAAGGAGATATGGGGGGTGTACCATGATCCTGTTACACACGGTATATATATATATATATATATATATATATATATATATATATATATATATATATATATATATATATATATATATATAACTATCCAAAAAATATATCTACACTCTCTCCACTCTCCACTTACTCGATAACCAGAACATAAGACATGAAATAAATATTCTAAATCACATGAGATTGCAAGCATTGTTCAAACAAAAAGGTTGAAGATTTCAACCAGAGAAAGCAAAATATTAATTATTTTGCCACCGAGACGAGAAATGTGTTGGCTCAAAGCAATTCAATATATTTCATCAAATAATAATAGGTGCAGGTCGAGCTGACCAGATGTATAGTTAGAAATAGGTTGAATCTGAGGAAAAAAGTAATTTGCAAGATCTTGGATTAATGTATTTTCTTTTCAACCGACGAAATCAAAAAGGAGGAGAGTCTCTAGTCGACGCGTATCTTTTTATTTTATTTATGACCACGCATGACTTTTTACAGAGTAGTTCCATTTCGATGATTTTATTTTCATTGGATAGGGTGTACTTCGAAGTTGGTCCCATTTGAATTTAAGGAGAATAATCCTCCACTGAGGATAGCAAAATGGAGAATATTGATCGTTCACCCTCTGAATTTTGGTCTGTTAACCGATTCTATCAGGCATAACTTTGTACTGGGTTGCCCGATTTGGATGATTCCTTTTTTATTAGATAGTATATACCTCATAGGTATCATGTTTCAACCTGCTATGAAATTATCCAACCCTATGGGTAGAAAAACAGGGGATTCTTGATTTTTCACATGTGGCACATTGGCACACATATGTAGTTGACATTGACAGACTCCTACATCTGCCACAATAAAAACATTCTACGAAAGGATGGAATCATATACAGAGTGATGAAATAGTCTAACCAAAACTATCAAAAATAATTTATACTATATAACAATGAATAATTAAAGTATATAATCATATTATTCAATTGTTAATAGTTGAAGTAAGGTGGGTATGTAAGTATTTTGGAAGTCATAAATAATTTAATAGGTAGTAATTAATAGATTTTAGCCACAAAAAATTGAAAAAAAACTTTTAAAAAAAAATAAACTGACGAAAAATTAGAACTGAAATGCAAAAAATTAAATAAACCTTTTCAGTCTTAATAACTAAGATCCTAAATATTGAATGATTGTGGTTTTTTGTGGAGGAACAACGTTTCTTAACATGTTTTTTGATCTCAATTGACATCCGTCAGTTGAAAAAGCGAAAAAGACTCTGCGAGAAAGAATCCAAATTATAAAACAATTAGAGGATATTTAGAAGGTTTTGAGAACGGGGGCAGATATAGTCCCCGAAACGTCAAGCAAAAACTATATAGAGAAGTATCTTTTGAATTTTTCAAAAAAAATTTTTTGATAGGCAAATTCAGAAAACGGCAAGTTATTGACAAATTGAATCATTTTTCTATAAGAAATATAATTTGGTGAACGCGATAACTTATCGGGGTGAACTAATCAGTTTGCCCTTTTTACACTTGTATAGATTTTCCTGATTATATTTTCATTTTCAGACTGTGGAAGGTTACCCAAAAAACATGTCAAGATAAGATCCTAAACTAATGTAAGTAACTGATTTTGAGTCGGCGCCACATAAACAATCAACGAATATCATTAAATTACTTCAAAAAAATTATCAAAAGGTCACCGCGCATCTCGATGCCATCATTTTACGCTTTACCTAACTCATTTGCTTGTTTGTTTGGTGCCGACTCAAAATTAGTAACATTACATTAGTTTAGGAGCTTAGTTATTAAGACTAAGAAGGTTAATTTTATTTTTTGCATTTCAGTTCCGTTTTTTGGCGGTTTAATTTTTTGTTAAAAAAATTTTTTGTACCGACGAAAAAAAAGGAAGTTCTTTAGTCGACGCGTATATTTTTTTATGTATCATCACGCCTAACTTTTCACAGAGTGATAGCGATGATCAATTTTTCATTGGACTTCGGAGTTGGTCCCATTTGCATTTGAAAATATAATATCACCCTTAAGGGTAGAAAAATAGAGGATTTTGTTGTTCATCCACTGAATTTTTACCTATTAACCGATTCTACCACTCATAACTTTGTACTACTTTATCCGATTGAGATTATTCTTTTTTTATTGGATAGGGTATACTTCAGAGTTGGTCATTTTTGAATTTGTAAAAGAATATTCGATTCCGAAGGGTAAGAAAATAGGGGATTATTAATTTTTCATCTGTGAACCGATTCTGTTGAGACTTGGCAAACATATATGTAGTTCTGATGACACTACAACATAATGGATACCTGGAGTCAATTGGGTAGATAATTATTAGTGGATTCAAGCCACTGAAAAGTGAAAAATGAACTTTTTTCAATTAAAAATTAAACCGACGAAAAAATAAACTGAAAAGCAAAAAACTTATTAAACCTTCTTAGTCTTGATAATTACTAAGCTCCTACACTAATGTGATTTACTAATTTTGAGTCGGCGCGCGGCGACAAACAATCATCGAAGATCATTATATTACTTTGAAGAAGTAATCAAAACGCTGCCGTGCATCCCGATGCCATCATTTTACGCTTTACCTAGTTCAATTGCTAGTTACTCACATTAGTTTAGGAGCTCAGTCATTATTAACGTTCGTTTTATTTTTTGCTCTTTAGTTTATTTTTTCGACGGTTTAATTTTTTGTTAAAAAGTTTTTATTTTATTTTCAAATCGGTAAATGCACTGCCCAATCTATTGCCATTCATAAATTCAGCAAAATGGATGAAATATATTGCTGCATTTCTTCATATTCCAAAGCCAAAAAAATATCCTGGCCGCACTTATTCTGGAATTGTACTTGTTGATGCAGGCGATGACATCATGGCAAATAGAAGTCAACAGCAACATAGAAGGCTCTATGAAAAAACAGTTGAAAAACATCAAACACGATATCAATAAATAATATGAATCTGGTCAAAGTGTTTATGTACATAATTTACTTCACTTCAAGTTATTCAAATATGATTATTGTGATAAATGTCGAATTAAACGTAGTTATAAGTGATAAATAATGTTGGAAATAATGTATAAATGACACCGACCAGAAATTCTTGATAGTCATGGACAAATTATTCAATTCACTTATAACTTATAATGGATCTTATTCGTTCAAATAATTTTCGACTATAGATCGTATCACAAACTTCATCTTCGTGAATAACATCCATCATTGTATGAATAATTCAGGGACTCACATGAGTTGCAGTTATCAGATACTCAGAAAATATAATTGAAGTTTCGATAAATTCAGCTACAGGGTTCTGGCACATAATAAAAATGTATAAGAAAAAAAGTTTCACAAAATGAACAAAGTAAGAAAGAAATGGGATTCTACCTCAATTTGAAAACCTGTCAGAATAATATCATTATTGGCCTATATCAGGAATATTTTACTGACAGGGCCACTCACGGCAAACCTCTGTTTTGAAATCTATTCGATGACGTTTGTTATGATTTGACTCTTTACGGAAGCAACGTATTGATAATATATTGATTTTGTATTTCATACTTTCTAATCTTTACTACTTCCGTTCGCTTATTTCCCCCACTGAAACAGAATGGAGCAAGCGTGTTTTTGGCTCAACGACTCGACTCATCCTCAAATGCCAACAGGAACACCAAAATCTGATGAACTCATGAGAGGGAATCTATGTAGTTCCGAAAACATATATATATATATATATATATATATATATATATATATATATATATATATATCTGAAGAAGAATAAAAAAGAAAGAAAAAATATGGGAAAAATGAATTCAGATATCAGTTTAGTCCCAGATGTGCAGTTGGCTATAGCTTATTTCAATAATAATTATTCACACAAAGGATAGCCAGTAGTTGATATTTCTAACATATAAAATTGTTGGAATAACAATAATAAATATAATTTTAGACACTTTCTTGGGATATTAACCTTCCACAATATGAAAACAAGATAATGTCTCATCATCCTTTTGACAGAACTCTTTTGACATTAAAGACTGGCTAGACGCTGTGGTCTCACACAGTAAAAAAATTGCCCAAGTAACCCCTTCACCACACTTACGATATAATCCAATCATCAGGGCTTCTTTTTCTGCATGAAAGGGGGGTCGGATACCAGAAATATTTTTTTCAAATAATTGAATGTTTTTTCATTATATTCCGAAAGTTGTTTCTGTGAAATCAATATTTATTCGACTTTTTGAGTCAAAGTTGGAATTCATGCTTTTTATGCGAATAACTCAAAAATAATTCATAGACAAAATTCACTCATTGACATTAGTATTTATATCAGTAATGGAAAAGAAGCGTTAGTGAATGAAACAAAAAATCTAGATATAGTAGTGGATTCTAACTTGAGATCTGAAAATCATATAAAAACAGTTACAGTTTTAAATCACATTTATTTATTAAGTAAGAATTTTTGTGAGCGATCCATTTGCAATAACTTACACTTTAAATTTTTTTTTTAATTTATATATATATATATATATATATATATATATTATCTAAATAAACACGTCTGTGTTTTTCGGATTAAGTGGAAGAAAATTTTTGATTGCGTCTAGCACTCAAAAAATAAACTTTGCCCTTTATTTTCGATCAAATCTATTTTCACTATGACTGTACATGTATATCTCCCTTCGAAAATGATAAAGACGATTACCATCATTATTATGAATTGTAAAATTCTTCTACAATATATATCTGGTGTTTCTTATTGGGTTATTGTTCCTCAAGTTGCTAGGTGGATCTTGATGATTCTATGGGGATCAAGGTAAACAAGGTAGAATACGTTGGCCCATCATCTTCATTAAAAATAGTTTTTGTGGATAACTATACTCTCCAGGCAATCTAATTGTCGTTGACCTTGTTGATCAATTTCAAATTAAAAATATCAATTTTGTAACCAAATTCGATTATATCGTCCGCTGAACTTGAGTAATTCTTCCTTTGGTAAGTAGCATGGGCCAAATGTTCGTGGAACCTTTCAGAAATTGGACGTTTTGTCTGACCGTAATAGAAGTTGTCACAAATTTGACAAGTAATTTCATAAGTTCCCGACTCATCTACCATTTCAGTTTTGTCGTTTAGGGTTCTCTAATAACGCTTGAAAATTATATCTATTGCTATAAACTGCTTGATTCACTAAACGTGGATAGCTTTTTGCTAGAGAGATTATCAATAATGTCTGGTGTATATTCATTGATTATTGCTATTTCCTTGATCTTTTTGATATCATTTTGGAAAACGATCGGCATTCAATTAGAAGATTACGACTCTTCGTATCAGAAAATTGAAACAAGCCATTCTGTGTTAAATGTGGTATTTTGAATCGGCAGAGATGAACCCGTTTGTGTGGGTTGGCTTTCTGTTGAAGTCTATTTCTGAACGCTCTTCTTTTCTGATGACCCGAGTGTCAAGGGAAAGTAATCGTCCATGAACATCCGTTCCTACCGTGGAGTTAAGTCGTTCGAACACTGAGTTTATGGATGTAAACAAAGTGTCTATGTTTTGATTTTTCATGTCAAAAATGTAAAACACATCATCCACTACCGGAGCCAAATTTTTAGTCATGAAAAGGTTTGCCATGAATGGTGATGAAACAATTGTCCATTGTGGTGCCTTTTTTCTGAATATAGAATTTATCTTTGAATGTGAAATAGTTTTGATCCATGCATAGGGATATCAATTCCAAAAATACCTCGACTCTTTCTGTTTCAAACTTACCCGACTCCAACTTTTAAGTACTGCAAGGTTTCAGGAATAGGTACACTTGGAAACATAGAGCTTACATCGAACTAAACCAAAATCTCACCTTCCACCATGGTTAAGTTTTTGAGTTTATCGAAGAACTCATAAGAATTCTTGATATAGAAACTATTTAGCGGCTTAGATAAACTATTGAACTCGTCCGATAGCCATTTTGACAGGTTATAATTTGGAAAATTGATACCTGACACAATTGGCGGGATTACTTATTTCCGAAAAAAATACCACCATGTCGAGAACGATGAGACAAGTGGTTGGATGATTTTTCAATTTTTTCAACATATCACTCGGTATACATACATATCATTCAAGAATAACTAAATCGAGAGCAGCTATCAAATGAAGAGTCTTCATTCTAATATAACAAATGCTGACACAAGTCGATAGGATAAAACAGAATAACATTTCCTCAGAAGTTCCGCAAAATAGTGACTCTGGCAACTCGCCGATCGCGGAGAATGCGAGGAATTACATCGTTGCCAACGGTTATTCATAATATTTCTTTACAATGAGAGGGGGCTGGAAAAATAATGACATAGCACTCGGTATACATATATATTATTCAAGAATAACTAAATCAAAGACAGCTATCAAATACGTTCAGGATCTTCTATCACTATTACTCAACACGAGTGTAACCCTAAGGCTCTTACTCTTTGAGCTTCAAACAAGTGGGCAACAGCCATTCACGGATTTGGAATCTTTACTGGATGAGAACTGGAGACCGGTCTCCAGCCCTTCCCATGATGGCGGTTCTCAAAAATGGCCGAAAAAATAATTTTGAAACTAAATTTTGAAAAATTTAATTTCTATAGAGGTTGCAGCTTTCACTACCCGGGATAGGTTGATAGATAGCCCATCACTCCAGGGAGTGCCTGAGATGTTTATAGCGCGGGGGATCGTAACGCCGCCACCCATAAGTCCAAGTCGATCATTTCTGAGCATTTTGTAGTTAGGAAATCTAACAGTTCCTCCATTGAGACGAGTCTCCTGCAGAAAAGCAACATCAATGTTGTTTTCTACAAGAAGCTCTTGGAACTCAACTCTATTCTGGAGAAGGCCATTACAATTCCAACTCACAGCTTTGATGAAGTTCGGAAGCTGCCTTTCACCCATTAGTAAGGGTTGAAACCGGTCGAGAGTGTTGCAGCAGCCTCAGCGAACTGTGCAAGCAGAGCCCTCATTTGATCTGAAGTCGACAGAATATCTCTGGGACTATTAAGCTGAGCTGTCTGTGCAGGAGGGTTATCACGGGCCGCTGCTGCATCTCCGACTGCGTCCTGCCTGAATTTGCAGGAAAAAATCTAGGATTGTGGTGTCCCGTGTTCGGGGGGTTCACCCTACGCCTTATTCGAGGACACTTGGGGCATCCTCGATAATTCGCAGTGTGCCCCCCCTCACAATTCACACACTTTGCTCCTTCGGATTTCGGCTTGACACAATCCATTTGACGCAAGCGGAGGTGGCACAGCAGTTCAGCTTACAGTGGCCAAACTTCAACGGTATCATTGTCCCACAGAGGCCAAGGGCCTCTGTGGTTCCGCTCTCACTCTGACATTCAGGATATCTTCAACGTCAAATATGTCACGCTGTTCCTTGCTAATCAGAACTAAGACAAGAGGGAGAACTTTCTTCTCTCCGTTCAACTTATGTAGTCGTGCCACTGATTCCGGGGTAAAACCCCTGTCAACCAGCTCAGCTTTAATATCGTCACAAGTTATAAACTCGGGGACGCCTCTGAAGACGACCCTGAGTTTCTTATCTTCAGGAAGAGTGTATGTATGGAAAGGGATCTTTTGATCCCTGAAGATGCTCGAGATCTTTCTATAATCATCGGGTGAAGTTGGAAAAAATTTGGTTCCATCGAATACGTTTTTTGCAGGTTGGTCTAACTTGATGTTGTTTGATTTGAGAAGTGAGTTCACTGTTACCCACTTGCTCTTGTCCCTAACAGTGATAGGAGGTACCTGCTGTTTTTTATCGTTAGTGGTGTCTGTTCTGTTTGTGGTCGTACATAGTCGTTAGTTATGTCCATATTTGTATCGTTTTCGGTCAAATTTTGAGAATTTTTGAAATTTTCAGTCGTTGCGGGGATGCTAGAACCCTCAGTACAATTTAAAATTTGGTTTCGGGAATTTTCTAAGCCCTGGTCCGAAATGAGCGCACTGGCTGAATCCGCCCCTGGATTTCTGGAACAATCGACTTAGGATTCGTTTAATGTCACGTCTGACAGAACTTGAAATTTATTTGAGATTTTGACGTTTGTGGAATTTTGCAAATTTTGAACTAAATTAGTATCTTCAACTATTCGAGAACTTCTACGAGTGCCAAGGAAGCTTGAAGAAGGTTTCAACGTGCCTTTGGATGGTGGTAGAGCAGGAAAATCATTCCTCTTGTGCTTCTTTGGAGCTGGTGTGCTGCTATCAGTTCCAACTTCAGCCGTTTTGGTGGATATCAGGTTGCTTATCACGGGGATTTTCAACAGATCATCTCCGAGGGAGTTCAGCAAAGTCCCCAGCACCTCCAGGAGATCGGCCTTCGACAGAGAGCCGATCCCCAGGAGCACTGATTTCTTCGGATCCAGACTACTTTCACCAGGGGGCTTGTCGATTTCCACTGGGTATGATTTTCGTGGGGACTTCAATGTAGAGGGTGGATGGGGGTTCTTCTCCTGATCTTTGGCACAAGACCGTCAACCAATGGAAGAGAAAGCTTTATAACACTAAATATTCGCAGAGCGAAATTCGACAGTGTCGTCCGGGCTATACAGGGCCAGACTTGTGAATAAAGTGATTATCAAATACGAAGTGTTCATTTCAAACATAAGTTCTGATTTATTCATAGGATGAATGAGACTAACGTTTCCTCAGAAGTTCTGCAAAATAGTGACACTGGCAACTCAGGATAATGCCAGATCAATGGACTCATGACTTCGAAAGAAAATAACGCTGTGTTTGAATATCTCACTGAATTTGAGGGTTTTAGAGGAGCGTTTATTAGAATAGAATAGAAAAAACAATGCATATATAATATCTCAACTTCAAGCAGATATGAAGCAAATATGTGAGTTTGTGATCTCGCCTATTGGTCTCATATTATCAACGGGTTCATGCATTTTTGGCAAACCGTCTAATTTAGGAACTGTTTGGTTCGGTATACGTAACTTGAATTTCAAACGATCACCCAATAGAATTTTGCAGTTATACAGTTGACTTATATCACAAAATTGCACAAGTTACCCCCTCACCAAACTTATTCACTTCACACCTATATGCGCATTTCGATAACTAAGTTATCATCATCAGTAGGTTAACTACACTAAATAAATTGTAGCATTATCTTACAATTCATACCTGCTGTTTCTATTTGGGTTATTTTATACTAATGGCTGTTTCTTAAGTCGCCAATGGGATCTTGATGGTTTGTAGGGGTATCATAGAAAACAGACTTTAAATCAAATCAAATATACTTCATTGTCCAAAGAATCAAGTTCTTGTTGACAAAGTAAAAAAAATAAATATACAGAATTTAGATACCACATAGGTTCACACAATAAAATATGTATAATAAGACTATATAATATTCGTGTAAATAGTATAAATATGAATAAAGTATGTACATTTTGTCAATTGTAAATAGTTTTAGTCTAACAAATATTGGATAAGATAAGTTTTTTATTCATGAGTAGTAAAAATTAAAACTAATATGTTTATAAATGTAATTCTTAATCTAAACAGCATCAAGTTGAGTGGAAAGTACGTCAATAGCAAATGCATTGTCAAGACATAAAAAACAAACAATAAATGATTTTTTACAAATATTCACAAATGACTGATATGTGCAAATCGGTCGAACGGCTCAAATTTGGAGTTAGAAGTTGTCATTATAATATTCTTGCGAAATATAATAGGGTCTACAACTGAGTAGGTTTTTTACACTTCTTTTGAAACTTTCAATATTGATGTGGCTCTCTTTGAGATAGTTGGGTAAATGGTTGTACATCTTTACACCATTATATACAAGGAAGTCCTTTATCAGAGTTGAAGAGGATATTGGTAATTTCAAATCGTTTCTGTTGCTTGGGCGAGTGTTGTGAAGGGTAGAGGTGATTTCAACTAAAGAAATATGTTTTCTCATAAGACACACTGTTTTCAAGACACACTGTTTTCAAGACACACTGTTTCCAAGACAAAGAGAGCCACGACCGTGAGTATCCTATTCTCTATGAACAGTTGTCTGCATGAGTCACGTGGACTTAGTTTATAAACATTTCTGATGGCTCTCTTCTGCAGTTTGAGTACAGAATCCAGCCGATTGGATTTACATACCCCCCAGAAAGGTATATCATATCTCAGGTGGAATTCAACTAAAGCCTGATATGCAGTCCTGGCAGTGGCTGTACCAAGCTCCCTAGAAATAACTCTCACAGCATAACATTCTGAGGAAATCTTATTTTTTATTTGTTCAACTTGCGTATAAAATTTCAATTTGCTATCAATGAATAGTCCTAAAAACTTAGTACAGTCAATATTTTCAATTTTTTCATTGTCCAGAGGCACATCTTCGAGATTACATTTGAAAGCAACTATATTCGTTTCAGTTGTATTAAATGAAAGAAGGTTTGATTCACACCAAGATTCGATAATATTTATATCTTTGAGTATCTTATGATTTAGATCGTTTAATGTTTTAATCTGCCATAAAATTATGGTATCGTCTGCGAATACAGTGAATTTTCCCGATGTGTTTAGAAACAATAGGTCATTTATATACACAAGAAATTGAATTGGTCCTAGAACCGATCCTTGTGGCACCCCTGATTGATATTAACATGTTTCGATATTTTTTCGCCTTTTTCGATTCGACTGAACCCAGTTATATAAGACTCAAACCATTACAGGGCAGCCCCTCTGCATCCATATCGATGAAGTTTTCGTAAAAGTATTTTGTGGTCGACGCAGTCGAAACGTTTTTTTAGATCACAGAACATACCTATATTACCGGCATTAATGTCGGCATGAAGCTCATACAGGAATGAATAAATTGCATCGTTGGTGTTCTTATTGTTTTGGAAACCGAATTGATTTTTGATTATTATGTTATGGAAGCAGAGGAATTCATTGAGTCTCTTCTTGACGATTCTCTCCATTAATCTTGCGATAGTTGGGATAAGGGATATTGGCCGATAATTTGAGGGATCATCAAGGTTACCACCTTTGTGCAAGGGAATTACAACAGACTTTTTGAGAAATGTAGGAAAGGTACCGTTGTGGAATGGGAGAATAATTGACGTGACTAGTGTTTCTCTTGGAAGATTCTGGATCATTTTGATGGAGATATCATCGTATCCAGTTGAATTTTCATTTTTTAAATCTTTAATAACGTCGATCAATTCGCCAATATTCGTGTCATATAAAATAAATGTATCTTCGTAGTGACAATTTTTGGGGCGAATTAGAGGAACATAGGGAACCAGTATATCACTGCTTAGCCTACGAGCAATTGAACAGAACTCATTTAGCTCATCGGCGCTGATTGGCATGTCTGGGTTTTTCATTTATTTAGGTTTCTCTTTCAGGTCATTAACAATGGACCATTTCATTTTATTATTTTAGGAGTCGATTCTATTCTGGTAGTATTTTGATTTCGCAAGCTTGAGAACAGTTCTATAAATTAACGATAATTATGAAAATAAGCATGCAAATCAGGACTGAATATGAATTGTCGAATGTGATTGAGAGACCGCAGATTTCTTGAGGACGTTTTAATTCCCATTGTTATCCAAGGTTTTTAACATGTCTCTTTTATTTTCTGTATAGGAAAAGATACATTGAATGTTTTTGAGAGTTGGTTGTGGAAAGCACTGAAATGTTCGTCCAAAAGTAAAACACTTTCCCAGTCATATTCAAGACAATTTTCATAGAACCTACCATAGTTTGCTCTACAATGAAGTCTACCGTATTTATATTTATTATTTATAGTTGCATCCCAGAAAATGAAGCAATCGATAGCTTCATGATCAGAGAGTCCAGAAGAGGTTACTGTACAAGAAACTTTTTCTACATTGTAATTACTAAAAACATAGTCTATGCAAGAGGAGGAATATTGACAAACTCTAGTGCTCGATCTAACATGCATATTCAGGTTGAATGAGTGAAATGAGCTCTCAATCGCTTGCATAGCTGTAGAGTTTTCATTCATAAAGTTTATATTAAAATCTCCACTCAATATAACATTTGATTTCGAAGGAAAATCATACAGTAATAATTCTAAATTTTCTAAAAACAAGTTGACATCAGATGATGGAGACCTATATAGACATAAAGTGTACAAATTTAGTTTTTTGAAATAATATACAGAACATTCGAATACTTTCTCAGTTGAAAGAGAATTATATTTTGTAATATTTTCAGATGGGAATTCGCTCGAAAATGTTACATTCGCTAAAATCAAAGTACCTCCATAACCATTATTTCTACAGTATTCAGAAAGAATAATGTAGTTTTCTAGGAAGCTTGGTTCATTATTTTCAAGCGACTGTTCTGTCAAAAAGACAATGTTGGGAAAATTTCTGTCTTCAAGAAGAACCAACAGCTCATATGCTTCATAGCGTATCGATTGAATGTTAAGTAGGAATAACGAAATGCTTTATGTAAAGGAATTGAGAATTATCGGTGATTTTTTTGTGTTCCCGGAGCCTCTAAAAAAGATGCCCCCGTAGAGAGTTCCTGATGTTTTCCACTTTCACTAATCGATCATTTGATATATCTGAGCACTATATTGCCATTTGGTTTCGAGAGGAAGGACACCACTTCATCGAGTATTCTGAACTTGCTTCCTTTATTTTTTATATCAGTCAGGTACTGTATGGATAAACATCTATTGCGTTTCTTGAAATTATAGATTTCTCTTTCAACTTTATTAATGATTATTTGGTCTAAGAATTCATTTTTTTCGGAAATTAGTAATGAGTTCGTGAATTTTCCTTTTGGTAATATTTGCTTCAGTGCCAGAAATAGATTTCTATTATATTAAATACATAGGCCCATTATCCTTATTAGGTAAATTTTCATTACGGATTTTGTGGATAACAGTACTCTCCAGGCAGTCTGATTTTCTAGTGTCGTTGACCGATTTGATCATTTTCAGATTATAAATGTTAATTTTGTGACAAGATTCTGTCATATGGTCAGCCACACTTGACTTATTCTCCCTCCGGTAAGTAGCGTGAGCGAAATGTTCGTGGAACCTTCAGGAAATTGAACGTTTTTTCTGACCATAATAGACTTTGTCACAATAATGACAACTAATATCATGAATTCCCGACTTATCTAATATGTCAGTTTTGTCCTTCGAGTTTCCTAATAATGTTTGCAAGTTATTTCTATTACTACTGCTTGGAGATTAACATCCCAGAATATAGTGTTGAGACCGCTCGTGAGGTTGGATGGAGAGGGATTCTCACGAATCTCTTGCTTTCCGTCGTTTTCCTTAGAGTCGTCATTTCATTCACTAATCAAGTGGAACGCTTCTTCCTCAAGAGATTATCAATAATGTCTGGTGTATATCCATTAATTATTTCTATTCCCTTGATCTTCTTGATTTTATTTTGAAAACGATCAGCATTCAATGAAGTTCACGGCTCTGTGTATAAGAAAATTGAAACTAGCCAGTTTGTGTTGTATGTGGTGTTTTGAGTCGGGGTATGAACCTGTTCGTGTGGGTGGGCTTTCTGTCCATGTCTATTTCCAAATGCTTTTTATTTTTGATGAGCAGAGTGTCAAGGAAAGATAATCTTCCGTCAACTTCCATTTCTAATTCGTTCGAACATTGAATCCATGGATGTTAGGAAGTTTCGAATTTGTTTCAAATTTACTCATAATAAATAATAGTTTGAAAAAACTGAAAAACACGCTTCAATAGAAAACCAGACTAAAAAAATAGAAAATAAGACAAAAATGTATTTTATTAAAAAAAAAAAGCGTGGGGTGCATGGTCTCGCCTCGGTGTGTAATGTACTATATAATTATTGATACCATGCACCCCACGCTTTTATTAAAAATAAAATACATTATTTTCTTATTTTCAATTTTTTTAGTCTGGTTTTCTATTGAAGCGTGTTTTTTAGTTTTTTTTTAACTATTATTCATTTCCTACTTTTCAGTGTGGTTCATTTATAAGAGCGTGTTTTTTTTAATATTATTTTTAATAATTCTTTGCAAATTGAAGAATGGAATGATCTTATCAAATTAGATAATCATAATCTCCGACCCCAGAAACCCCCACATACCAATTTTGAATAGAATCAGACCATAATCACAAAACTTGGCCGCCATTTTAAAGCCGCTATCTTGAATTTTCCAATTTTCACAAAAGAATCATAATATTCGACCCAAAAAACCTCCACATACCAATTTTGAATAGAATCAGACCAAAATCACAAAAGTCGTCCACCATTTTGGAGCCGCCATCTCGAATTTTCCAATTTTGACGGAAGAATCATAATCTTCGACCACAAAAACTTTCAGATACCAATTTTGAAGAGAATCGGACCATAATCACAAAACTCGTACGCCATATTGGAGCCGCCATTTTGTTTTTTTTTCCACACAATTTTTTTTTAATGCATTGTCACCGGAATTATGTACACCTGCCAAATTTCAAATCATTCGGACGTCTGGAAGTGAGCCAAAATCGCGCCCAAAGGAGTCGGTTACAAACAAACAAACATACAAGTGAAGCTAATATAAAGCGTGTAAAAAGGTTTGCCATGAATGGTGATAGACAATTGCTCGTGACTGCCATGGGCTTTCCTTCCTCCACTCTTCCTGTTTCAGACTTGTTCGACTCTAAAAGTTCTTTCGAGTACTGCAAGGTCTCAGGAATAGGTATACTTGGAAACAGAGAGCTCAGATTGAATGAGACCAAAATCTCACTTTCCACCAAAGTTAAGTTTCTAGTTCTATCTAGAATTCTTGATAGAAAAACTAGTTGGCTGGATAGGCAAATTATTGAACTCAGTCGATAGCTATTTCGACAGGTTATAAGATGGAGAATTGATACCTGACTAACTGGTCTCATACTATTACCGGGTTTATGAATTTTTGGCAAACCGTATAATTTTGGAACTGTATGCGCATCTTGAATTCCAAACGATAATTCAATAATATTTCGCAGTTATCCACAGTTGACTGCAAAATACCAATGAATGATCATTTGAAACCCAACAGTTCCAAAACTATACGGTTTGCCAAAAATTCATAAGCCCGGTAATAGTATGAGACCAATTGTATCAGGTATCAATTCTACAACTTATAACCTGTCAAAATGACTATCGGACGAGTTCAATAATTTACCTAACCAGCCAAATAGTTTCTCTATGATGATTTCTAATGAATTCATCGATAGAATCAAAAACCTAACTTTGGTGGAAAGTGAGATTTTGGTTTCGTTCTCCGAGTATACCTATTCCTGAAACCTTGCAGTACTTGGAAGAACTCTAATAGTCGAACAGGTTGGAAACAGAAAGAGTGGAGAAATTTTTGAAGTTGACATCCTTATGCATGGATCAAAACTATTTCATATTCCAAGATAAATTCTACCAACAGAAAAAAGGCCCATGGCAGTCACCGGCAATTGTCTATCACCAATTATGGTAAATTCGGAATGAATCTTCTAAGTCAATATTTTTAAGAAATTAGGCTCAGGCATGTGGATGATGTGTTTTGTATTTTCGACAAGAAAAATCAAAACTTCACGCTAGAAATGGAAGGTGGCGGACAATTACCTTTCCCTGACACTCTAGTCATCAGAAATAAAGAGCATTTGGAAATAGACATCTACAGAAAGCCCACCCACACGAACAGGTTCATACCAGCCGATTCGAAATACCACATCCAATACAAAATTGCTAGTTTCAATTTTCTTATACACAGAGCCGTGAACTTCCCATTGAATGATGATCGTTTCCAAAATGAAATCGAGAAGATCAAGGAAATAGCAATAATTGATGATATACACCAGACCTTATTGATAATCTTTTGAGATAGAAGCGTTTCAGACGATTAGTGAATGAAACCACGACTTAAAGAAAAACGTCGAAAAGAAAAAGATTCGTGAGAATCCTTCTCCATCCAAACCTCACGAGAGGTCTCAACACTATATTCCGGCATGTGAATCTCCAAGCAGTTTATGGTTATAAAAATAATTCGCAAACATTATTAGGAAACCCGAAGGACGAAACTGACATATTAGATTAGTCGGGAAAATATGAAATTAGTTGTCAAATTGTGACAAAATCTATTATGGTCAGACAAAACGTTCAATTTCCAAAAGGTACCATGAACATTTGGCCCACGCTATTTACCGTAGGGAAAATTAGTCAATTATGGCTGACCATCTTGTCACAAAATTAACATTCATAATTTGAAAATGATCAAATCGGTCAACGACACTAGAAAATTAGACTGCCTGGAGAGTATAGTTATCCATAGAAACCATAATAAAAATTCAGTTGATGAGGATAATGGGCCTATGTATTCAACTTTGTTTTCTTCAATACCCATTGAACCATCAAGATCCCATTAGCAATTTGGGGAACAGCAATTAGTATAAAATAAGCCAATTAGAAACAGCAGGTATAAATTGTTAGATAATGTTACAATTCATTCAGTGTAGTTGATCTACTGATGATGATAACTTAGTTATCGAAATGCGCTTATAGGTGTGAAGTGATCAAGTGTGGTGAAGGGGTTACTGGTGCAATTTTGTGATTGTGCGACACCACAGAGTCTAGCCAGTCTTCAGTTGACTTATTGTTGCGTATCATCTTTGGTAACGGTGTTCTTTTGAGTTGTTCATAAGGACCTTTGAAATATGTTTGTGCATTCTTTCAAAAAACCCTGGTTGATCTAGAATGACAACCTGTTTTCCTTTATCTGCTTTATAATGGGAACGTTTGCGAATGGCGAAGTAGGCATTCAATGATTGAGACCTGACATATACATCTAAGCCTTTTCCACTTATTTGACATATTTTAAGGCACACCCTATTTGGACTGTTTCAAGAGCTGTCACTCATTTTTATTACCATACGCAGATAAAGTTGAAATGAAATGGTTGTACATTTCGCCTCACCAATGATTTATTGCCTACTTCGCCTTACGAAAACGTTTGCATGAACCATCTAGATCCCATGAGCGACTTGAGGAACAGTTATTAGTATGAAATAACCCAGTAAGAAACACCAGGTATATATTGTAGGGATATGTTCGATTCATTGAGTGTAGTTCACCTACTGATGATGATAATTTAGTTTTCGAAATGCGCAAGTATTTTTGAAGTGGTTAAGTGTGGTGAAGGGGTTAATTGTGCAATTAATTGATCTTTTGACATTAGTAAAAATATCACATTAGAGAAACATTGCAAGGAATACAACCAGAACTGAAAAATTCCATCCACATTCGAAAACATTCAAAACGGGATCGGATACGTCAAGAGTGTATAGAGAAATATCTAATTTTTCTGAGAGGTAAAACTGAGAATACGACAAGTTACTGACCAATTCAATATTTTTTCATTCGTGTAAAATATATTGGTGTACGCACTAACTCATCGTGCCAAAGTAATTCCTTGCCCTTCTATACAATTGTAAATATTTCCTGATGGTAGAACGCTTTTATCCCAAAAACGTGTCAAGAATTGATATCCCCTCACAAAAAATAAGCTTCACTAAATGATATATAAGTTTTTGTTTCAATCCAATTGGCTTCCAAAGTTTCCATCACTACAAATTATTTCATGAGAATTATATATTTCGGTGATATTTCATCATATAGATTGTAGAAAAAAAACTTTTTTTTTTCTCGAGCATATTACTGCTGAGAGCTCTTCCTGAAAGATTTCGAAAAATCTATCCAACAACTACCGAACGACTCTTCGAATATAATCAAACTATTTGATAAAATCGCAGTTCCAAATACACGTCCTCGGGAGCAAGGATAAAATTCACAATTTATTTCAATTGGTTCTATGCTTCCCTGGCGATATATAGTTCAAACGGGAAAATTTAAAGCGTACTTTGTCATCTGAAGATCCTTTAGAACTATCGCCTCTACTGGATATCCAAGTTTAACAACCCTGAACAACGATGTCATAAATATCGGCTTGAGCATGAAAACACACTGGAAAACTTATGAGGGCATTGGAAGCATGTTATCGCTGGAAGAAGAATTTTACAAGCACATTCTGGAATACTACAAAAGTTAAATCGATGCATTTTATGTGTTCATTTGTCGGTTTAGTGATGGAGGCAGCTATTGAACGAAGGTGTTGAATATTAGTAGTAGTAGGGAAAATTGAGAAGTAAAATACTTGGTGCCACAAAAATGAACTTAATACCATTTTTGCGATAATGGCCTACCTTATCATAATATACGAATTTGAGTAAATATGAGTATCAAAAACAAGAAACATTGAAAATTTTGTAAAAAGAAAAAGTTGAAAATGTTAACAAAAAATTTCAATTGAAAATTTTTGAAAAAAAATATATGCTTGAAGTAACAAAACAAGTACAATTCCATAGAACGATGGATGAGTTATATATTAAAAAATTAGGGAATAATTCATTGTAGGTTTGACAAATCTAACAGGTGAGCTAGGGAACAAAAAGTTTAACCCTTTGTCCACCGGGCAATAATTTTGTAACGACCCTGTTTACCGCCCAACGGTACTTTTGAGTTTTCCATTTCCATTCGCCTATCAATTCAAAGTGTGGAATAATATGGCTGAGAACGCTCAACGGTACGTTAAAGTACATTTATATCGACACATTAAATTGGATATAGAGTTTGACAACACTGCCTACTGTCAGAACGAAAATTATTTCATGGTAGGTGACAGGTTAGGTTAGAACATCAATTTTATTTGGAATATTATCCAAGTGTAGATGAGCATTTGATTATCTATCGGGTGAACATTGCAGGTAAGGGTCTTATTTCTAATATAAAATATAAAGTTTACATATTTAGTTTATTTCAGAAGAAATATACGTCATTATTTTGTCGGTACTTTTGAGTACCGTTGGTGGTAAAGCGGTGTTTTCATAGGTTACTCTTTTTTACAGAATGTCGTCACGCAGGAACTTTAGGCGTCCACTTACTGACGAAGAATTGTTGGAATCATTGGAGAATGATGACTCAGATGATTTGGTACCACCTTTGGATAATAGTACAGAGACGGATATTGAACAATCTGATGAGGAAGATTTTCAACCATTGAGAGATTCGCTTCAAGAAATTGAACAATCAGCACAAGAAAATGAAGAGCCAGAACAAGAAAATATTGAGGCAGAACAGGAAGAAGAACCTGAAAATGAGGAAGAGAGAGTACAAGAATCTGAGCGCAAATGGAAAAAAAAATATGAAGGATCGCGCTCCTACGCCTGAATACCAGAGGTATTCGTGGGAGGAAGTATATTTTGCCGAATGTACTACTCCTTCGCATGTATTTGTGAAGCTGTTAGGTAGAGCTGTCCAAAATATAACATTTCAAACAAATTTGTATGCTACACAAAGGAATCAAAGAGCTATTGTAACTGAGGAAGATATATTATCATTCATAGGAATAATTTTTTTTATGGGGTACCATATTTTGCCAAATGTTGAAAGTTATTGGTCAACTGCAGAGGATTTGAAAGTAGAACTTGTGGCTAAAACTATGTCCAGAAATAGGTTTCAGTCTATACTTTCCAATTTGCACCTCAATGATAATAGCATTATTCCAAACAACAATACAGATAAGCTGTATAAAGTAAGACCATTAATTAATTCACTGAATTCAACATTCATGAACTACGTGGGAGAACAAGAGATGTGTGTGGATGAATCCATCATAAAGTTCAAGGGTCGGTCTTCCATAAAACAGTACAATCCTAAGAAGCCCATAAAAAGAGGCTACAAATTTTGGATCTTATCTGATATGACTGGATTTGTAAAAAAAATTGAAATTTACCAAGGAAAAGATGGAGAAATCAATCATAAATTTTCAAAATACACCTTGGGAGCGAGAGTTGTCTTACAAATGACTGAACAAGACTGGCACAAAAATAAGATAATCTATTTTGATGATTATTTCAACAGTATTGACCTACTTGAACGATTAAAACTTGGATGGACCCTAGCATGTGGCACAATAAGGAGAGATCGAAAGGGATTACCCAATGGTATGGCAACTGATAAGAGCTTGAAGAGAGGTGACTTTGATCACAGAACTTCCAACACTGGCATAACTTTCTACAAATGGAAAGATAATAGAATAGTTACATTAGCTTCTAATTTTCATGGTACCGAAACGGTAAAAATCAAAAGAAAATTGAAAGATGGCACCATTACATATGTAAATGGTCCAGAGGTTGTTGAGGATTACAACAAATTTATGGGGGGTGTGGATTACCATGACCAGTTACGTCAATGTTATAGTATTGACAGACGTTCTAAGAAATGGTGGCACCGCATATTTTGGGGATGCATTGAAATTACATTTGTAAATGCTTATGTTATATACAAGAAAATTAGAGACGAACCGAAAATGACAGTTTTAGCCTTTAGAAGGAAGGTAGTGAAAGGGTTATGTAGCAAATCTCCTAAATTTGGAATGAAGCGAAAATCTACTAATGCTGGACCCACACCCAAAAAAAGGCGCTATAATTACAGTGTTTCAGACAAACTTCGTCTGGGCAACAGAGGAAACCATTGGCCTGAATTTGTCGAACGTAGGGGGAGGTGTGAAATATGTAGCGCCCAAGCGATACAGTCAAAACCTCATTCAACCTGCTCTACTTGTGGTGTTTTTCTTTGTGTAAATGAGAAAAAAAACTGCTTTGTGAAATATCATGAATAAATGTTAAATTTCTTCTGTGTATGTATTCATTTATTAGTCACGTATTCGGGTTCGCTAACTACCACCGGTACCTGAGAGTACCGTTTACAGATATATATCAAAATCTAAACTTTCAATATTGCACACGAATTCTGATGATGAATAAATAATAAATAATCAAATATTTCAATAAAAGAATCATCTAATCCTTATGTTTCTCAATGCGGTATTTGGAGGTATGGTAATTTTGCGGTACTTAAAAGTACCTTCAGGAGACAAAGGGTTTTAAATGAAAATATTTTAATAGATACTGTTTCAGAAACATTTGAATAAAATAAGACAAGATGAATTGGACAATAATCTTGAAGGAAAAAATACATCAATGAGAGAAAATACTAGAGGAAACAAATTAACGCATGAATTGAAATTTGAAGAAAGAAAATAATTTTGAATAATAATTACTTTTACTGAAAAACATGGAAGTTGATACAATTATTGGTACATATAAGATAAAGTAAAAACCAAAATAGATTATCAAGGGAAAATATAAAAATGAATAATAAATAATATGAATTTTGAAGAGAAAGAAACCAAGAGTAAAATATTTTGTGTATGAAAGAATGAATTTGAGAAATGTAAGTGGAAATGATAATAATGAAGTATATAATAAGAAATATAAAGGTGATGATGATGATAAAGGTATATTAATAATTAAAATAAAGGTATATTTATGAATTATAAATAAATATAATAAGTTAATTATGTATGAATATAGTATAGCGAAAGAGTAAGAGTATATGCACAAAATGAAATAAAGAAATTGAGAGATTCAGATTAGTAGAATATCCAATTCAATATAAATACAAAAGACAATTGAAGGAAGAGATAGGAAAAATAATAAAACAGAATAATTGAAAGGGGTACCAATATTTTTAAAAATGTATTCAATATTGAAAATATATATATATATATATATATATATATATATAAGTTTTCTCTAGTGGATTGAAGAGAACTTTCTATCTCCCACTTTGTCACACCAATGTTGAATTACCTGTTTATACGATGTGCAATACATATGATAAGATGAATGAAACCATTGACATATTTTGTTGCAGTGTGGCTTCCATAAAAAAACTGGACTGTTCTGTTTTTGTCCAATGATTTATATTAATGTTGGATAGTTCATACTGTATATTCCTATTCTGTAATTTAATCTTGTATCTTTTGGATAGTCTAATAAAAAAAAAGTCGGGTAGTTTCTGAAAGAAAAGAAAGTAATATTAGTAATTGTGAATAATAAATTGATATTCAAATTCTACTAGCAGGTATTGAAATGTTGAATATAAATTTATAGAAATTGTTATGTTAGGAAATGTTTATAGAGTAATTACACTGATAATTCATTATTATTATTAGGTATTTAAGTTATCGTGGTTCATGCTATGTTTGTTTTACATTTTTTCTATATTTTTTACTGTTCTAGAATCTCATAACATGTTCTTGTCAACGCATATGTATCAAAAAGTCAGTCCTGAAGTATCTCTATTGTCATAAGTATGTTACCAACAATACATTAAATTTGCACAAACAATAAAAATAATATGAAAATTTAAATTCATGAAAAAACTTCGGATCTCAAGTAGATGAAATGGTCAAGTTGGAACATCCTGTATGGTAAATCATATCAGGAGGAAACCCAACAGCGAGATGTCAAAAACAATGTGAGGCAAATAATAAGATATGAAAATTATGAAAACAAAAAATGTCAAATATGAATTTTAACCAAATTTGTACATATGATATAAGATCTAGAAATATATATTGTAAATGATATCATTAGAATAAGAAAACAAAAAATGTGGGTTACCAAGAGGAAATGTAACAAGCTTGGGAGAGATGAAAAATTGATACAGAGAACGAAACCAGTTACCAATTTAGAGAGAAGAATTATTATAAAACTCAAGATAAAAACAAGCAGAATTATCCAAAAACGTTATACAACTAATTTAGTCCAGACCATGCCATTGCCAGGAACAAGAAGGGGGCTTTCTGCAGTGTAGCTGTATTTTTTCAGTGAGCACGAACACTTCTAATAGTCGGGGGAGCACCAAAAAAGAAGGAATAGCAGGTATTTCAAATACAGAAATAAATAAAGTGCAACATATTAGGTCCAGACACTCATATTGGTTATATGACCACTTGTGTCCACTCATTTGAACATTTAATGGTTTTTCCTATGCTCACAGACTGTTCATAACATTGAAACGTTCATTCACCAAGTATTTATCACACATAAACAAGTTTTACCATTTCACATCACTGTTCTGAGTTAGATAAGTTAGATTTAGCTGAGTAGGTCAATTTTAGGGATTTATTTTAATAAAAGTAACTATTTAACGATTTTTCGGCATTCTTTGTTTATCTATTGAACACCCAATTATAATCTTCCCACAACATAGCACTTTTGACATCACCAAGTTGGCACTACCGAATTCTGCCATGAGAATAGAGATGACTCATACTCCATAGGCGTACCGACTGAGCTGTGATAATGTGGAGAGAATGTCGAAAAAGTGTGAGACAACATAGCCGGAGTTTCATTACTGTTATGATGGGTATTAATTTTTTTAAATTAATAAATAAAAAGGAAATCACTTGAAACAAATTTTTCAT
Organism: Gonioctena quinquepunctata; assembly: GCA_018342105.1. Lineage (NCBI taxonomy): Eukaryota > Metazoa > Arthropoda > Insecta > Coleoptera > Chrysomelidae > Gonioctena > Gonioctena quinquepunctata. The sequence continues at coordinate 40,800 of JAFIRS010002774.1, read as the reverse complement.
ATGCAAACAGTCTATCAAATTTAGGAAACATGAAAATTGATGAACATTCGGGAAATTTCTTAAACCAAGTCCATCAAATATCTGGGTATGATAGTAGATAGACATTTTCGATGGGATCACCAGATAAAATATAATGTGAGAAAAATCAGAGGGCTACTATCGCAAGTAAAAGTATCTGAAAAAATTCTTGGGCGTACCCCAACTGACAACAATATATCATTCACTGGTATAATCTATTCTCTCTTATGGTATACTGGGCTGGGGAGGAGTAAGTGATGTGCATCTTGAAAATCTCAATATAGTGCAGAGACGGATTCTAAAAATCATTTTTGGGAAAATCTCGGGATTACTCCACCGAAAACCCATTCAATAAAACTCAAATATATGACATAAGACAACTCTACATCTTGAAAATAATAACCAGTGTCTTCAAAAATAAGATACTGCTGCATACAACCTCTCATAGCTATGCAACAAGGCAGAAAGGAAATAGATATCACTCGATATTGTGTGGAAAAACCATTGGCCAACGTAGTTGTGAGTACTTAGGTACCAAACTACCAAACTCTATATTGAATTGTCATCGAACATTAGAACATTAGAAGCATCAGATCCTTCAATCAATCAATGAAACAAAAAAATGGGTACTAGACAAGAAACGTAAATTTTTCACAGAATAATTAACAATGATTGAAATACGTGACCTCACTCGAGTAATACTCAATCTACCTGCAGCCGACCTTTAAGATATTTGAAATCCATATGACGTTTAATATTTTTATTTTTTCATACCCCTATTGATATTTCTGATATTTCCCATGTCGTAATACCGCTACTACTTCCAATTTGTGAAGACTTCCAATATCTATATAATTATATTTTATAATTCTATGTTTACAATAATTTTACAATAATGGTGTGTCATTTCTCTGTACTTTTTTTTCTACACCACATTTTTTTGTACATTAATTTTTGTATACACATTTTTTTTTTCTGTATCGATGACATCAAATATTTAATGAGATTTATAAAGATTTTTATACCACGGATAAGCTGTCAGTTTCTGTGGTTATTTTCGTTTATTTTACTCATACTCCATTGGAATATATGTGTAGAAACTGTATTTTGAAGGAATTATCAGATTAAACATTAGTATTATCTAGGAATTTTGCTTGGGGGGGAGGGATATGACATAAAAAAAGTAACATACCCTTACTTCTAGGTACAAACGACAAAAGTATATTTTTTCATTCAAATTCAAACAAAAATACAAAATTTAATATAGGAATAAAATACTCATAGGTAGGTACCATAGCATTTGAAACATCTATTTGCTCATCTCTATGAACATGAAGTAGAGCTCATCCAACCAACCGCTCCCATTCCATCGTTGGTCGCAGCATAGTTACAAAGCCAAAAATAAACAAACCATTGGCGTATTATCATCTGTTCGTGTATAGTATATCCATTCTCAGTTGGTTGAGGATGATGTTTATCATCCACCCCTCATAAAACATAATAGGATTTGCGCTTTGATCGAAAATGCCGACCAAAGGCGGAGATTTGTTATTTTACTTCGAATGTAACTTTGATACTCTTATTTGAAAACAAATGTCAGTGAACTATCTGGAAAAGAGATTATTACAGGATTTTCAATTATATGATTTTTTGGTGGTTCTATTGGTTGATAATAAGAAACGGTCCGAAGGTAAATAATAATAATTTTTTTTTGTATCTTAACAAAAATATTTTAACAATTTTTTTATATGACCCTGGGCTTCGAAGGTATATTTAGGATAGTCCAAGGTGGGCACTACTCTACTGGCCTCATCAACTTTTTAAAATTTTCGATCTTTCCGTTTTCTTTCCAGATAATGATCTACAACATATTCTCAAGTTTTCTTTTGTGTTGATAAACAATCAGATTTCGTCTGCCTAAAATATGTTCAATTATAGTTATAATTGTTTTTTATGTTGGATTTGAAGGAAAGTTAAGTTTTTCCGCTTCTCCACTTTGTATGAAAAATATAATTTGGAATTCGAGGAACCTCTTCCAAATGTGGAATAAATTAATTTTGTTTCTTATTGAAGTTTTCTACTGAAGCGAATATCTTACAGTGGGAATTTTCCACAATTCCAACGTAAATTTCTTTCAAATCCAAAGCCACACCGCAGTTTCACATTCAAGAATGAATCATAAAACAGTTGCTGATTGCTACTGAATTCCGCTGAAATGGTTTCTTAGCCGTGAAACCGAAAATATAAAATTATCATATTTGAAAATAAGAAAAAGTAGTCAAATTAATTCTCATTGATTTGAAAAAAATATTTCTATAATTCGATTTTCTGTGACAAATGAATTGTGTAAACTTTCCAATGTAAGTGAAACATTTGGGTGGAGAACAAAATGTGATCCTTTTGCAACCCAACGCATTTGAGATTTTCACATCTGAGAAATGTTTTTGTTAATTAAAATTTCATTTGTCACAGAAAATCGAATTATAGAAATATTTTTTTTTATCAATGAGAATTAATTTGACTACTTATAAGTGGTTCATTTATAAAAGCGTGTTTTTTTAGTTTTTTTTTTTAACTATTTTTTTATTATTTTTTTGCAAATAAAAGAATGGAAAATCCTATCAAATTGGTATCATAATCTCCGACCCCAAAAACCCCCACATACCAATTTTAATAGAATCAGAAAATAATCACAAAACTCGGTCCCATTCTAAAGCCGCCATCTTAATTTTTCAATTTTAACAAAAGAATCATAATATTCGACCCGAAAAACCCCCACATACCAATTTTGAATTGAATCAGATCATAATCACAAAACTCGGACACCATTTTAGCCGCCATTTAATTTCAATTTTACAAAGAATCATAATATTGCCCAAAAACCCCCACATACCAATTTTGAATAGAATCAGACCATAATCACAAAACTCGGCCGCCATTTTGAAGCCGCCATCTTAATTTTCAATTTTACAGAAGAATCATAATATTCGACCCCAAAAACCCCACATACAATTTTGAAAAGAATCAGACCATAATCACAAAACTTGGCCACCATTTTGAAGCCGCCATCTTGTATTTTCAATTTTTACAAAGAATCATATAAGTCGACTCCAAAAACCTCCCATACCTATTTGGAATGGAATCAGACCATAATCACAAAAACTCGGCCGCCATTTTAAAGCCGCCATCTTGAATTTTTCAATTTTCACAGAAGAATCATAATAATCGACCCCAAAAACCACCACTCACCAATTTTGAATAGAATCAAACTATAATCACCAAACTCGTCCACCATTTTGAAGCCGCCATCTTGAATTCCCCAATTTTGACAGAAGAATCATAGTTTCCGACCACGAAAAACCCAGACACCAAATTTGAAGCAAATCGGACCATAATCACAAAACTCGTACGCCATATTGGAGCCACCATTTCGTTTTTATTTTACACAAAAAATTCTCAATGCATTGTCACCGGAATTATGTACACCCTCCAAATTTCAAATCATTCAGACTTCTGGAAGTGGGTCAAAATCGTGCATAAAGGAGTCGGTAACAAACAAACAAACAAACAAACAAACAAACAAACAAACAAACAAACAAACAAACAAACAAACAAACAAACAAACAAACTAATAAACGAACGAACAAACAAACAAACAAACGAACAAACAATCAAACATACAAGTGAAGCTGATATAAAGCGTGTAGTAAAAAGAGGTTTTTCGAACTTTTGTTAAATCTTTGAAAATGTACGAGATATCATTAAAAAATCACATCAAATTAGCAAGGAAAAGACATTCACTTCTACTGTTTAATTTTGGTCAAACAAATTCAACAAATAAAATTTTTTTTTTAAAGTTTTTTTTTTTTTAATTTCCCAAACTTCGAGAGTCGAGTTTACAAGCTTTCTTTTTATATTTAATATTTCAAACTATGTGGCCCTTCAAATATATATGATTAGTGTTGAACACTTTCATTGGTTGTTGTACAAATTCAAAGCAGATTTGCTTGAGCCAATTTTTTTATTTGGATGGTACTTTTGACTACTGCACCCAGATATTCCGTGCAGTTGTTCACCATACATGGCTGCCGCTGCTCACACACACACCACACCAGTGTTCAACTAATATATTTTAATATGTATACCCCAAACCCGATGAAGTATAATCTCTAGTGGTTTAAGGTAATTTATGCTATAAACGGTCAACAAAGTTATCGACTAGTTTTCACGCGGGGATAGTTTTCACTCAATTTGGTCAACTACATACTTTATACATGGAATCATATTTATTTCTCCTTCCGGCTTTCTTCATAATTCAACATTATAATATGTATGATTTTGAACGAACCCTATATTTTGAGTCGAAGAAGACTTTAATCAATTGAGAATGGGTGTACTATACCGATAAGAACATGCCCAGCGACAATAATAGCGGCCGCGACGACGTTTTTGATTCGAGTAGAGATGTGTAACATTCCATCAATTTAAACATTCTGCAGTTTCTTTTGACGGGGGGAAGAGGGGTAATTGACCCCATTACCACCTCTCTTAAATGCACGCTTCTTCAATGTAAAATTCGTCGTAATCACTGTCATTCAAGATGTCAATGCATACTACAATGTCTTTCTACCAAGTGTGCAAGGAGCCATTATATTATTATCGAGGTTGTAGGAAATTTGAAGACGATGGGACACCCGCCAAATGTGCACTTCGTGGAGGATATCACGCTGCAAATTCCAAAGTTTGTTAGATATACCAGAAAATGATTCTAAGGAGCATTATAGTTGAAAATAGAGAAAATTCGACAGGAATGCAAAGTGAATGGTAATTTGCTAGGTTTTAATTTAATTTCATATCTGATCATCCTCACCATACACTATGGGACGTGATTCGCAAGGAAAAGAAATAAGCAAGGAAGACAGACGTCTGTAACATATGGAAAGCCAGCCATTAAAAATGAAAAATGTCTTATTCATTTTTATTGAAATGATGTCTTTCGTTATTGAAATCCTTTCCATTGTTTTGAAATCTATAAGTGCGGCTTCTGACCCTGTTAACGTCTGGACAGTTCAACGTAGAACAATGGGACGGAAACTGTTCTGAATGATATCACCGATACTACTTTCTGAAATGGAAGACGTTGTGATTACTTGATAGATGACGCAAGGGGGACACATCAACTTTAACATTTTAAATAGCATGGAGGGTCAAGTGACACAACGTTGAAAATATAATTCAATCTTCTTTTCAATAATCTATTTGTTTTTGAATTTTGTTGATAGTTTTTACACAATTGCATTCGAAATGTCAAGTATAAGTGCGGATCTGAATGGTACCCTTACCTCGATAAATTTTGAAATGATGAATGATTTCATGATGAATGACGCAGGGGTGCACTTCAACTTAAAAATTTCAAATGGCATGGGGGTCAAGTGGCACATAGTTGAAAAGATAATTCAATCTCCTTTTCAACAATCATTTTTTTTTCACAATATGCATTTGAAATGTCAAGTATAAGTGAGGATATGAATTGTACCATCACCTCGATAAATTTTGATGTGAAACAATGGAACAGAAAATATTTTTTGAATTGTATTACCGATTCTAAAATTACTCGACAGAGGGCGCTGGGGAAATACATCAACTTGAAAATTTCGAAAGACATGAAGTAGAGGTGCACATCCTGGAAAAGGTCATTCAATTTTACTTTCAAGCATTGTTGTTCTACGGACCCACAATTGTGATGAGTAACATGGAATACGGGCAATTGGGAAAGATTCATGGCTTTTTTTTCCATTTTCGAATTCGTTTCAAAGCTTGATTAGGTTGAGATTTTGAATCCATACAAGGATCCAATTTCCGACCCAAATAATACCCAATTCCTTTATTCTTGATGACCATACTCATAACAGGTATCATTTATTGGATTTGGTGAACAAATAATCAAGCAGTTTCCTAAAAAGGCCTGCTATAAAGTTGGATTATTGTATAGATGATTACAACACTACTTACCTGCTCTTCATATTTGGAACGAATTATCGCAACTGAAACAACGAATAACACTGGTGTGCTGGTATACTGCAGATGTTACATAATGTTCGGGAATAATTTTCGAATGTAATATTTCACTGTCAAGAAGCATTTGGTGGAAATTTCGAATAACTAGTTTATTAATTGTTCCTTATTCTCATTATATAAAAATCCTCCATAATAATTTTGTTTTCTTTTATACTTGACATTTCAAATGCATATCGTGAATGAATATATGAATGAAATTCAAAAAAAATAAGATGGTTGAAAAAAGAATAAAATAATATTTTCAAAGAAATGCCACTTTACGTTATAACATGACGGGATAACGGGATAACGAGAAAAAGGATAACGAGAAATTGGGATAACGGGATACCTAGATGAAACAACACAAAAAAAACATAAGTAAAAACAAATTCTACGTGGGCCGGGAAAAAAATGGAAATATAGAAATTTGGACAGGTCAACGTCTGTTGAGTCAGCTAGTGTAATATAAAATATACTGAAAAGGGAAACATTCTCAATTGAATATTGATAGAAAGATATTTCTGTGAATTGAGAAATCCACGATTAAAATGAAATTATTTTTTGTGAATGTCTAACAGAAAACAACTACTTTTCCGGCTAGAGCCACGCTGGATATTGAACTACATCTGATAGATATTCACTTATAATACCACAAGAGCTTCAAAATTATCGGGTATTTCCCGATAGGTTCGTTACAAACAAATTAGGAGTCAAGTTTTCAGGTTAAAAATCACGAGCGCGAAGCGCAGTGATTTCCTAACGACGACTTATTTTGCAGAATGAGGAAATACCAGATATTGAAGCTCATATTCGAGATATTTTTCCGTCCCAAAAAGTAGTAAATTGGTTCCAAACTGTTTTTGCCTTCTCCGTATTAATGGGAACATTTCCTTTGACTTTTTTATCGATGGTGGACAGAGACAAACTCCAAATCGACTCATTTTCATGCAAAATCTCCAATTGTCACAATTGAATTCAACCTGTCAGTTTGAAGTGTGGTTAATTTGACTGGATCATGTTTTGTTTTTTATATATAGCAACTACCAGAGAAAATTTTCAAAAAATTATCAGTATAATACCATGTAGGTTGTACCACGTGACGTCGAATGGTGCAATTCTATTGGTCGATATTTGGGTCGGAAAAATAATCTGAAAAATCCCTAACTCAAAAGAAAAAATCTGAAATTGAAAATTTGCTTTTTCATTCAGATAGTTATTTGATTTTCTATTCCAGTCTTAATCAAGAACTCATAAAGATGAATGACGCAAAAAAATTTTTTTTCCAAAAGGGAGTAATCACCCGAAATCATTCGTAACATTGACGCAGGAGAGACATCGCATTCACTAGGTCTTCAATACATTTTTGTCGACGAAAATCTATTTCACGCTTCCACATGAATACCCCACAAGAGGTTATCTTGACGATGGAAGATAGTGACTGGAGTTTATCTTTCAGTCGCAGATGATTCCACATCTGATTTATGAACATCCTGTTTATATTTTCAACAAATCAATCATCTACCCCATGACAGGTTTTGATGTCAGAAAACACTAATTTCAAAGTGTCTCTCCAAAAGAAATGATTCTAACTTTCTCCATCTTTGCAAAGTGAGATTGCTTCTTAAAATGTGTTTCCCATTTCTTCCGGTCTTCCTGATGATCGTGGAAGCGTGAAATAGATTTTCGTCGACAAAAATGTATTGAAGACCTAGTGAATGCGATGTCTCTCCTGCGTCAATGTTACGAATGATTTCTGGTGAGTACTCTGTTTTGGAAAACATTCTTCTTTGCCTCATTCATCTTTATGAGTTCCTAATTGAAACTGGAATAGAAAATCAAATAACTATCTGAATGAAAATGCAAATGTTCAATTTCAGATTTTTTCTTTTGAGTTAGGGATTTTTCAGAATATCTATCAGATGTAGTTCAATGTCCAGCGTGGCTTCAGCCGGGGAAGTTGTTGTTTTCTGTTAGACATTCACTAAAAATAACTTCATTTTAATCGTGGATTTTTCAATTTACAGAAAAATCTTTCTATCAATATTTAATTGAGAATGTTACGCTTTTCAACATGAATACCCCACAAGAGGTTATCTTGACGATGGAAGATAGTGACTAAAGTTTATCTTTCAGTCGCAGATGATTCCACATCTGATTTTATGAACATCCTGTTCATATTTTCAACAAATCAATAAAATATACTATTTTCGTATGTTGATAATTGGAAATGTTGGTTGCCGTATCCGATATAAAGTATCATTCTGAGGGTATCCATATGGCCAAAAATTCAGAGCTTGTTAAATTCTCATCTCCGTCTACTATAAACAACAACAGAATCCGGTTGTTTTAAAGAGCTCAATTAAATCCTTATGTTCACCACTTCGACTTCATTCTCACTATCCTCATAAACTCTGATTTGTTTCAGGAAAACAACATGAAACATCTGCTGATAATGCTAGTACTTGGCTCAATCCTGACAGCTCAACGGAGTTTTGTTGATACTGCTCCAGTTTCTGAAGGTAAATATTAAAGATTTTGTTTTATTCATTTCAACGTAAATTCCACTTTGGAAGCGAACTATTGTGTTGACTCTAGTTCTCCTGAGCGTAATATATGCGAACGGATCCGCATAGTGGAATCAATTTATATATTTTCTGTTCTCTGTAAGCCAACGTGAATCAATTGTCAAAAACTCGCTATTGGAAAATTGTGGAAAACCAAACAAATCTGACACATTTGGGAATTCCCCGTCCAAATTTCGAATAAAAAAAAATATGTCATTGGAGATTTCACCAAAATTGTCAGCTGTGGTCAATACGGATAGATGTAACTCGAACCTGGCGTCCAATGAGGTTGTGCTCACAGAGAGGGAATCTCTGTCGAGAGTCAATCTTGTGGAAGTGCTCAGGAATCTCCTTGTTTCTCTTGGTGGGGACCCAATCCAAATTCCAGTGATAAACAGTGGAGTTCAAAATCCTCCAACTTAGATCAAGCTCCATCAGGAAAAAGGAAGGGAAAATAAGATTTTCCTCGCTCCCGATCCCTAAATGCAAATCGTTCATCAATTCCACCTCAACTCCATGTAAGCAGTTGATAATGTAGAAACAAAAACTCAATTCAGTGTTGCGGTATTAAAAATTAAAAAATTTGGCAAATGTCATCTTAGACAATGGTAAGCACGATGATTCTAAAAATAGGCCAGGATATGATCCTGATATGGAATTCGCCTCTACTAGTTGGGATGTCAACGAAATTCGAAATTCAATACGAAATATTAACATCAATCAAAATGAATACTCGAACAAAGAAAACGCGAACATGTAAATGACAGACGACCAAGTAACAATATCTACGGAAGAAACTGCACTGACGACCAAAAGACAAAACGTGCCCCCTATCACCATTAGGGGTGACAAGGAGGACTATAGTGAATTCTCATCTGGAATGTAACTTGATTGAACTCACAAAACCTGCTTAAAATATTTTAGATCGAATAAAAAAATTTTCCAGACAGCCCTGAGATTTATATAGTTCAAGAGCCCGGTCGATTCTTATACCTTGAACATTCAGATGATTCTGAAGTTATCTCAGGGTTCCTCATGAGAACATATCCATGAAACGATAACTGTACCGTGGTTAATCCTGCCGAATATTTTTTAATAATTAATAAACAGACGCGTTATCTATTTTCTGTCTACGCTTGGTAAGTTGGGTTCAACATTTTTCATTAATTCATCAAAGCAGTCGGTTAGAACTGTAGCGGTCACCTTCAAGATGAACTCGAGTTTCAAGAATTTCTTGTGAGGACTCTGCAGAAGACTCGTCTTCATGGATAATCGGTAAGGATTACAAGATACTTAGATATTATCAAAGAGAGCTGATATCGCCCCTATACCTAATGAGGGTGGTATGTGCTATGATTCCAAGTCCACAGCTTGAGCGTTCGCAGGCACGATGGAAAGCCAATGTAAAAAAATTTCTTGGAGAATCAGGGGCAATCACTTCTGAATATAATTAACAATTCATTGCACCTTGAAAGATTCCCTCGTAGATGGGGCATGCCAATGATTGAAGGAAAACGTACAATGAGAGTGAAGTGGGGAGTGTCAACAATCTTTCGACAAATTCTAAAGAAATATTAGTCAAATCTCCTTCTGGTATTGGTTTTCATATCTTCCATAAATTCCAAAATGGATCCATGAAAGCAATCTATCATGCTTCCAGATCACTCACGGACACAGAAAAAAAGTAGAGTCAAATATAAAAAAAGCTCTCGTACTAGTTTTCGCAGCTAAGAAGTTTCATCGGATGATATATGTACGCACTGTAATTCTGCAGAGCGATCACAAGCCATTATTTGCCATATTTGGTTCGAAAAAAGAATTCGTGGTCATACAAAAAATTGTCTTATCCTGAAAGCATACGATTTTAAAATTGAGTAAATCAAAACAGAAGATTTTGGACAGGATGATATACTTTCAAGACTAATCAACTCCGATTCAGTTCAAGATGAAAGATGTACTGTTTTTTTCAATAAGAATTGAAGCCGAAGTCCTACAACTTCTGAACATCGCCATTGATCCACTTCCGATCACACAGCATGACGTAGCAAGGAATTTCCAAGTGCAGAACCCTTCAAGAGGTCATCGAATACGTTCAAAATGATACCCGCCCAAGGTACGTTGAATTGAAAAAATAATTCAAATAATTTTCCGACAGAAGAGATGATCTCTCGGTTGTTGACACGTGTAATGGAGCCGTGTTACGAATGTCAATTGCAGAGCACTGTGCCAACAAATTGACAAGTATGAATACCAGGTAATGGCCCCAGGTGGCCCACTTTCTTTGGTGGCCCTAGACCTGATGTGCTTGATATTGCCCTGGCCAGGAACATCATCTGGCACGCCCTCTCAGAGTTAGGCTCAGATCACAACTCAGTGATTGTTCGATAAGAAAGTGATCTACTGCCGCAGACAGATCATCTGTGTGAAGAAGTTGATTGGGAGAGATTTCGTTCACTTTTGAAGACTGCATATTGCGTATCTGAGGGAATGAATATTTCACTTGGGTTGGATGAGGCTGTAGCTTTATACGAGCTCACCATGGAGAATGCCTCAGAGGTTTCTTCCGCAGGGTACAGGCTCCAAAATACCGTAACGAATTTTTCAAAATCTAATTAGAGAATTGAATCGAACCGAAAGGGCCATTCAGAGGAGTCTGTTCCCTGGAGCCAGATTCAGGGTTTACCAGTTAGAAAGGGTGATGAGAGACAGCGTGGAATTGTGGAAAGGAAGATTTGGAACTATTCTCAGAAATTTAAATGATAATGATCAATGTTGGGAATTAAATCAAAATTGGAAATAAACAAGAGCTGATTTTTTTCCAATACATGGTGGAACTGGTATGTGCTATGACTCTGAGTCCAAAACTTCATCATTCGCAGGCACGATGGAAAGGCAATTCAGAAAAAAATTATCAGAGAACCATGTGCAACCACTTTTGAATATCATTAACAATTCATTACGCCTTAAAAGATTTCCTCAAAGATGGAGCATGCCATTGTGTTAAGGTAACAAAGGAAGGATAAAACCTTCTCACAAAACCATCATCTGATTGGTCCGCTTTCCAATTTGGCTAAGTTGGCTAAAAAAGTTGTCCTGGAAAGTTTAGAAGAAGAGGTGGAGGATATAAATGTCCTACCGAATGAGCAGTTCGGCTTTCGTAGAGCTCCCTTTACAGAGCTTGAGGTACTGAGGTTGGTAGGAGATACCATTCCATCAGTGACTAAGAATAAAAGCACTCACGTCAAATCTCTTGACATCAGCTCAGCGTTGGATAGAGTATGACATGAGGGCCGACTTTCCAATTCAATGGACCTTCGAGCTTGGTGAAGTAGATAAAATGGTTGCTCATGATTAGGACATTTCCGGTGATAAAACTTCTTTTCAGACGAGAGGGAAATTGAAGCTGGCATTCCTCAGGAAGCAATACTTCCTCCTATGCCTATACGACATTCACACGTGTGACATACCAAGAAGTAAACATATGGAGTCTGACTTCACTCGGGGTTTACTTTCTTCTGCAACTAATCATCAGTTGGATGTCATTCATTTGAAAAATGCATTGAATGACATCCAGCGTTAGTACCCAGAGTGTAAAATAATGGTGAAACCGGATAAAACACACATGATTATAATGGGATTGACTGTCTCGGGAAGGAAGACAGAATGGTCCGAGGAGGTCGAGTACCTGGAGTCATAAAGGATCGCTGACTCATTTGGAGAACACATCAAGAATACTAAAACTGAAATACATAAGAGAATTTTGATATTATATCCAAGGATCGACAGAAACAGTAAATTATCTCTGAAAAATTAATTTATTATTTATAAAATGGTGTTCAGACCTGCCATTCTGTACGCTTCACCTGCTTGGGGCCAGGCCTGCATGACTAGCATTTGCGTTCTAGAACGGGCGCCAATGAAAGTTATGCGGATGATTTATTTATTTATTAAGCGTATGGATTCTTTACAATACGATGAAAGGAAACTAAAAATGCAATCTCTGTAAAGACTTAACATATATCATATCATATCATATCACAGATTCTATGAATAAATGAATTGCACAGCCATTCGATTGCGTCTTGAGAGCACTCCACGAAGTCCTGAAGGTTTCCGCCATAAGCACGGTTTGGGCAGTCTGAAACGATATGGCGGATCGTTTGTCTCGGTGATCCACAATCGCATCGGGGGCTATCGGCGAGGCCTCATCGGTGTAGGTAGTCGGCATATTTACCATGTCCTGTCCGTATTCGATTCAGCTTAGACCAGATGGAACGTGGGAGGGTTGAGCCATTGAAGCCGAGTTCACGATTGGTTATTTGGATGTAGTCATGTTGTAGGCAGCCATCTTTCTGTTCGTTGCTCTTTCATATTGAATTCATCAGTCATTTCGGAGGCGGTTCTGATAGGAGGGTGTCTGGATTTCAGCCGTTGGCGCCCCTGTGTGATGAGTGGCGCTTCCTCATGGATCGGTAGGCGCTCGTTTGACATGATTTTTCGATGTTCTCTAGCCAGTGCTGCCGAACGTCGTATATCCGGCGGGGCGATGTTACTCAGAGTAGGGAGCCATCCCACTGGGGTTGATTTTATGGTTCCAGTTATTGTTCTCATTGTTTGGTTCCACTGAACGTCGACTTCATTGGTGTGAGCGCTATTTAGCCATACCGGTGCGCAATATTCTGCCGTAGAGTATAGAGCCAGCGCGGAGGTTCGCAGTGTGGGCGTGGCAGCTCCCCATGACGTTCCGGCGAGCTAGGTTATTATATTATTTCGTGTTCTTATTTTGGCGGCTATATGAGTAAAGTGTACTCTGAACGTCAGTGTCCTGTCGAGTGTAACGTCCAGGTATTCAGGAGTATCGTTATGTTTTAGGACCCTGCCGTTAAAAGTGATATTGAGAGTGTCGTTCGCATATCGGTTAGATAAGTGAAAGAGACTGGCCTCAGTCTTGCTGGTGTTGGGACAAAGACGCCATCATTTGAAGTAGTCGGCTAGTACTATTGAATCTTCGTTTGAGGCTCCCTCTCCTGTTGTCTTAGTTCTATCTCGAAATGCAATGGCCAAGTCGTCGGCATAAGCAAACTTTTTTTCATTTTGTTCCAGGTTAGTCAGCTGTGTAGATGTTAAACAACAATGGAGCAAGTACCGAGCCCTGAGGAAGGCCATCATTCAGCTTTCTGACGCCGCTCTGGCCATTAGTATATACCTGGAATAATCTGTTGGTTAGGAGGCTATTTATTAGCTGGCAAGTTTTAAAACAGGATATGACCCCCATCAGTTTGTAGAGAAGGCCTTCTCTCCATACAGAGTCGTAACAAACACTCTAGGGTACGTGCGTAAAGATTGGATCCTTGAGTATTGAAATCTGACTTCCATCAGGAATAACATTAGAGATCATAATCAGAGATTATTCGATAATATGCAAAATCACGGAAATTCTCTAGTGAGGAAATCTACAGATTATAATATTAACGAGCCCCCTCCTTTGCACTTTTTGAAGTGATGGGCTACACACCAGCCCATGCCGGGTAGTGCAAGCTGCATTCCCTTCTGAAAATCACACCAACACTTTTTAGACCTAATTTTTTTTATCAGACATTTTTAGAAACATCGCCATGGCAATGATTATAGATTTTCACAAGTTGTTGCCAGTCAAAATTATAAATTCATTAATGACTCTAGCCCACTCTTTCGAGCCGAAAGTGTAAGAGCTCCAGGAATAACCAACCCTGGAGAAAACCAAGATATGTAAGCCAACGTGTTACAAAAGTCATTGACCTAGCGCTATGGCAACACAGTGACAGGTAGGTAGGTGTTGGCTCCAGGCGAGCAAATTTCCTTAGGTGGCCCCAGACCTGATGTGCTTGACATTACCCTGGCAAGGAAAATTCGTGAAACTGGGACATTCACGTTATTTTCGAATTGGGCTCTGATCATAACCCGGAGATCCCAACACTGCTTCCCCTCAGACAGATCGTCTGTAAGAAACAGTGAATTCGGAGAGATTCAGTTCGATTTTGGAGACTGCGTATTGAGCTCCTAAGGAGAATTAATTTCTACGTGAACTGAATAAGGCCGTAGCCGTTATGATTCCACCAATAAAAATGCATAGGAGGTTCTCCGTAGGTTCAGGCTACTAGGTATCACGACGAATTCTAAAAGCGCCTCTAAGGTGTACAGAATTAGGGCTAACCAACTGAATAGAAAGATTAGACACAGCGTGTTGGAATAAAGGAAAGGAAGAATTGGCACTACTCTTCAATATATGAAAAATATTTATCAATTATGGAAATCAAGTCTAAATTTTAAGTAAAAGAGAACTGATTTCCCCCGTATTCATGGTGAGGATGGTATGTGCTATGACTACGAGTCCAGAGCATGAGCATCTGCAAACTAGATGGAGTGGCAATTCATGTTCAGAAACTGTCCAGACAATGATCCGGACCGTAAACTTTCGCTGGAAAATTGGGTCCAAACCATCGCAATGGTGCTTCTCTTATTCTCTCAATTACTTAACCCCACTTCTGAGCTTTATCTGGCTCAAATTACCTAATTTTCTCGTGAATTTGAAAATTCCTTTTTTTTTGGAGAATTTTACACCAATGAAATAATTTTTAATATAAGTCTACATCTTTTGTACTCTTTCTCTGATTTCCTCATATTTTTTTAAATCCTAGATACTTGAGTTTTTATACTGTTCCATCATCATTGTTTCCGTTTGGCATTCATATACTACCATTCCAAAGTTTTCCAGGGCTTTTCTATATATTTCGGTGTCGAGGTTTTTTTCCACTGATATTCCAATTTTACCAAATATCGCCATATTATCGGCATGGGAAAATTTTAAATTTTATTAAATTTTCCTATAACAGTGTTCTCTTGCTTCTTTCCAGGATTTATCTTTATTTTACTACTAGAACATAAAAACATTTCTGATTCTGTATGTCTCATTGTTTGGTAGAATCTTTTTATACTTTGGCTTTTCAATACCCCTCTTTTTTGAAATTTTCCGAATGTTCTCTCTACGCTCTCTCTAGGTCGACAAAACAGGTAAGTTCTTGCTTTCCCTCACGTCTTGCTTTTTCTACCACTCGTCGAACAACAGAAATCCCTTCATTCACCACTCGATTTGGTGTTAAGCCAAACTCTCTCCTACTGACATTTCTATCTGAAAATGGTTCTTCAATTTCGATTATATAGTGGGTGGGTACTCAACGGTTAAAACATATAGGAACTTAATTACCCAAAATGAAGTGGGATGCGATAATCAGTCCCCTGAACTTGGATTGCAAGTTGATAAAAATCTAACTTAAAACTGCTGTGAGTTGTTAGTCAGTAACCAACCTGACTTGATTCGTTGAAAATATAAACAGGATGTTCATAAAATCAGATGTGGAATCATCTGCGACTGAAAGATAAACTTTGGTCACTATCTTCTATCGTCAAGATAACCTCTAGTGGGGTATTCATGTTGAAAAGGGAAACATTCTCAATTGAATAATGCTAGAAAGATTTTTCTGTGAATTGAAAAATCCAGATGTAGTTCAATGTCCAGCGTGGATTTAGCCAAGGAAGTAGTTGTTTTCTGTTAGACATTCACAAAAAATAACTTCATTTTAATCGTGGATTTTTCAATTCATAGAAAAATATTTTTATCAATATTCAATTGAGAATGTTTCCCTTTTCAACCTGACTTCTAATGGCCCGTGTGTGATCAGTGTTTTCCTCAGTTGCTGTTATCCGTTCTTCTCCAATAGTTGCTCATTTCCGAAAGTGATCAACTTTTGAGTGGTTTGCGAATGAGCTTGTTACCCACGATTAAGTGTGGAAGACGTTATGACAGGAACAACGTTATCCATAACATTATTGCTTGTAACAATACTTCAATATCATCTCGCAAGAGTTATTGCTATTGGCATCCAATCCATAATTACAATGACCACACATGAAATGAAGTGAATAGTTCTCATTAATTTGGGTGAAAAAAATCTTCAAAAATTGAAGAGTGAAGAAGAGTGAACAATTATTTACAAGAAAACAGATTTCAGTTTTGTCATTTATATTTCTGTCCATATAACTGTCTGTTACGCCTTGTACGACAGTATGGGAATTGAACAAGTGGTGATAATGTGGGACAGTTTCTCGAATTCATCAGGACTGTAATTCAATGAGTTGGTCAACTTCTTTTTTTTTTTTATTTTCATATAGGTGATTTCTGATGGAATTATCCATGCATTTGACTGGCAAAAAAAGATTATCTGATACGATTTTTGGAATATGAAAATAACTATTATCATCTCTGATCGTTTTTACTACTACTTACTGAAATTTACTTATTTTCTTCGTCCTGATTGGCAATTTACAGAACAGGTCTCCTCATTGATAGCTTGCCCAACTTTCCAGAGCTGGGAGTAAATCATTCAGAACAGGAACTGTTTCGAATGCGTTCAAAACAGCAGTTATAATGCCCCTGTTCAACACATTCACTTCCATGACAGTCGGCCACGCCAACCCGCCCGAGCAGAGTTTGCGCATTTATGAGTTTTTGAATGAAAAAAGTAGATGGACCAGTACAACTCATACATGTCAGCCGACAGGGAATGTGTTGAAAGTGGCACCGCACAAACACCAATAAGGACAGACCTATTTCGCTTATCTCCAATATCGCGAAAATATTTGACAAAATCCTGATGAAAGAATACTCAGTTTCCTAAACAAATATGATATTTTATCGAAAATTCAACTTATTTATAAAAAAATCGCATATGTCACAGTGCAATTGTCAGTTTGACAGCGGCAAAAGTTAGCTGCAACTTTTACAGCAACAAATGCACTAGTGGTTTTTCCACTTATTCATTTGTTTATCAATTATCGCGGTGTTGGTTGCCAAAATGAATAAAGTTTGCATTGATATGTTTCTGAATGTCTTATTCATTGAATTGTCCTGCCGAATTACACTCGATGTTTGTATTGATATCGTGTGAATTTGTGTTGTTCAAATTCTAAACTGTTTCCTTCAGCAATTTGACTCGAAACACTATCAACCTAAAAACGTTCCACCTTCGGTATCGCGTTTTTAATAGTTGACAGTTTTTCTCGTCTAATTGCTGGGCAACAGTTTCTCATTGAAGAACCCAAATTTATCCGATGAAATACAAACCTTTCGTGCAATTATAAGTGATAAAATAATGAGAAATGGGATTTCAAGCTTATAACGTGATATCAATGGAAGAATCGAGCGATTATCCTAGGTGTATTATCAATAGTAATATAACGAGTGCAATGGAAATTATCGATAATTTTTGAGAAATTGGCCCAAAGCATTTTAGTTGAAATTTGTGAAAAAACATGGATATATTTCCTTTGCACGAATTGTATTATATAAAGAATTTCATGAATAATTTTTTTAATTTTTTGTATACCCTCGTAGGTATAAATGTCAGTGTCACGAAAAATATTAAAAAAATTGAAAAAATAGTAATTATCTCTCGTTGTCCTGGACGTCTTCATGAAAAATAGAGCGATACAAACACAAACAATTCTGAACGCTTCTATCTTTGTTGAAAATTAGTGAAATATGTCGAGATTTGGAGTAACAACGCTAGAAGAGATCAATCAAATGGTCACCCCAAAAAATAACAAATGTGCCAAAGCTTCGATTTGGAAACAATTTCAAGACTTCCTTGCTGAAAAACATCATATTCTGGACAAGTCTACATCAAAAGAGGAGCTCCCTTCAATTTTACGTTATTGGGTCATCGACTTGCTCATTTTCTCTCTCAAAAAATATAGGTACCTATAATAATAGTAAGTTTAGTCCTTTTTGGAGAACGCTGTAATGTGCAATTATGCGATAATCGTGCACTAGTGCTCAATTATCACGTAATCACATTCCGATTGGTTCAAATTAACAATCAAAACATGTCAGTTCATTGTTGGAATGTCAGTTTTGACAGATGAATGACATTCTCAACCAACAACCTTCATTTTACTGTCATCCAGCGAAGAGTTTCCGAAATGCAATAACCTCTATCTGGTCAACTTTCCGCTATATTTGATTAGAGCCAGATTTCCCAAAGGGGAATTAAAGCTCAACTCGGACTTAACATACCGAGCAATATGCTCCCAAGCACTTTTCTGAATCACTGGTTAGTGATTGGAAAATAAATAACTCAATAAAGGTCCTGAACACAAATGCTATTATTTTTTACTGGTTCTCTGTAGCTCGTCAACAATTTAAATATTTGTTGAAAATATACACAGGATGTTCATGAAATCAGATGTGGAATCATCTGCGACTGAAAGATAAACTTTAGTGACTATCTTTCATCGTCAAGATAACCTCTTGTTGGGTATTCATGTCGAAAACATTCTCAATTGAATATTAACAGAAATATTTTTCTGTGAATTGAAAAATCCACGATTAAAATGAAGTTATTTTTTGTGAATGTCCAACAGAAAACAACTACTTTCCCGGCTAAAGCCACGCTGGACATTGAACTACATCTGATAGATATTCTGAAAATATTTGTTTTATCATCACCTACCACTATGCTGAATTTCATGTATTCTGAACCGTAAGTTCAAGGCTAGTAATTCAAATATATGAAATTACTAATGCCAGTATTTTTTTACTGTTTCTCTGTAGCTTTCCAAAAATTGGAACTTTTTCTTATCAGTCTACTATTTTGCCGAATTTCATTGAATTCTGAGTAGTAATTCTATAATTGAGAGTAATATCTCAATATGCTCTTTCCAAAAATCAAATTAGAAAACGATCTGTTCAATAAAATGAAAACACAAATTTGGTTATAGGGATTATTTTTCATTGTCAGTTAGTGGTAGAATCGTTTATATCCATGCGAACCATGTTCTGCCTCTTGAGAACGTCTCTGACCCAATTCCGTCATGAGGTTCGAACAATAAATTCATCTACTGAAGTACTAATTGATAATTAATTGTAGCTGTGTTTCCGGAGGCCACAAAAAGCTCTCCGGGGATTTGTCGACAAAGGAACTGAATGATAAATATCCCAGAATATAAAGTGAGCTATTGTCTATATTTCCTAATCGGCTTGACGAATTATCAAAGAGGCTGATATCGGTTGGTGATGGTATTTGTCTTCAACTGGATGAATAGGTATTTTGGGAGATTTGGGGATAATGCACGTAATTGAAGTTATACAGGGCTTTTACCACCACAACAAATTGAAAGGGTCCCAACTTTCATCATTATTTTTCTCCTTTCCAAATGAATGCAGTGAAGTATAAGAGGACATGGAAATTCGATGGTGCTGTCATTCGGAAAAAAAGTTATGAAATTCAATACCAACAAATAGGTGACGTTATGGCTTTACTTCTGGGTTTTTACAGTGTGTAATTCGACCACTCACACACCCGTGTATGACGAGTGACCAATGTAATTTCATAACAAATTACAGTGGTTGAAAATCTGAGAAAAATATTTGAAAACATGTAAAATTCGACAAAATTTTGGGTAGCGCCACCAGCCTAATTTCAGGTAACCTACTCAAAGGAAAACTTCGGCGATTGCTGAATGCAATAAACATTCAACTTGACGCTGTGAGACCGATCATGCTCGAGATTGCACAAACCTCACTCCTGTGCACCAAGCACAATCCTCCAAGCCAAGCAAGTCAGGTCTCGCGCCGTGAGACGCCGTCTTGAGGAACAAACGACACAAACACTATTGAAAAAGGAAACATTCGCATTTGAATTTTGTAGTGATTAAGACATTCAGAACACGTGAACTGAACACTGTTTCCAAGCAAGATTCTCGCATGCACGGTTTACAAAGCTGTCTGAGAACGAAAGTTTGTTAGATTCTAATAGTACAAATACAAAAAATACGGCTGAAGAAATTCTTCGAACCCAAGTATTAACTTTCGAATCATTTGATGAATGCAATGAAAACTTTAATAGCTATTGTCAAAGACTATACAACTATACAACAACGATGAAGAAACGAATAATGCAAAAGTTATAATATTGATAAACTGCTTAGGAAGTAAACATTCTAAACTACTCTCAAGTTTAAGTTCTTCGTATTGACCAGTTTCGAAATCCTATCCAGAACTCATTACTCTTTTAAAAAATCATCTTGCGCCTAAACAACATACATTCTTTCAAGAACACAATGTCCAGGGGAATCAATATCAACATATGTTGCGGTTTTGAAGAACATGTAAAAACCTGCGATTTCTATCAGAATGCAACGATAATAACTGTACAAAATCAGTAATAAACCTTTTGCTGAGAGCTCAGTTCATCCGTGGGTTGAACTAGGTTACCGAAATTTGCGAGAATATTTCACAGCAAGCCAATATCACTTTCGAAAAAAACATTAGAAACTGCCATAGCCATCGTAGCGTCTAGGATGCAGAACAGAGACGAATATAGAAGTTCATCAACATATTCAATTCGGGGCACAAATTCAACAAACTAGAAGAGAAATCGATTCAAAAGTATAACAAACAGTTCTCTAAACGCGACTCAGTCTAACAGCTGTCAGATGAAATTATTTCAATTAACTCAAGAATTATTCGGCAAATGTTTAACGATGTGGCCGGACAAATCATAAAACACAAGATTGTACCATAGGAAGATAAGCTTAACTGCAATCTTTGTAAAAAGGAAGGCCACGTTGCATCAGTATGTATTTCCAGTTCATTGACGAGAAAATCGAAAATTAATAACTTATAGTAAAATCTGATTCATCAGAAGAATTTTCTATAAACCAAATCATTGACATTTTCCCGGAAGCTTCTATCAGCCTATATGAACCGAAGATGTTACTCAAACTCAATATTAATGGTAAACCATCATGGGAAGTTCGAATATGACACAGGTAGTCCAGTCACTATAATATCACAGAAAGATTTCGGTAAAAACTAAATCTGAGGATACAACTGCAGAAAGCAGATATTCCGTTTCGATCAATCTAAATATCTATTCAAACCATTGGGTGTTGCTCAAGTGAAAGTTTCATATAAATCTCAACACTTTATGGGTGATTTCTATGTTGTTCCTGATTATGGCAGTGCTATATTAGGAAGGAGGTGGATTCAGCACTGAACATCAATATAGAGGACATCAACGTAAATGTCAATGTCAAAATCTGAATCAATGTCAATTTGGAGGTATAAATCGACCACACTAATCAATAGAAGATGTGCTGAACGAATTTCAAGATTTTTTCAACCTGTAGTAGTCCATATAACTGATTATAAATGTTCACTACAAATGGAACTCGAAGCGAAATTCGTTTTTATCAAACCCAGACGTACCTTACGCTTTGCAAGAAAGTTGATTCAGAATTAGATTGTTCAGAAGAACAAGGAATTATTGAAAAAGTATATCATGCAGAATGGGGTACTCCTCTGGTAATCATTCCGAAAAGTGATGGGAAAATAAGAATATCGCAGACTATGAAATACTGTAATAACCAACTTCAGAATAATAGATATCCCATTCCAAGAATAGAGACATTTTCAACAAATGAAAAATGGTAAATTTTTCTGTACTCCGATATATTCAAAGCATACCTTCATCTTCAAGTACCGCACTGTATGTTACTGTACCTCTGGTCTCGGGCACTGGCGGATGGTCAGGTTGACGGGAGTCTAATCGATATTAGAGCCAAGCAACGTCGGCCGCGTTTAGTACTTGGATGGGGGTCCACCTGACAAGGAAGGTGCCCGTTAAAATGCAAAATAACTGTAGTGTAGTTGCATATTCGCAGCTGCATCAATGAGCACAAGATAGGACGATATATGTCGTCTTCCGGAGGGGACGTTGAGATGGCGGTCCCGAGTTCATAAATGTTGAGCTCGATAAAGAACCCTACCTCTGCAACAACAGAGGATTCGGTTGTGGAAAGAGTGCTCACTGGCATTATTGCTTAGCTCTGCAAAAAAACTTCCGGTCTTTCTAATTGATTAATTAGAACAATATCCTCAGAAAAAACATAGTTAATTTTACTGCATTCGTTATCGTCGAGCGGTTGTATTATGTTTTATGAGTAATTTCAGGAAAGGAATTCATGTGGCAGAGATGCCTGATGTACAGGGTCTCATTATTCTAATAAATAACAGTTTTTCCGTTGCTTCTAATAAATAACAATAAAAATATGAAAATCTTTGAATGAAGTCAAAATTCATGATTCTAAGCGTTCAACATCGTTCTTATTCTTGTAGAACGTCGAAATTCAGGAACAGCAGGAAGTTGTCCAAGTCTACTATTCGTCGATGCACTAGCTCTTGGTATTTCGTTCAGTATAATATCGGTCCTTGGTAATTCGGTTGGTGAATTGTTCATTTGTGAAACTAATTATTTTCCACAATTTGAATGTTTTGCTGTATTGGTATCAAGAGTAATTTCATGTAGATTGCTTGGAGCAGGCTCTGCATATAATACTCTCCTATATTAATGGGTATGGAACATCTACCGTTGTGATAGGTTATCATTTGCAGATATTGGTTGGGCAGGTGATGGACTATTCAGTGTCTTCTCTCTGGAAACTTGATAACATGACCGTCATCTAACATGATAAAATAATGTTTCTCAAGAACGATGCCGTACTTCCACAAATTTGATCCAGAATAATTCCGAGACTGAATTCTATCTCCTGGCCTATAAAACTCATCGAATTTGGGTTGTTGTTTGTCACTCGTTTCTGTTGACGGTCTCGAATCAGGTCTAGTTTGGTTCTCAAGTTTCTGTTGAACAAAATTTCAGCAGGTGATTTTCCACAGGATAAAGATGTCACTCGATATCTGAATAGAAACTAGTGCAATTCCTCATGTTATGTTCCAGATTCTTGTATACTAACATATACTTCAATTTTGTTTCCAAAGTCTGACATTAACGTTTAGCCTGGACATTGTTGGTTGCTGGATGTCCGGGTGCAATCAAACGTTGCGCGATTCGTTGACGTGCACCAAATTCTCGAAATTCAAATGATTTGAAAATGGAAGCATTATTACTGACCAGTAGATGAAGAAGTGCCAAGGTACAAGCCATATCTACTCATCGTGGAACATACTTTGCTAAAATACTATTTTTTGGTATAATGACGGCACCAAATGAATTCCATAAAGTCATTGATCAGACTGTCCAAGATCTGGAAGGTACCACTATCTATTTCGACGACATATAGTCCAATGATCAACCAAGTATGAACTCGACAAATTTCAGAAAGACTACGGAAAGACAATTCACACTCAGAAAAAAACAAATAAAATATTTGAGTCACATCATATCAGAAAAAGGAATGGAAAATCCGGCGACAAAGTGAAAGCAATTTTAGAAGCACCTAGGCCAAAAAATTTCGAAGAGGTTCAACAGTTTTTGGGATTTGTCAACCAAAATATATCAGACATTTTCCATTCATTGAACATACTTCTCCGAAGAGATTATAAATTCAAATGGTCCACTGAATGTGAAACAGCGTGCACGAGGGGCCAAGGTTGGGATAGCTAGTGATCAAGTTCTAATGGCTTTCACACCAGTAATTCTTGCTACTGACGCTAGTCCATTTAGACTTTCTGGTGTATCATCTCATCGTTTAGCTGATTGGACGGAACGCCCTGTAGTTTTCATTTCCAGATCGCTCACAAAAGCTGAACGAAATTATAGTCAACTCGATAAGGAAGCTACAGCTATATACCGGTCTTTCGAAAAATGATTTCAATATTTTAATGACAGCAATTCATACTCATTGTAGACAACAAACGAACCATCGACAATAATCCAATCACTCCAAACAAATGCCAACAATTACAGCTACCAGAATGCTTCGTCATACTCTTCTTCTTCTTCTTCCATCGTTATGGCGTCTGACCAATAAGGTATACAATTCGCCAGATCTCTCTCTCTTACGTAATCTCTTACGTAATCAAGACTTCGTAATTATGGGGCACCCTGGAAGTCTCACTCGAAGTGATACCACAAGTACCCCGTTAATTTTTTCAATGCACTTATGCAGCAATATTCTCATACAGTTTCCTTCATCTTACCTGAAGTCGCCCCCTTTTTCCGACAAGTCCGTTGTCATCTGGCCTGGTTACCAGCGTAGAGAAAAAAGGAGCAGATTTCTAATATGTTCAGTTGTTAAACTTCACTAACATTTAAATATTTTTGAAATGCACGTATTTCTACGGCTGGACAATCACAAACATAAACCTGACTCCCAACCACGAGGACGCCAACAGTCCTCATCCACGGTCAGGAGGCGAATCAATCTGCTTCGTCATACTCAATTCCTCTCTGCATACGATTATGAGATAAAATATCTAAGATCATCAGAACAGGTAAATGCAAACTATTCTTCCAGAAATCCTATGAAAATTTGCTAGAAAAAGGAGGGTACAGTTGATGACGTTCACAGAGTGAATCATATAACTGTGAAAGAAATTTCAACCGATACAATAACATCTCGAGAAATTGCGATTGACACTGATGTGGATTCTGAACTTCACAAAATGAAGAAATCCATTTATGATGGTACCATTCGAGATTCGGTGTTTTCTCTCCAAGATGGAATTTTATTTCGAGGTCATATAGTAATTATTCCGAATAAACTCCAACCAGAAATACTCAAAGAACTTCATGCCACACATATTGATATTGTTAAAATGAAAGCTTTCGCACGAAATTATAACTACTGGAAAAGTATTGATTCTGATATAGAAAATATTGTGAGAAGTTGTCAACCATAATGCGATATTGAGTAAGATCCTGTGGAAGCACCTACCCATGAATGGAGAACGCCAACAAAAAATTGGCAAGGAGTACATATGGATTATATCGGACCATTTCTGAATCATTACTTCTTTATTGTCGTAGACGCTAAATCCAAGTGGCCAGAAATTCTTATGTCAACACAATCACCAATAACCACCAGTACAATAAACAAATTGAGAGAAATATTCAGTCGTCATGGATTACCAGAAATTTTGGTCAGTAATAATGCTTCCATTTTCAAATCATTTGAATTTCGAGAATTCTGTGCACGTCAAGGAATCGCGCAACATTTGATTGCACCCGGACATCCAGAAACCAACAATGTATAGGCTAAACGTTACCAAGGACCGATATTATACTAAACAAATACCAAGAGCTAGCGCATCGACGAATAGTGGACCTGGACAACTTTCTGCTGTTCCTGAATTACGACGATCTACAAGAATAAGAACGATGTTGAACACTTAGATTCATGAATTTTGACTTCATTCAAATATTTTCATATTTTTATTGTTATCAATTAGAATTTTAAGCAACGTCAAAACTGTTCTTTATTAGAATAATGATGAGACTCTGTACACAGTGTCAGTATATCCAAAAGCCACATGAATTCCTTCCCTGAAATCACTCATAAAACATAATACAACCGCTCGACGATAAGGAATGCAGTGAAATTAACTATGTTTTTTCTAAGGATATTATTCTAATTATTTAATTGAAAAGACCAGACGTTTTATTTTGCTTTATTTAACGTCTGCCTATTTCTGCGACCAGAGCTAAGCACCAATGCCAGTGAGCACTTTTTCCCCAACCGAAAATTTAGCCGAATCCTCTGTTGTTTCAGAGGTAGGGTTCGTTATCGGGCTCGACATTTATGAACTCGGTACCGCCATCTCAACGTCCCCTCCGGAAGACGACATATCTATCATCCTATCTTGTGCTCATTGATGAGACGCCTGCAGCTGCGAATATGCTACTACGCTACAGTTGTCAGGGCATTTTTCACGCGCACTTTCCCTGTCAGGTGGACCCCCATCCAATTACTAAACGCAGCCGACGTTGCTGGCTCTAATATCGATTAGACTCTCGTCAACCTGACCATCCGCCTGTGCCCAAGACCAGAGGTACAGTAACATAGGTCCGTAGGTATGGTATAAATTCATTTTTAGCGTTATTATGTATTTGTTTGGAAAAAACCTGAAACAGGTCGATTTCTATTTTCAATTTAACAATTTACAGTACATGAATATTACCCCCTTCTTGCACACCCTCAAAAATTTTAAATAAGAAGGGGTGTCGTGTGGCACCTTGTTCGAATGTAAAATTTCTATACTTTACGTAGAATGAATGAAATAATGTCACATGATGTATAGAGTATTTTTCAATTTATCTTACAATAAAATTAAATTTTAAAAAATGACGAAAATTCACTTCTTGCTAATGAGCAAGTCGATCTTGGAATTCTCGTACAATATTTTGTAGGACCTCAGGGGTTATGTTGTTAATTTCTTCCGTTATCCCAACTTTCAATTCTGAAATATTGTCTGGTCTATTGGAATATACTTTTGAGTTCGAATAACCCCATGAGAAGTAATCGAGAGGAGTCAATTCGGGATATCTAGGCGGCCATTCATTCGTTCCACGTCTCCCAATCCACCAATTGGGAAAAACTCCGTTCAAATAATCTCTAACAATACGTTTGGGATGCGGTGGAACTCCGTCTTGTTGGTACCAAATTGATTTATCTATTGCATTTGGATCATTAACATCAGCAAAAAGTATTTTTAATGTAGGTTGTAGAAAGTTCATCAAAAAATCTATATAAACCTCACCATTAACTGTGCTTTCAAAGAAATAAGGGCTAATGATTTTGTTGTTAATGATACCTGCCCAAACGCTTACTTTTTTAGAATATCGTGTGTAAGCTTCCGAAGAGGATTTTCTCTGCTCCAATATCTACAGTTTTGTCTATCAACTTTTCCATTTAAATAAAAAGTAGCTTCATCAGAAAAAACAATTTTGTTTATGAACTGCAAATCTGCTTCCATTATGTCCATCATCAGTTCAGAGAATTGTTGCCTTCTATCAGGATCATAATCATTTAACTCCTGAACCAACTGAACTTTATAAGGGTGTTATTTTTCCTTATGTAAAGCTCTCAATATCGATGATTTACTCACATCATTGTCGGCGGCAAGTTGTCAACTTGTTATATGCGGATTTTCCTCAGTCGCTAACAGTACATTTAACTTTCTTTCCTCTTCCAATACAACATACTGACCTGGTTTTTGAATAGTTTTTACATGTCTGGTTTCACGAAATTCTGTTTCTATTCCGCTAACTGTGGACTGTGAGACGTGTTGACTAGGGTATTTATTATTAAACATATCACAAACTTCCTTTTGAGTTCTTGTTTTATTACCGCATCCAATCATAATTGAAATGTTTATTCTTTGAGTTTCGGATAAAATAGTTAAATCACAAATAGTTTTCAATACACTGGCGTGTGTCAGCAAATTATAAATATCAAAATAACAGTAGTATCCTAGATTGACATTACATTATTTATGTGGGTTTTGGAGAATAATTTTTCGGTGTCTTGAACGACTTTTTCCTGCGTTTAGCAAAACTGATAAAAAAATACCTGATTTTTTCTCATGGGGTTATTCAAAATCGAAAGTATATTTTAATATACCAGACAATATTGCAGATTTAAAAGTAAGGATAACGGAAGAAATCAACAAAATAACTTAGGGTTTATGTCCTACAAAATGTTGTACGAGAGTTCCGAGGTCGACTTGCTTAAGAAGTGAATAGTAGTCATTTTGAACATTTAATTTAATTGTAAAGTAAATTGAAAAATATTTCCTAAACATTATGAGACTTTATTTCCTTCATTCTACGTAAAGTATTCAAATTTTACATTTTCAAAATAAATTGAGTTGTTTTGAGAGGGTGCTCATAATTCAGAGTGGGTGCAAAGAGGGGGTAATATTTTCATACTGTAAATTGTCAAATAGACAATAAAATTCGATCTGTTTCAGGTTTTTTTCGAACAATTACATAATAACGTTAAAAATTAATTTATTCCATACAGCATTGTATATTTTGTCACAATCGGAAGTACGCATGCATGAGCTAATATTTTGATCGATAATATGGTGTTATTCACGATGAAAAGTGATGATATATTGTATAACGAGACCGTACTAAAGGACAGGTTTTGTATGCCTTACTTCTCGCTACATACGTATATCACAGCGCCGCGCCGCTTCCAGCTGTAAACACAATGACTGATGTGGAGTGTAAAGTGCGGACATGCAAACTAATTTCCGAGGAACTGCATGTAGCTTTGTTATATGCTAATATCGCACAATGAGATTTAGTGAATAGGCCATTCGAATTTGACTATGCTCTCATGCATGGGAGCAGTATTTTAATGAATTCAAATGAAGGGTACAGGGGAAAAACTTTTTAACAAAAATTTAAACCGACGAAATACGGAACTGAAAAGTAAAAAATAAAATGAACCTTCTTAGTCTCAATAACTAAGCTCCTGAACTAATGTAAGTAAATACTTTTGAGTCGGCGCCAAACAAACAAGCAAATGAATTAGGTTAGGCGTAAAATGATGGCATCGAGTTGCGCGGTGATATTCTGATAACTTTTTTGAAGTAATTTAATGATATTCGTTGATTGTTCGTTTGGCGCTGACTCAAAATTAGTTACATACATCAGTTTAGGAGCTTAGTTATTGAGACTAAGAAGGTTTATTTATTTTTTACTTTTCAGTTCCGTATTTCGTCGGTTAAATTTTTTGTTAAAATGTTTTTATTTTTCAATTTTTTGTAGCTGAAATCTTCTAATTACTACCTATTTGTTTTTTGATTACTTCCAAAATACTAACCCACCTTACTTCAACTATTACCTGTTAAATAATATGATTATCTACTTTTACTATTTGTTGTAATATAAAATAATTTTAATTGCTCTGGTTAGTTTATTTCATTACTTTGTATATCATTCCATCCCCTCATGGAATATAATGATTGTGACGGATGTAGGAGAAAAAAAATAATGACAATAACGATCTGTCATTGTCAACTACATATGTGTGCCAATGTTCACAAGTGAAAAATCAATTATCCCCTATTTTTCTACCCACAACGGTAGATCATTCCATTCGAAATCCAAATATGATCAACTATGAGGTATACCCTATCTAACAAAAAAAAATCGTCCAAATCGAAGAACCCAGTACAAAGTTATGCCTCATAGAATCTTTTGAATTCAAATGGGACCAACTTCTAAGACACCCTATCCACTGAAAAAAGAATATTAGAATCGGACGTATTCAGTAAAAAGTTATGCGTGGTCATACATAACAAAAAAAAATATACGCGTCGACTAGAGAACCTCCTCCTTTTTGGTTTCGCCGGTTAAAAAACCGTCTACTTCAGTCATTTGCGAGATTTGAGATAGAGCCCATCAAAGGATCTTCCGTTTCAGTATATCAAAAAGGGGAAAAAGTGGTTGAATCTGCTGTGACGAGAGACCAACAATAACATATGCAGGGAAAAAACAGTCCATGAGGTACAGGAAAATATTCGGCATCATATATATCGCGATACGAAACTCGGCATCAGCAGTCGAATTTCAACCTGTACGAACAACAAAGGGTTGAATAATATTTCGAATTCCCTTAGTTCACGCGCCCTTGAATTCATACAAGAATGGAAAATAGTGATGACAGTGATATTGAATTCAGTGCAGATAGATCGAAAACTTCTTCAAATACAATTCTTTTTCTGTTCATTGTTTGATCTAGGTTATTCTGTGAGTAACAGATTCGAAATCTTTCCGCGCAAGATTACCTATTTTGTATCTTGTGTTCTTGAATCTGTTACTCACAGAATAATCTACATCAAACAATGAAAGAAATTATTTTTTCCTTTTCAGTGCATTTGTACAAAATGGAAGCTTGTCTTCAAATTTTTTTTTTAATTTTTATTTTTAACTTTTCAGTTCTGTTTTCATTAACAACTAATAAAACTCCTAGATACCAATTTTCAATAGAATCGCAATATTATCACAAAAGTTGTATGCCATATTGGAGCCACCATTTTGTCTTTTCTCCCAACAAAATTTCAAAATGCATTGTCACCGGAATTATGTACACCTGCCAAAATTCAAATCATTCGAACGATTAGAAGTGGTTCAAATTTAACTTGCAAAATTTGATTATAGACAGACAGACACCAAGACAGGCAAAACTAACAATAAAAGCTTGTTGAAAAAATATTCGACCTCAAAAACCCTCACATACCAATTTTCAAAAGAATCGGACCATAATCACAAAGCTCGTCCACCATTTTGGAGCTGCCATATTGAATTTTCGAATTTTGACCAGAACATCATCATCTCCGACTTCAAAAACCCCTATTTACGAATTTTGAATAGAGTCGGACCATAATCACAAAAATTGTCCGCCATATTGGAGCCGCCTTTTTTTTTTTTCTCCCAACAAAAATGTCATAATGCATTTTCACCGGAATTATGTACACCTGCCAAATTTCAAATCACATAATTACATTCTATAAAAGGATGGAATAATCAGAGTGATGAAATAAACCAAACAGAACTATCAAAAATAATTTATATTATACAAGATGTTATGTAATAAGTGTCCGATATTTTACAGGACGATTCCTTGGTTATTTATGAGGTGAAAAGTTTATATAAGCATGAGTCCGCAAGGCCTTCATTTTTGATATACAAGGTATTGAAAGTTTATTTTTATTTTGGTTTTTCGTAAATAATTTTTAAAATATTATCGATATTTGGAAGAAAATTTATATTTGGGGATTTTTCAATATGAGAAATTCAAATTTGATCTTACTTTGGCCCTCAATTGTAAGGGCGCGGCCTAGAGGTCTTTGTCTCTTTCGGGGAGTCACATTTTTGTCGTGCATGTATGAATCACATTTTCTAGAAGAAAAATCGATTCCTCTACCATTTTTACGTGAAAAAGGTGAACTTTTTCAAAAATCGCTAAAAGCAGCCGCTTTTAAGATATTCTGATTTAAATCAATCGATGCATCCAATCTTCTCGTCATTGATTCGCGAACTCTTTAAGAATAAAAGTATCAAGTAGGCTAGTAAGTTTATTCCAATATTCATTTTTGTGCTGTCATGTCAAAAATAATATCTTGACGCAAGTGGGTCAAATTTAACTTGCAACATTTGATTACCGACAGACACACAGACACTCAGACAGACACCGGGACATGTGAAACTAAATAACAGCTTGTGAAAAGAGACCAAAACATGGAAGGTTGACCGGGGTTTGGTTACAAATGCATGAAATCGGGAGAGAATATAACTGCAAGAGATTAAAGTGTGGTGGTCAGGCAAAACATAACAAAGCATTTCAATAGCCTTCAGTCTGTTAGCGAGCAAAATACCCATCTATGCGGATTGATAATTATTTTACAAGATCATAAAAATGGCCTCGTAAACCTGAAGGGGAAGCATTTCGGAGAGATGGTGAAGTTGCGTACAAATTGGGATACACTATTGGTAATGCTATCACAGAGCAAACCTTTTGCCGTGAAGAATTCATAGCTTAGCATGGAATTACGGAAAGTAAGGTTGAATATCTTGTGAGAGCTTTGAAGTCAACTATTGTGCCTCACAAAGATCGAAGAGGGTGTCATTCTAATAGACCTAAGAAATTATCGAGGAAAAAACTGGGATCGTTCAAAATCACATTGAGTCATTCAAAGTAGGAGGTACAGTTTGTCCGATTCGAGGAAAACTTACTTAGCTGAGGACTTGAAACTTAAAAAATTGTTTGGAATGTTCAAGCAGCTTTACCCAGATTGTTCAATATTTTACGAATGTTACCGAACTGTATTCAATGGCAACTTCAATATCTCCTTCGATTACCCACGAACTGACACGTGCAGTACTTGTGACCAGTACTTCTCAAGAATCAAATACCTGGAACATGACTGTCTAGTGAACGAACAGAAACGCTTGAAAACTGAGATTCGTAATTCAACTACAGAAAATAAGGGAGAGTTCAGGAATTTCACAACCGTAAGAAGAAGTCTAAATTCACCAGCCGTGAAGACAAAAGTCAGGAGTCCATATGCATTGAATTTGGGAAAAACTCTCCGTTGCCTGAGATTTCAACAAATGATGTATTTTATAAACGTCAACTTTCTATATATCTTTTAAATATACACACTCTCCATATCCGAAAGTGTGTTTATGTATACCCGGAAACTATCAGAAAAAATGATAGTGATGATATCTGTTCTTAACTCTTTAACTTCCTCTATAACCAATTGGATCTGAAGGTTGGGAAACTTGATATATTTTGCGGAAGGCAAAACAAAAACTACACTGTTTTCCGCTTTTCACATCATGTCTTCCATTATCAGACACGTCTTGATTACGTAAAAGTCACCTTTTCGATCAGGAGACATACCTGGAAAATGACAAAAATATGTGCCTTATAAACACATAGGCCAAAGTGAAAACAATTGAATATATGTGTGAACTAGTGCAGTCATCTGGATGCAAGCCATCGCCATTCGTTGTCGTAGAAATTGATCAACAAAATCAAACAATTTTTCGCCAGTGGTCCAAGCAATCAACAGGTCATTAGCGAAAGAAATACCCCTGCCTCACACGGCCAGTAAGGGAACTGGAGATTACAAAGGAACATCCACGACTTATTAGGTATCGATGCTCATTCAATGGAATGTCGGAAATAGCTGTAGTAACGGAGAAGAAGCAAAAGCGCGAGCGGCTACATCCGAATGGAAACGAATTCGTATTGCCTGAACCAAGTAACAAAGGTAACAAGATAGTTATTACAATTATCCTGTTTTTCATTATTCATAACTCTTCAGGGATGCTGCCAATATCAGCCGAAAAATATGATGTGTGCCTATAGCGCAAAACTAGTTTGGAAATATTACACATTGTCAAGCTCCAACCCTATAGCTAGGTAATATGAACCTAATCAAAATAATGGCATAACTAGCGGCCTCTTTCATGTCAAAGAAAGCCGCTCAAAACAAGAATGAATCAGAGATTAGAACGTTACTAGTTCTTTGGAAAACACACACAAAACATATCAATCATTGGCCTTTAACTTAATGGCGGATAACAACCGATAGCAATTAAATATAAATACTGGACCAGCGAACATTAAAATCAATTCCAATTCAGGAGTCGAATTTAGCCAATCAACAAGTCAGTATTCTAGAATTCGCTCGTGATCAAGATGTAGTCTTGAGAAATTTAGTGTTTCGTTTTGAGTAGACATGCAGTATAAGTCAGTTAGTCCAGTCAAAGTGTTAAACCAGTACCTCGAAAAGTGCGAATGATAGTGAAACCAGTTCAGCCTATACAGGTGAACCATAAGCAAGAAAATGATAACGAGCCCTATTCATTTACTACCCGATGCTCGAAAGAATCTCAGATAACTAGGTCATTAGAACACGTCGAGCAATAAACGACTTAATTTTGGTCTGTGAAAAGATGTTAAATACGAATTATGTTTGTTTAGGTGAATATTAAATGTAATTTAAGGATCTTCGTTGATTGTTTGGTTGGCGCCGACTCAAAATTAATTACTTACATTAGTTCAGGAGCTTAGTTATTGAGACTAAGGTTTATTTTATTTTTTACTTTTCAGTTCCATATTTCGTCGGTTTAATTTTTTGTTAAAAAGTTTTTAATTTTCAATTTTTTGTGGCTGAAATTCACTAATTACTAACTGCTTGTTTTTTTATTACTTCCAAAATACTTACTTAACCACCCTACTTCAACTTTTACCAGTTAAATAATATGATTATCTACTTTTACTATTTGTTGTTATATAAATTATTTTTGTTGTTCTGGTTAGTTTATTTCATTACTTTGTATATCATTCCATCCTCCCATAGAATATATTGATTGTGATAATGACACTAGCGATCTGTCATTGTCAACTACATATGTTTGCCAATGTTCAGAAGTGAAAAATCAATTGTCCCCTATTTTACTACCCGTAAGGGTGGATAATTCCATTCGAAATCCAAACATGATCAACTATGAGGTATACCCTATCTGATAAAAGAAGAATCATCCAAATCGAAGATCCCAGTACAAAGTTATAGCTGATAGAATCGGTTAACGGACCAGAATTCAGAGGGTGAGTGATCAATATCCTTCATTTTGCTACCCTTAGGGGTGGATTTCATCTTTCAAATTCAAATGGGACCAACTTCGAAGTACACCCTATCGAAATCGGATGTCTCAGTAGAAAGTTATGCGTGATCATACATAAAAAATAAAAATAAAAAAATATACGCGTCGACTAGAGAACCTCCTCCTTTTTGGTTTCGTCGGTTAAAAATACAACTTTACTGTTCTCGATCAAAATGGCTCATCGTGTTAGAAAAAAAGAGCATTTTATCACGTTTAATTTGATACTGCATTCTTTCAGGTTGTGAAAAAACTTTCGATAAAAAACTGAAAATATATCGTTAGAACTTTCGTTGAATGAAGAATCTTATTGATATTAAAATAAGATTTATAATCATCGAGTAGCCTGTGACCAACATATTATTTTACATCTCTTCTACAAAGTGAAATAGGTAGTTATTGTGTACCTCATTTTTTGAAAATCATGGAAAATAACAAGAACTGAAAAAGTTGATACGTTATCAGTTTTTGGAGAGCGTGGGCAAAATTCAACCGATGCTGCACATCTCTACTCACAGAGATATCGTCACCCGACCCGGCACTATTTTCCAAAACACGTTCAAAAAATGCAAAATGAGCCTGATAATGATGGGAACGATTCGTTTATTGTGAGTGGAGAAAAATAAATAGATGTTCTGGCATACGTTCAAGTAAATATCAATACGTCACTCAGGGAGATCACAAGAAAATGTGACATTTCGAAGTCTTCTGCAGCTAACATTTCGAAGAAACATGAATATCATTCATTTAAATATCAACTACGCCAGCACCTGTATCAAAACGATAATGCAAGGAGACTTAAGTATCGCAATTGGTTCTTTGGAAAATATTTGGAGGATGACACATTTCCATATAAAATTCTGTATACTGACGAAAGCCGATATTAGTCCGACGCAAATTTACACTCGATGGGGGAAGGAAATTTCCAAGAACAGTTTGGTTTCAATTGTTGGGTTGGGTTTTAAGGGGTCAGAAGTTAAGGCCCTATAGTTTTTTACGGTGTCCTGACAAGGGCTAGATATCTAAGTTTCCTCACGTAGGAAATTGAGCATTTCTTGGACGAAGGTCCATTAATAAATAGAGTTGGATTATTCCATCAACAAGACACCACACAACCTGAGGGCATGAAACATACAACGAAAACTGGGTTGGAAATATGGGTCCAGTTAGGTGGCCGGCGAGGTAAAATAGGGTAGTTTTTCAATTTATACCTTCATTTATTCCTTTTTAAAAAACTTTTCAGGTCACCCGACCTTATGCCTACTAGATTTTTCTTATGGGGATCTATCAAAAACGAGGTTTATGATGTACCTCCTGCCACACGACATGAATTAGGGGACAAAGTAAGGGCAGCTATTCAAAGAATCAAACCAAGACAGTTGAGAAAGGTTGGAAAAGCAACAATAAGAAAAGTTCGCCTTTGTCAGCAACAAGATGAAGGTCACTTTGAACATCTGGAACTTTTGTAAATAGGTAGTTTCAATATAATTATTTCATTTTCAACAGGTGCTTCATCTTAGAAAAGTTCTAACGTTATGGTATTTTCAGTTTTTTATCGAAACTTTTCTTACAACCTGATAGAGTGCGGTATCAAATTAATCCTAATATAATGCACTTTTTTATAACCCGACGAGCTACCATGTTGCCTTTGAAAAAAAAATTGTAATAAAAAGTTTAAAATCAGATGTCACATAGCTGTAACATTTTGATCGAAAACAGTAAAGTTGTATTTTTACAAACATTTTAGGACTGAAATTAGTTATTTGAACGTATCCGTAGTCCTCTAGAATGAAAATTTATTTCGAAAAAATTCAAAAAAACGGTTACAAACAGTAACAAGTGATACATGGTTGTATTTCAAATGTCATATGGAGACAAAAAAACTGAAATATACCAGGTGTCCCATTCAAAAATCTAAAGTTAATGTCACTTCCGGTGAATCCGGAATTTGCACGAAATTGAATTACTTGTAATTATTTTATTTTCCTATCTATAATTAATATTTATCTTTGGCCCCGAGTTTGAATGAGTAGAGTATATGATTAGAGCTTGGTATTTCGATATAGTTATATCGCCCTGGTTAGAGTGAAACATAAGAAAGTGCACACTTAAGTAGGAGATTTAAGCCGGTTCTGGGTCTCCCCCCACCACTATGACGTCACGTGTGACCTTGAATAGTTGCAGGTGTGCAGTGTGTGTGTGTTTGACCTTGAGATTTGACTTTGAGATTTGTCATTGAGTTTTGATATTGGGTTTGGTCGACTTTGAGATTCGACTTCAGTTTTGACCTTGAATATGACCTTGAGATTCATAACATTAAATTTTGACTTTGAGATTTGACCTTGAGTTTTGATGTTGGGATTGTTTCGGCAACCAAAAGATTTGATCTCGATGTTTGTTTGACCTTGACTGAAGCTGTGGTGTAGGCATACATATTATGTGTGATCATGACCTTCATGAATCCTTGCACTCTCCAAGCGAGGAGGGCATTCATCCTGTGAGAGAGCTAAGAGTGAACTGCGAGTATTGATGAGTGTGTTGATGCTCAAGTGTGTAATGACCTTCACAGTCCCATCTACTGGAAATGGAGTGGGGATGCCTCTTATAAAAATGTGTGGAGTCGTTGATGAGAAATCAGATGTTAGATAATATCATCAGAGTGAATACAGAGTACGAGAAGTTTCTCAATTCAGTGAGTGTATTTTTTATAAGGTGAAATAATCTATATTTTTTTCATACAGTCTTACTATGTCTTTTCTTCCAAAAGTTGTAGATTTGAAGAGAATCAATTCTTCAATAATTGAAAAGAGGGTGGGAGCTTTTGAACAAAGACCAATATCATCATTACCCATCGGTAAAGCTTTCAACATACTTGGTATGACGATTTGTATAACCCGATATGGAGATCTATTCTAATGACATTACGTGATGATAATGATACTTTATTCAAATCATGGTTGTCAAAAGTATTTCGGATGAATTCAATGCGGACGATGTCAGTTGCATAAATGCTTCAGATTTCAAATATACAATAACATATTTGGGTCAGAGTCCACAAGTAGCAGGGAGTTTGAGAACTCGTCCTCTAGTAGAATTCAACTACATTAAATGATAATATTGTTTATATGTTAATAGTTAGGATATAGTGATTTTATGTTGAATATAGATATTTCTCCATTAAAAAATAACATTCAGTGTAGAAGTACTATATTTGGAGCATCACATTTTCTCATGTAAGTAAAATTATTTGAATATCAATGGAATATATTAACAATTCTTTTTTTCGTTTCAGTTTTCAATATGTGGATGCATTACTCGAGTCAATGTTGGACGGAAGCCGTGGACATCAATACAGCCATCGAGAGATTGAACTCCTACTTGAATGCTTTGAGTCAAGATGTCCTCCATGCTACAGTCTATGATTTGAATGTTTGCTTCGATGAAGATGAAATCCAAAGATGTGCACATTTATCCGAGAAGTACGTCAAGGGTACAATACTTTGTGAGGAATTCAGCCAAGGAGCCTTAAACTTGCAACAATTCTGTAAAGAAATGATCAAATTGGATCTGGAAGGATTTCTCCACACCCTTTTACCATTCCTACCTGATGACATCATCGAGAAATATCAACTATATGATGAATATGATCATGTAGATATTTGATATGAAATAAAACATATATTTACAAAATCTTGTGTATTTATTTTTTCCATTACACATAAACATTATTGATATACTTAAAAATATTCAGATATAGTACAAAAATAAAATATTGAACATTTCAAAGTGAATTACGAACAGAGCCATCCAATGCATTGTAAGTCAAGAAGGTGTCGTGTATAATGAGTGCATAGACTTTGGTGTTGGCTGGAAATTTAGTTTTCTTGTTTCGAACTCCAGCTTGATATCCACTGTGATGATTTTGTAGCATTCGGTTGATGTAAACAATCAATGATGAACAGGGGATTCTGTTGAAATGCTTCAAGGTCCATAAGAGGTTCACTCATATCTTTGTCATAATAACTACGTTGAAAGTCCTCATATGCATAGTAAGCTGAAGAGAATAGTTTTTTATCAAAGTCCAGGTTCCAACGCTCATATGGGTAGACTTCAGAGTTCAAATACACTCGGATGTTATTAATGTCTGCATTTATGAATTTTGTCATATCCAGTGTTCTGTTTTCGGATGCAGTGGTACTTTGAAAACCAATAATTATGAAGCGAGGTGTTTCCAAAGTGTTTGTCGTTTTATTGCCCATATGTCTGAAGATGTGCTACGCAATGAGGGTAATTCATAAAGATCCCACATACGATAAGCCAACTTGATTTTTGAATTCAGACCACTCTTATTTATTCTACTGAATAATTTGAGCTTCTGCTTGTCATCGGGTACAACATGTTTTATTTTCCATTCAATCTTTGTAATTTCCAAAGAGGCATCAACGTCTCCAATATATGAATTCTTGAATGAACGAGCTATAATCAAAATCAGTTCTTGTTTTGCATTCAGAATGCTCTTCTTATAATCCTCGGCAAAACCCATCAAATATTTGAGAGGAAGTTTTCCACTGAATAAATGACTGGGTGCATCAATGATGTGTTGTTTTGTGTCGGAAAGTCCCCATCCAGTTGTCAAAAGCATGTGAGAGTGTGATTGACCAAATGAAACCATATTCTTCATTGTGGATGTTATACCTGGTTTTCGAACAACGGCAACTTGTTCACCACCCATTTCATAGCGGATCTCATCGAAGAGGAATGCCAAAGCATTGTTGGAAAGATAGCATACTTTGTTCACTTCTTTTGGAATGAATTTTCCCTCAATGTAAATGAAACTGTCGGCAATGTCCAGTATTACATCTTGATTGTTGATTGCAATTCGGATTTCATCTGAATTCTTGAACAATGGTGATCCGTACGGCTTATAGGTATGCTCGTGCAGACTTATGAGAGAATGATCGACCACTGGTTCATTGAAAATATTCAACTTGTCACTGTTTGCTTCGAGTACCATTTTATTGTCGAATTCGAGTCCAATTGAGTTTAGAAAATTAAGATCTCTGCTGACAATGTATGTCTTTGTCGTTCAGCAAACACTTGTGGAATGACCTTCTTCCTGGCAAAGCTTTTCTTTTTGACGATATTTGATGAATGACGATCTTTGTTTGGTGAAAATATTTCGTATTCACTGTTTTGTCGTTTGTTGTAGCAAAAACCCATTACATTCGTTATTGTAATTTCTTCAATTCCAATATGACAACTATTTCTTCCACACTACCGAAATCAATGAGATTATTTCGATGATCCAATATGCGCAGAGTAATGTTGTCGATGAACTGACGTCCTTCCGGGCTGATGGGCATATAAATAATGTTGTTTGGCTCTTTTGTTATATTATAACCCGGCTCAACATCAACATCAAATGAAAAAAGAATATGATTCTCTTCTTCATTTATGTATGATCCTGAAATGATATTGCAATCCAATCGAATGAGTCTCACGGGTACAATATTCACAGGAGATGTAGATTCATGCATGCGATTTGCACTGAATTCTTTTTTCTCGAATCCCAACAGGGATGCTATTGAGTTTTCATGTTTCAGGTTCACCACATACTTTGATTGCATCATACATTTGAATGTATTATTGTTTGCTCGAAGGCTGAACAATTCATCCATGTGTGTCATCATGTTTCGCGCCATGAAATACGTGGAATTCAAGTTCTCGTTGGATAACAGCATTTATTTCTTCTATCTCATATGCGCCACTTGGTATTTTTATAACACGTTTAGAACTGACTGTGGAGGCTTTATTTGCGGGAATGAAAAAAGTGATCAAGTTGTTTGTTTCCGTGACATTGTGGATTGTGTTGCATCCATAGAATCCCAAAAGCCCCAATCCATAACGGCTATTCTTATCCAGCTCAATGGGTGGGTAGAAGTCTGCACTCAAGACACTGGTTCCAACAGCTTGTAGCTCGAACTTTCGTGACATGATTGATTGCATTCATATGATAACAAATCATTTTATTGTTGTTCACAACACATGTGATATAATTTTCTTCGTTTCCTCGGCGGCATTGTGCGTCCCAATTCAACTGATTGATGGTCCAATATTTTTTCATCGATGTGCAT
>JAFIRS010002773.1:0-182964 GCA_018342105.1 Gonioctena quinquepunctata | reverse complement strand
AAATGAAAAAAACTATCTCTCAGGGCAGAAGGAAGTCTAAAGCCGCTCTTAGATCGTCTTCTGGTAAATCGAAGACCTCTTGATTAACCACTCCCAGGATTAAGATCTCCTTCAATACATACTTGGGTAATTATTAAAACCCCCGACCATCTACCCCTTTGGTAGGCGGTTAGTTACTTTATTAATTAACATCTCGAGTGTGGAGCAACCCATAACAATTGGTGGACAGGTGTGTGATTTTTCATATAAGTCCACCCCGTGCGCCCATGACAAGGGCTCCACGGAGCGAACATTTTTTAGAGCCGTTTTTTATGAAAACCGAGGTCTTTTATGAAAAATAGGGGCAAATTAACAAATGCCTAACTTGTTGAAAAATGAACTTATTTTTTTTCCAACAGGTCCATGTTTTTTCAAGTATTAAAAACATTAAAATTATAAATAATGGGGCTAGAATGCCATGAATCGGAACTTTTTTATTCGAAATTTCTTCCTCTTTGAGAATATTTTCGCTCATAGTTTTTGAGTTATTCCCAAAAAACTGAACCAATTTTTTTGTTTTTGTTTTTTGTTAATAACTATTGCAATTTTCGTCAGCAAAAAAAAACAAAAAAATTCTTTTCCAGAATTGCGTCTCAAATTTTTCGGAGACTTGGAACTATTTTCCGCAGGAAACTCACTTAATAATAATAATGCAAATTAGAGTAATATTTGTAACTAATATGTAGTAACCTAGATTTTGAGTTTCATTTTCAAATCACCCATTACAATATTCATAATGACATAGAGGATAAAACGCATTGACAGCAATTGACAAATGACAACTAGTCGTGAGTTTCTACTCGGGTTTTGTGTCCTGTGTTTGACTGTGATGTCATCTCCTAACCTTGAAATTTTACCGCATATTCTCGCCTTTTCTCCCATTTTCGTATACTTTTTAATCGAAAATTTAGATGATTTTCTTCTCATTGTTAAAAAAATGCGTGGGGGAGAGTTTTTAAATGAAGAGCCTTAGTTTTATTTATAATAAAAGTTCATCGAAGTTTTTGGGGCTGAAAACCCGAAGAAAATTATATTGGGTGGTTTTAAAAAAAAAGGTATATTTTCAACTTTATTCCATCGAAGGTGTGAGAACAAAAAATCTAATGGCGTTTGTGTCTACATTTGAGTACCTTGTGCCAAAATATTCGTCAGCACGGAAAAAATTCCGGAATGATTTTTAATGCCACGGTACTATTTTGAAAACTCATATTTGGTTGGCTAGAAAGTAGAAGTGTGGATTTTCATCAGGGAATTTGTGAAACTCTTAGCATCGCCGTTTGGTAACAGCTTTCGAAGCTTATCCCCACATCAAAAAGTATGCTGACTCGATTGTGTTTGGAAATAGCCTATTGAACCTTTAAAAAATATTGAAGTGTTCCATATCGGTAATCCTAGAATGAAAAGATAATACCATTATAGACAATATCGAAGTCCGCAATGATATTATATGGCTGGGGATAACGATGAGAAACATTCTGTCCCACTCGCTATGCGGGATTGGTTAGTATTTATGAAAAAAAAACCCTTTAATGTTCCGTATTTTCCAGGTGGGGGCTATTACTGATTCTATTTTCCTGTGACAAAGGATATTCTATATCGCTTTTCATTTTTTTATTGGTGTTTCAGGAAGTTTGAGCCAGTAATCGCTTCAAAATTTTATTCCGA
Organism: Gonioctena quinquepunctata; assembly: GCA_018342105.1. Classification (NCBI taxonomy): domain Eukaryota; kingdom Metazoa; phylum Arthropoda; class Insecta; order Coleoptera; family Chrysomelidae; genus Gonioctena; species Gonioctena quinquepunctata. The sequence continues at coordinate 181,260 of JAFIRS010002773.1, read as the reverse complement.
GCATTAGTGTTTGATAGTATCGAATTTACAATATGAAAAAAAAAACTTTCAGTAATGTTTATGGGGCAGTGACAATTTAATTCCCAAGAGACGAATATTTTTTTGTCCGGTATTTCCCATCAATGAATAACGTATTATGGTAAAAAATTAACCCCTACCCATCACTCACACTAAATTGTGAATTCATTGAAAAACATAGATAACCTTCAGAATTCAGCAGGAAGATGAGTACTCAAATTTCAATACAGGTGCCCCATGGGGAAAGTGTTTATGGCCAACATTATATCTTTTGTATGATGCGACATCTATACAGAGAATAGTAAAATAGTTATATTTGCATATGACTAAGCACTAATAGCAACTGGCAATCATGGCAAAGAAAAAAGTGCAATTGAAAACAACAAACTGCTAAAATGAACCAAGAAATGGGGAGTATAATTAAATAAATCCAAAATTTCACCAAGGATCTATATGTTGGGGCTGAAATCAAAAGAATAGATCAAGAAAAATAAAGGAGGACCCGTATAAAAACAGTATTATTCGCTAGTGGATAAAAATTCTCGATCTCATTATATAACAAGATCCTGATCTACAACCAAATTCAATCTTCAAAACTTTCCAAAGTTCTGAGAAATATTTAATACCCAGAGATAAGGACACTCATCTTGACCTAGATTTTCCCGACTGGTGGCAGACAAAATCAGGGAAGACGACTGGCAGATATAAAGACAGACTCACATTCCCTCCAGTGAGGAGGCTCTGGTTCTGAGTAGGTCCAATCCATTTGTAATGTAGATATTCTGGAAATCAGAACATTTGCATTACTTAAAGTAGTAACCCCAAAGGACATTAAAAATGAGTAGAGCTCACTGATAAACGAACTTCAGATGACATGTATAAAGTTTTGAGATTTATCCAAAACAAATTAATGAAAGGTCATACCTTGAATATACAGTGCTTCTAAAAAAGTCCTCTCCCCTTTATTTTTGGAACGATTATACATAAACAAGTGAAATTTGGAAACTGATTATGGTTGTAAACTTCCTACTAGTTATGATAGATGACGAAAACGTCAAAGATGACGTCACAAGGCCATTGTGACCAATAATTTTAAATGGAACCCTACGGCAAGCGACACCTCTTTAAAAGGTATCGAAAAACCCATTCAATGATACTAATTTTGTTTGGTTTATGGCAGTTTTAATGCTCATTAGTAAACATTAAAATTTAAATTCCATTCATTATGATATTAATTACAGATTTAAGAATCAGTATTACTTAAAGAAATTGTTCGAAGTGCCCTTTCCATTTATTTCCTTACATTTAAAATATCCTTTTTTTTAAACTCTTCCCCGAAACTTTTGAAAATGTGTCTGCGGAAACACCCCCCCATTCTGCAACAATACGTTTTTTAAAACGTCAATATTGTCAGGTTCAGTGGCGTAAACCTTCGTTTTAAAGGTACCCCACAGAAAAAACCCGGGGAAAGGTGTGAGGTGGATCGAGCTGGCCATTCCGTTGAACCCGTCGTCCAATCCATCTACCACGATACCCCCCATCCAAATCCCCCGTCTTTACCGTAATCTGTGGGGGGGGACCCTTTAATCCTTTTGGGAATGTTTTTCCAAATTCCCGAATTCATCTGGATTATTTTCCAAAATTTAAAGGATTAACGGTTCAAAGGTTTTTGCAACACCCCAAAACCCAATTTAAAATTTAAGTTTTTAAAAAAAAGAGGCTCAACGATGGGGTTTTCCCCAGGAAATTGCCCAAACATTCACCTTCGGGGAAAATTTGGGGTATGTGTTTAAAGAAACAGGGGAGGATTTGGGGCCACCCAAAAATTTCAATTCTGTTTTTTAAATTTTTCCCATTTAGATAGAAAGAAATTTTTCGTCCTAAAACAAATTGTTTTGACATAGTCTGGCTTTGGGTTTAAATTTTTGTTTCCCTATTTTCACAAAAAATTTTAGTCTTTGGTCTGGGGCGTCGTCTGGGGTTGATGAACCATTTTTTAAATTTTTAAGGGGTGAAATTTGTTTTTTTTAACACCCCGTGTACTTTTGACTGATTTACAGGTAGATGCAAATGAGTTTTTGAAGAAGGAGGGGTTAACTATTACTTCTGCCAGTATACAATTTTTTTTTATCAGAAATTTGTGGTTTTTCCCGGGGGGTTTGCATTATTAATACTACCCGTTGTTTCAAACTTACGAAGGAAACTCCCTTAAATAAGTCCCCGAAACGGGGACGGAAACCCCCCATTAAAAAAGCGTTCTGCTGCATGAATATTTTGTCCAGTTTCACCAAGAATTAGGATCGTTTCTACTTTATCCCAAAAACCTACCATTTTGCTTTGAAGCACTTAAAAGTTCGGCTCACAACAGTTTAACAAATTATTAAAATGGGGGAAAAATTTTAAAATACCCAAAAAACTGCTAAAACAGTTAAACGTTCGATCAACAATACACAAATTATTAAATGTTTAAAAAATTGGGGGAAATTAAAAAAAGCGAATTAGGAGACTAACAAAACGTCAGCTTATTTGACAACCATCCGAGGCGGAGCTTGAATTTGGAATTTTAGTTTAATTTATTTAATTCATACAGCTTTGCGTTTTTAAAAAACGAGTTTCCAAAAAGCCATAAACACAAAAAAAAAATTAGTATTATTGAATAGGTTTTTCGATAATTTTAAAAGGGTGTCCCTTGCCGAGGGTTCCATTTAAAAATTTTTTCACAATGGCCCCTTTTGACGTCATCTTTTACGATTTCGTTTTAACTAGTAGGGAAGTTTACAACCTTTAATATTCAGTTTTTCCCAAAATTTTACTTTTTATGTAAATCGTTCCAAAAAAAAAAAGGGGAGGGATTCCAGATTGTGAACACTAAAAAAATTTAGCTTCCCGAAATTCTGACATTTTATAGTACTTTCTTTTTCCTGCTGACTAAAACAAGAATTGAAGTAAAACGCGGGCGCTCTCATGTATTTTCATGGCATGTCCCTACAGATGTAAAAAATAATTCAAATTTTTTTTTTTAGCAACGAGAAGATTCAAAATTTTTCACTTCAATATCCAAAATCTAGAGGACCCATCCACCTCTAAATTGAAAAACCAAATTGGGGATGGAAGCTTTTTATATAAGTACAATTTTGCAAAAAAAAATAATGAATTTTTAAAAAAAGTACAAACAAGTACACTTTTGGGAAATGAAAAAAAAATATACTTTTTAAATTTTATGAAGTAATATTTAAATTTTTTAGAGATTTTTGGGTAAAATTTTGAAGAAGTTTTTTTAAATTACATCCGTAATTTTTACAGAACAATACAAAATTGAGAATTACCACCCACAAATTTTAAAAGTTTTTTAGAACACTTTCACCTGAATTGGTACCTTTAACTGAAGCCAAAAACGGTTGAATTTCCCCCAATTTTTAATAAACTTTTAAATGCCCAGTAATGATCGTAAATATTGAATAGGAATGATAAAATATCTTTAAATTTCAACGTCCAGCCGGACTAGTAATTGTTTCTGTTAGACATAATAAAAAAATACTTAATTTTTTATAGAAAATTTAGAAAAATTTTTTCCCTATTTTAAATTTACACTCACTGGTGGGGGCTTTGATCAAAAATTGCCTGGGTTTTCAGTTAAACTTAAAACCCCCGTCTCATAAAAAGAATCAATGCTAAGCGAAGCCGAAATTGTAATTAGTTGTTCCCGAAGGGCGAATGTCTTTGGGAACTGAAAAAAAGGCAAAAATAAAATTATGAATTTTTTTTAAAGAACTTTTGAAAAATTACATTCACCAGCAAAGATTTTTTTTCATAGAATTGCCCCCCCCTGTTCAAACAGGCCTCTTTTATTCATAAATTTTAATGACGTTCATGATAAATAGACCCGGGAACGATGTAATTTCAAATTTTTAACGGTCCAATTTTGTACATAGGGTAAACCAAAACCCAATCCTTCACTGTGTGGGATTTTTTGTTCATTTATAACCCAATAAGCCCCATAAATAACGGGGCATTTTGCTGCATTAATTGAAGATTTAAAGGCGATATTTTTTCCCAAAAAAAGGGGACGGTAGTGTTTTATAGTAGGTGGAAATTCACTGAAAGCTTTTTTTCGTAAACAAGGTGAAGGGAAAATTTTACGCACAATTGGGGAAATTTTAATGGATAATTTCCCCTATTGTCGATTTTGAAACTATACAGAAGTACATTGTTTACTTTTAAACATTATTGTTTATATGATTTTTTAAAAAAATAGCTAAAAATTTGTCGAATCCTTATTGTTGGGCATTTGATGAAATTCTGGTTTACCTGGTGAACGTTCTGTTGACTATTGTACGTCCTCGAAAAAAAATTAGTGATTCAAGTTCAAATCAATTTTTTTGTGTATCTCAAAATGACTTTTGGGCAAACGATCCTGTTCTACTGAATAAGTTTTTAAACATTTTTCCCTGAGAAAATAAACGTAACATTCTTCTTAGACTAATCTAGGATTGAGGAGTCTATAAAGACGGGGCCTTTTGGGTCTTGAAGAAAATATAGTTCCTTCCCCAAAAAACTTCCTGTATCGTCGGAGGCCAAAAAAAAAGTGAAAAGAGAACCTTTCAGAGTTGGGGAAGGAAGAAAAGAGAGTTAAGAGAAAAAAAGATATATTATCCAACATCCGGAAGATTATTATTACAGTATTTGGAAAAAATTACCATATATGTATATTAGGTGATAAGTGTTATGTATTTACTAAATGAAAGACACGACTAAAATTTTCTTACCAACTAGTGATAGGGCATTTCCAACTTTTGATACTTTTCAAATGACATTATATGCCAAACCTTTTAAACAATTTTCAACAATAAAGACACATTTTTACACCATTCTGTTTGTTTTTGTTGGTTTTATTCCAATTGAACATTCACAAATAGTGTGTAACATTTTTTCAAACTAATTCATAATAATAACACATGTTGACTTCACTAAGCTGTCCAGAAACTACGGAAAATATTTTGCAAGCAAATTAGAACATACTTTGTCTTCTTCAAAGTGAGTTTTGCAAATTATATTGTTTTTTAGTTCTAAATACACCACTTCACTAGAGTCTTGAAATGAACACTACAAAAGAAAACTGGAAACGAATACAAAATGGAAATATTTTAAGAAAAACTCAAAACAAGCGTATAAACCTCTAAGAAAACAGACAAACAATCTATTTTATGTCTGGTTTGCATTTTCGCCACTCTGGCATTGGCATCTGATTTTAAATTTTCCAATTGTATACACAGAAATCAAAGAACCATGATTCAATGATGAGAAATGAAATCGGTTAAATCACAAATATTTATAGTGTAAAGTTAAAATTTTTTATGAATGTTTTTTTGCGGTATAGATGAGATATTTCAGGAAAACACATTAATAAAAAATGAACACACACAACTTCACTCATTTAATTAGTATGAATAATGATATATCCCTTCTAAGTTTGATCCATCGTTGCACAATTCATCCCTGCCACTTTCCCCTATGTTCCTATGTGTTTCTTTTTGTATATCGAATGGATTTTGGATCAATAGAATAGAATCATTATGTTTACGGATTTTTTTCCCTTTAACGATGGAAAATCTTGTTTCTCTCCTCAAATAATATCAATACTTTTGGAGAACTTATTGCTCGAAGGCTCCAATCCCCGATATTCAATTTGAATTCAGGCAAAGCACACTACTCAGATGCAGAAAGCCTTCGACAAAGTATGCAACGAAGGCTAGATTTATAAACCAACAAAATGCAACTGGATATTATAGTTGATATTATAGGGATCATACGCATTTAACCGATAATTTTATAGTATCGTACATGCAGATTAAAACTCATATTTGAAAAAATTGAAGCGGGTTGCCACAGGGTTGCGTTCTTGGGCCCATTTGGTATTTAATGTAGGTGAGATATACCAGCAAAAGGCCATTATTCCAACGCCCTAACGCAATAGAAATATTCACGTTGAAAACTCCTGAACGTTTATGGGAAAATGGGTCTGTTAGCAATAAAAGCATAACCGTTCAGGGGTTGTCAACGATGAAGCTATTTCTATTGCAGTTTTAACAGTGGACTAATGAAAAATAATTTTTTAGCTCCTGAACCATATGCGTCAGACCATATTTTATAATTTGTTGAAATCTGCTCATCATGGAGCATCTGATAATGCGAAACAATATAGGGTGATCCATCAAAAAAAAGGGTAAGCCCCGGGGGGATAGGGGAAAGAACATCAAATGTGAATATGTCAAAAATGTGTCCCCATGTATACTATTTTTGGCTTTTTTTATTTTCCAAAAATCATTGTCCCAAAAAGTTATTCAGGGTGGCTCTTTTTTAAAGGGAAATTTCACTGTATATATTATATATATATATATATATATATATACGGGGAGTTTTTAAAAAAGGTTCACGTGGTTCATTGCTCCTTAATTATCACTACTTTTTTTTTTTCCCCCAAAGGGACCATTTTCCCCCCCCTTTTCCCAAAAAAACCCCTTTTTTCCATACCTGATGCAAAAAACCCCAAAGGGTTTTTTTTAAAATTCCCCCCCGGGTATTTTTCCCCAAATTTTTCCTTTTTTTCCCAGGGTTCCCAAAAAAGATTTTTCAATTTTAATTCCCGGGGGCGTTGAAAACCATTCAAAAAGAAATCTTTTTTTGTAGATTTTTTTTAAAAAATTACCTTTTTCATTTCGAGATTTTTTTGGTTTTGATAAGGGAAAGGGGGCCCTATAATTTTCCCTTTTAAAAATTTTGGAAAAAAATGGTACAGGATTTTCTTTACAACAACCCAAAACTTAGTTTTTTTTAAAACACATTTTTTTTTTTTTTTAAAATGGAACACCTTTATTTCTTTTAAAAAACCCCCTTTTTTTAATGACTCAACTTTTTTTCATCTCCGACCCCTGTACCTAAAAACAACCTGTTTCCGAGATTTTTGGGTTTTAAAAAAGGAATTGTTCAATAAAAACCCCCAAAAATTTTAAAAGGGATTTTTTTATGTTCATAAAATGTTTTTTCCCCAATTTTTATTTTTTCCATCTTCAAAGGCATTCAACCTAAAAAAAACCCCCCAAGCAAAAAAAATTTTCAAATGTAAAATTTTTCAGAGACCCATGCCCCGGGCGTGACTATCGTAACTGTCAAACTACAGTCCAGTTGTGTTAAGATTTTTTTGTGGCATTATGAATTATCGTTTAGGGGACATGGTTGGGAAAGGTTTTTGGGGGTTTTTGACGTTCTTATCAATTTTTAACGAACAAAAGCCCTGAGGAGAAGCCCAAAAAAACAAGATTTAAAAAACCGGAAAATTTTTTTAAAAAAATTTTTGAACGTGCTTGTCCTGTAACGGAAAAAAATACTTTTTGTTTTTTGCAGCATGGCATATTACCAAGAACCTTGGGAAACCCCTATTTTGGGGTGGGGTTTTTGGGGAAAAAATATCTAAAAAATTTTTTCCCCGGATGGTAAAAAATGCAATTACCATCCATATCATATAAAAAAAATGCAGGAGCTGACTAAAAAAGTTTTTTTCCCAAAAGGGAAAGGGTTTTGCCAATGGGGTAGATGAAATAAACCCAAAAAAACCTGATTTTTTGAGGATTTCTATTTTTACGAGAAAGTCCATAATATGAATTTTTCAAACCAAAAACCCTTTTTTTTTTAAAGATTTTCAATAAACCCAAAAACGTTGGTCATTTTAAATTTAAAAATTTTCCAAAGCGTGGGGGGGTTTTTTAAAGGGGTAAAATGAAATAAACCCCCAAAAACCCGATATTTTGAGGATTTTCATTTTCGGCCGGGGCCCAAATTTCCCCAAAAAGGCCCTTTTTAACCCTTTTTAAACCCCCCATTTTGTTAGATTTTTCCCCCAAAACCCCTTATCAATTTTTAAGGGCCCAAAAAAAAATTTTCCAAAAGGGAAAATAAACCCCAAAAAAAAAATTTCTGGGCCTTTAAAAATTTTTTTAAAATTATTTACCAAAACGGAAAAAACGCGTGGGGGCCCCTGAATTTTCCACCCAAATGATGGGGGGGAATACATTGATAATGAATTCCGGGAAAAGGAAAGGTAGTTCAGTGGCCCCGGGGGCCCAAAAATTTTTTTTATGGGTTTTTAAATGGGTTTTTCTATCAAACTCCCCTACAACTCCTGAAAATAAAAAGAAAAATTTCCCCAAACCCCCCTTTTTAAATTTTGGGATGCTGGAAAAATGGGATACCTTTTAAAAAAGGGGGGGGTGTAAAAGGGGGAAAAAAAGGCGGGGGACTTTAAAAATTTGCTGCTTTAAAATTTTTTTTATTTTTTTAGATTCAAAAAAAATTTTTCCCAAATTTTTAATTTCCCCAAAAAGATCCCAAAAAGGGAAACATTCTTTTTTTTTCTGGGGAAAACCCACCTTTTTTGAAACCTAAAAAGGGGGTTTTAAAAATTTTCACAAAAAAAATTTTAAAAGGTTAAAATTTTAACGAAAATATAAAAAGGTTTTTTCCCTTTAAAAAAAACCAAAAAATTTTAAAAAAGGCTAAGTTTGTTTTTTTGTACCCAAAACCCCTCCTGTACAATTTTTTCCCAAAATTTTTTTTGGTTTTTTCCCCAATGAACATCATCTCAAACCCCAAAAAAGTTTTAAAAATTTTCCAGAAAGGGGAAAAAGGAAATTTTTTTTCCCCAAAACTGATCTTTTGGGGAAACCAAAAAAGGGGGCCCTTTTTAAAAAGGGGTAAAAAAGCGGGGGTTTTTCTGCGGGAAAACCCCAAACTTTTTTTTAAAATTGGAAAAAAACCAAAACTTTTTCGAGGGTAAACCAAAAAAAAATAAACCCCCGGGGGGAAAACTTTATGGTTAGTTTTCACCAACCCCGGGGCCGGAACAAAAAAAAAGTGATCCGTTAAATAAAACCCATTGCGCCTAGTTTTTTCGGGGGCCCCCCCCACGTTTTCCATCGAAGCAAAAAAAGATCACCCCCGGGGGTTTTAAAAAACCACCCCGTCGCTCTTCCGGGGAAAAAGCAACGGTCAATATTTAAAACCAAAAACCTGCCTGGGCCCCAAAACCGAAAAATTCAAACATCAGAATGCTTTTCCCCCGGGAAAAAGGGGGCCCCGCCCCCGGGGGAAAAAGTCGAAAAAACCCGGAAAAAAAACCCATCCAAAAAGCCCCCCAAAAAGCAGTAAAAAAAATTTTTTACGAAAGGAAATAAAAAAAAACCCGGGTTTTTATTTCACAACCCCAAAAAATTGGGATTTTGAAAATAAAAAAAGTGATCGTGGGTGGATAGTCGAAAAATAAATTGATAGCCCTTTTTTTTCCCCCCCAAAAAAGGGGGGTTTTTCCGCAAAGGGTTTTTTCCCGGGGAATATAAACTGCCCCCTGTTCGGCGGAAAAAAAAAATAGAAAATTTTTGCCGGGGAAAAAATTTGTGGGGGGGAATAAAACGTCCCCCTTTTTCCCGGGGTGAAACAGACAAAAAAAGGGGGTACCCCCGTAAAAAGAATTCGCGAAGTAATTTTTAAAAAACTTTTAACTTTTTCTTTAAAAAAGGACCCCTTTAAAAAAAGGAAAAAATTTTTTCCCAAAAAGTTTTTGGGGTTTTGAAGGTACCCAAAAAATTCCGGGAAATTAGGAAAACCAAAAAAACAAAAAAAAAAGCAAGTACTCCGGGAAAAAAACTTGCAGAAGGACTTATACAAGAAGGGGGAGGACCCGGAAACTTTTTTTTTTAAAAAAGTTCCTGGGGGTTTTTTTTTAAGGGGAAAGAATAAACAAAAAAGAAACTACTAAATCCGTAAAGAAGAACTGCAACAAAATTCTAGAAATCTGGAAAAGAAACTTCAGGAAAATTTATAAATTAAAGAAAAAATTCAAAAAAATCTGGGGAAAAAGCCCAGAAAAACCCCCCCAAAAAAAAAAATATGCTAGGGGAAAATTGGGAAAGAAGTTTTAAAAATTCAAGAAAAAAAAGAAAAAAAAAAGCAGAAAAGGGGAAAAAATTTTAAAACCCGGAAAAAAAAGCTTTAAAAAAATTCTAGAAAAATTGGGGAAAAAAAGCTTTTTAGAAAATTCGAAGCCTGGAAAAAGAAGTTCCCGGGGAAAAAAAAGAAGGCCCAAAAAAGAAATTGAAGTGTAAATTTCCTAGAAGAAAGAATGGGGAAAACCCCCGGGGGAGAAAAGGGGTAAAAGGGGCAAATGAAAACGGAGGTGGTAATAAAATCAAAGATGGGGTCCCCGGGGGAGAATGGGGTGGGAAAAACCCCCAAAAAAAAAAAACCCAATGAAAGGGTTTACCAAAAAAAAGGGCATTAGAAGCTGGAAAAACAAATTGATAGTGCGCCCCCACAGGGTGGGTTTTTTTGCCAAAACCCCCTTGGGTTTTTCTTTTGGGTTCGAGGGTTGTGTAAAATTTTGGAAAAAAGGAAGCCTTTTTCCCCCGGCCCTTTTTCCCCCAAAAAAAAAACCCCTGGGCAAATTACCGCCCCCGGGGGGTTTGAAAGGGGGGCCCCCCAAAGGGAAAGCCGGGGGAAAGGTTTCAACCCTACCTTTTCATTACTGGAAAGGACAAATATTCTTCCCCCCCCCCAAGAACAGGAGGGGGGTTTGGGGCAGGGTGATTAAAACATCTAGAATTAAAAAAAAAAGGGGGACGCCATTTGGGGAAAAAATTTGTATACCCTCCCAGCTGAAAAATCGCTGCCAAAATCAGGGGGCCCCCAAAAACCAAAAAAGAAAATTTACCTTGGTTTTTTCCCCCCTATCCAACCAACCCCCAAAAAGTAATGGGCGACTAGCGGTTTTTTGCATTCCCCGGACTCCGTGACCAAAAAAACCAGACCGCGTTTCACCCCTTTTCCAACACATCTCGTAGACGCACTTTTGGGGGGCGCTTTGGGGAAATTTTTGGCAAAAAAAACAATCTTCAAAAGCCAAAATGAAGTTCAAACGGTTTAGGAAGACTCACAGGAGCATCTAACTTGGAAGCTCCATAAGAAAAAATGATGAAAAAGGGAAAAATTGCCTGAGAAAAGACAGATAAGATGCCCGGGAAATTTTTTGGGGAAAATTGGAAGTGCGGGAGCAAAAATTTCCCCCAAATCCCTTTCCGATGCAGGAAAACCCGGGTCGAGAAGGGGTAATCGTCGGCCTGTGTCCCCGGGGGGCCCCGGTTAAAACGCATATTCGCTTTTTCCTTCAACGACAGAACAAAAAAGGGGTTTTTCGTAGACGGTCCATCAAAAAACGGGGCCCCCAAACGCCGGGGGAAAGGGGCGACTAGGGAAAAACCCGGCCTTTTGCCACCGGAACGGGACAAACAACTTCAGCCGGGGCCGGGGTCGTTTGGGGCCATGTAATTTTCCCGGGGGGTCAAAAGGGGGTTTTTAGCGGAATCAAAAAAGATGAATCAACGGAATACCGAAAATTTTCCCCGGGGGGTTTTTAATTATTTTAAAGACGGCGCCCCACGTGTCAACGGAAAGAGCGGGTTTTCTTCTGGGGAATGGGGGGGTTTATCCGTTTTGTTGGCTGAAGATGAAAAACGTACCTGAGGGGGGGCGGGGAAAACCCTTCAGGCTCCCCCGGGGAAGGGCGAGCAGGGGGGAAAGGGGGAAGAGCCCAAACCCCGATGAAAAAAAATTAAAAGGCCCCCCGGGGCCCTTTTTCCCACCCCGGGGCCCAAAACCCCCAAAATTTTTTTCCGGGACCTTGAAAAAAGGGGAAAAATTTTGGGGGGAATTGCTCCCCCTTTTCCCCCAGGGGTTGGGGGAAAAAAGGGACGATTAGCCAACCCAACAACTTCCCCCAAAAATGGGGAAAATTTTTTTTCCAAAAACTTTTTTAAAATAAAACCAGCTCAAAAAACCCCCAAAATTAAAAAAGCCAAAGGGCATCTTCAAATTTGGGGGAAGGGAAAAGGAGGTCGAACTAATGGGTTTTCCCGCAAAAGGGGTTTTTTGGGGTTCCCCCATCCGGAATTTTTAGCAAGAAGACTTCCTTTTTCCAAAAAAGGAAGGGGGTTTTTTAAAAAACAGTTAAAAAAGGGGAACCCCCCTCCCCCCCGGGTTTTTCCGGGAAAATCCCCGGGGAAAAAAAAAGGGTGGCCCCACATTTTGTGGGGGCTATCGCCAACTTAATAATGTCACGAAAAAGGGAAAAAGGGCCCCTTTCCCCAAGAATGACACCCTAGAACTTTGGGTTTTGGGTTTCCCCGTTTTTTTTGCCCCCTTTATCTGAAGAGGGGGTTTTGGGTTTTAAATAAAACCCGGTTTTTAGGGATCAAAAAAAGACTGTTTTTTCCCCATGGGGCCGGTTTTGGGAGTTCACCGTTATCCCTTTTTGGGGGTCTAAAAAAGCCCCATTTAAAAAAATTTATGGAAAAAAAATTTGGGAAAAGGTCTGGTTTCCCCCTTTTTTTAATGGGGCCCCCTTAAAAGGAAGTACCCCGCGACTGGGGGAAACCCCGGGGTTAAAATTTACCCCCCAAAAATTTCCATCTTTTTAAAAAAAGTCCCTCCCCGGGCCCAAAAGGGTTTTTTGGGAAAAAAAGGGGGTTTTAAACCCCCAAAAAATTTTACCCCGGGGGTCCCCCATATGTCGGGGGGTTCCCTTAAAAGCAAAACCGGGGCCCCAAGGGTTTTCCGGGGGGGAAATCATTGGGGAAAAAGTTTTTAACCCCCCCAACCCCCCAAAATTTTTGGAAAAGACCTGGGGGGGGTCCTTTTCCCCGGGGTCCAAAGGGGGGAAGGAAAAGGGTTTTGGGCCGGGGAATTTAAAAACCGACCCAAAATTTTGGCCCCCGGGTTGCGGGGGGAACATTTCCCGGGGGAGGGGATGGAAGAAGATTCCTGTTGGGGGAACCCGCAGCTCCCCAAATGGCTTTTCATTTTAAAAACCGGGGGGTTGGTTTCGAGGAATTGTTTTGGGAACATCAAAACCGGGAAACCCAAAAAGGGGGGAAAACCCTTTTTTCCAAAAATTTTTCCGATAATTTTTGTTTAAAAAGAAGAAAAAAACAAATTTTGTAAAACCCGGGGAAGGGAAAGACCCCCGGAAATTTAAAGCAAGACCCAAAAAAAGACCAAAAAGAGACCCGACCTTCAGTTTCAAATGGGGGGAAAACGAAGACCATCAGGGGGCCCCGGTTCTCCCCGGGGAAAAATCCTTTTTGGGACCAAGGGAAACCCCCTTTTTTCCCCGGCCCGGGGTCCAAACTTTTGGAGGTTTTGGGGGGAAGCCCCAAAACCCGGGAAAAAAAGAGGGGGGGGAAATCCATGATGGGGTCGCCGGGGGGGCATCGGGGGGACAACCCCCAAAAGGGGGAAAAGGTTTTTTCGGGCCAATTGCCGTGAAGTCCACGATTTCCCCGGGGGAAAATGCGCATCCCAGCAAAAGGCCCCGAAACACCCGGGGCCCCCATGCGTCAGTAAACGTGGGGAAAATTTTCCCGAGGGGGAACCCCAAACATGGGGCCCCCCTTTTTCCCCAACCCCAAAGGGAAAAATACCCGAAAAAAGGGCTTTTTAAAGGGGGGAAACCCCTTTTCCCCCAACCCGGCCCTCCCCGTCCCCGACCTTTGCGGGTTTTTTCCCCCAAATTTTGAGGGGCCCCAAGGAAATTTTTAACCCCTTTTTCCAAAAACCCGCAAGAACCATCCCCCAGTCCGGGGAAGGTGGAAGGGGAAAGGAAAATTTAAAACCCCAAAGTCCGGTCCCCCAAAAAGGGAAACCTTTTTTTTTCCGGGCCCCAAATTTTAAATCAAGGGGAAAACCCCGCCATAAAAAGGGGGAACCCCCCGTCCCCCGAATTTTAGAAAAAAACCCGGGCGAACCAGGGGGGTCGTCAAACCGGCAAAAGGGGAAGGGGGCCCTCCCCCAAACCCAAATCCGTTGAACATCCGGGAAACAAAAAAATGGCCTAAAACCGGGGACGCGGGGGTTTTAAAATGACCCCACCCCCCAAAACCCCCTCATCCCCCGGCTCCCCCCAAAAAGGGGGGAAAAACGACCCCCCCAAACCCCCGGCCCCCCGGGAAAAACCCCCTTTCCATTCCCTTTTCCCCAACGCCCCAAACCCGGGGAATTACTTTCCCCGAATTTTTCCCCGTTTTCCCCAAAAAAAACCTTTGGGGGCCAGAACCAAAACCCCCCGGGAAACCCAGCGACCCAAAACCCCAAAGGGCCACCCCCGGGGTTTTTAAAACCAAACACGCGGGCAAACCGAAATTTTGGGGGTGCCAGGAAAGAAAAGGCCGGGAAACTACCACCCCCCAAAAGGGGGCCCCGAAAACCGTCCCCGAAGCCAAAAATCCGAAAAAAGGGGAAAACCGGGGGACCGGGGAAACTGGCGGATCTAGAAATTTCCCAAAAAAATATCCTGGGGGGATTGATGGGTTGGACGGGGGAGTCAAAAGGGGAAATATTTTTGGGGGATTTTCCCGATCCACCCGGGGTGTTTTTTGGGTTTTTTGAAACCCCCTTCCCGACCGATCATAAAAAGAGGGGGCCCCCTTACCCAAATTGCAGGGTATGGGGGTCGGGGGTTGTACCCCCAAAGGAAAATTTTTAAAAGTCTTTAAGAAGGGGGAATGAAAAAACCCTTTTGGCCGGACCTTTTCGCCCTTCCCTTTGCCATGGGAAAGGGGTAGATCACCCCCCGGGGATATTCGAGAACCATCCAGTCGCTCTTCCGCGGAAAACAACGGTCAATATTGGAAACAATTGGAACATGCCGTCGCCAACTGAAAGAATTCGAAACATCGAGAATGCTGTATCGGAGATAAATAGGCGACCCTCAAGTGGAGTCGAGACAGTCTGAACGAGCCCATACGATCGAGCTATTCAGTAGCGTAGTAATATAAATTAAGTTGTAGATTAAGTGTTAAATAAATTAGTTAAACCAAGTTAAGTTTATTTACGTTACACTATATAAAACGTATGTTAAATGGTATGTTAAATTTCTTTAAATCTCAAAATGAAGATTATTATAATTCACTCCTTATAATAATTGTAATGATCTTTATTTTAAGATTTAAAGAAATTCAACATACGTTTTATATAGGTTGATTTAACGTGATCACTCTATCTGTTCGGCGCGCCGACTATAGTATTACTGATCGTAAAGAATTGGTTTCATAAAAATAGCTGCATGGCTTCCCTTTTTTCAGCCATACTGTCCCTCGGACCTCCTCCAACTGAAAAGTGATTTCCCCCTTTACTCTGGTCCTACCACTCTAAACACATACATTGGCTATCCACAGACATTGACATCTTTACTAGCTTTCCGTGTGATGGAGATAACCAACTGTGACTCAGAAAGGACTGAAAATATTCTTTACAGAAATTATAATAGCACTAGAGTCCAATCTAATCTGCAGAGTGATTAATTCAAAGTGTCGCTGGGAGATAAATCTCTCCAATGTTTTTTTTTAAATCTGAATGGAGATGCACATTTTAACTTTCAAATGTCACAATATCCACTTGTTTGATATCAAGCAATGGTATATAGCCAGGGAAATAGTTTCTCATCTTAAATCTCAATCATTTGCAATAAGGATTTTTTTCTTTCGAAAAATGACTATATCTCCAAGCACAATATATAATTTTGAAGCTTTTTTCTTGACATCGCCCACGCCTATGTTTATGACGTAGGAAATGGATTAATGATCCCGTTGAGGTGCAGCACACACGCGACCAACTCCAACAAAGCACATATTAGGTAACACATTCGAAATGAATATTTCCGCATGAACAGTTTAATTTTCATAAGCAATTAAAGTTCAGAAGTTGATACAAACGCAACTCCGCCTACAGGGTCGGCTTTCGATGACAAGGGCAATCAATCGGGCTCGAGAAACTAACTCGATAGAGGAGCGTACCTTGTATACCTAGTACGAAAAGCTAAACATCCTCGGACGACCGCCAAAGATTGTCTGTCTAGGTGCAAGCCAGGACTGGCAATACGGAGTCCAGAAATATGGTTTTTCCTACGATGTATACATACATAAATGATTATAATCAACAAGTAAAAATTTTGAAATAAACATTATTAATTTTATTCTTAAATAAAGAATGTCATGAAATATTTGAATTGTAACTGTGTAAAAAAAAGTTGAGAGGTGTCAAGGGGCACCCGGATGGAACGAAGTTCCTTTCGATTAATTAGTGAAGGAATTGTAATAATTTTTTATTTTTTTTAAAGTTATAATAATATTTTTTTTATTATTAACAAATATAATGTAATATAAACTTAATCAGTAGGCTCAATTTTAGTACATACGCATACGCATATTAAAATATAATTTGCTTTTAAATTTATTAAAGTTATGACGCGTACACTTGCTAAACACACACAATAATGGAGAGATTATAACGCGTATGACTTGGTTAGCACAATAGTAATGAGAGGTTATAATGCGTACTTGCTAAAAATACATAAGCATTTATTATTGTCTGTATAAAATCTCTACTTACCTAACTCCATCAGCAATATCCGGAACTTGTGCAGAAACACTGTCAGGATTCATTATTGTTATTATTTTTTATTATTTATTATGTACAAAAAACCTGTATACACTCAACAAAAATAATCGTCGCGACACCACACTGTTCAATGCGAAATAGAAAGACGAAACGAAAATAACTGGCTTGCTTTCTATGAGAAAGAGAGAGAGAGAGAGAGAGACAGACAGAGAAACACGCGCACGCCGCACGGCTTACAACTACAGCAAAAAGTGTCGTTACAACTTTTGGTCTTAATTTATTCCGTCTAGCTCCCTTTCGCAACGCGCGATGAGGAACTTCGTTCCAAAAAAAATATTAAATTGTCAAACTTTACGCACGAAATATTTATTTTTGCCGTTTTCCGATAGTGTTTTGTTCGTTTTCGAACGTTCTAAAAAGGAAAAGTTAAGTGTAAAATGATGATGACTTTTCCATACTTAGATCATATATGCTACGGTACCTCAAATCATAATTCTGAATCATTTTAATTGGGCATATGAGAACAGGTAAATTTCATCAAATAATGGGTATCATCGACTTTTGGAATGAAAACAATTAATGAAAAATACATATAAAATAAAAAAAAAACATGCATTATGCGCCGGATGAATTGAATTATGAGGTGTTTTCGATATTCATTGAAAATGTTTTTCAGATCACGATCATAACAATTATTTCTTTCACGGAGAATACATAAGACAATGCAAAAAAGCTAGGAAGAAATTTGTCTCAGTTTGTGAATAGTTGTGGTTTATCAACTTAATGATGACAGAAAAATTTTCTTATATAAAAAACATTTTTTTTTTATATAGTCTAAAATTTGGTGAAAGTAATGTATTTTTTATAAATAAAAATCCCCTCAAAGTAATGCATCATTGATAGTATTACTTTTGCAAACTTTCGTCTGGACATAAAACATTTCACACGAAATGAAGAGGTGGAAAATATTTTTTTCCTCGAATTCATACTGCTTGTCGATTTCGAAGATTCAATTATAAATACGAAAAGAAAAAAACGATTGGTATCAAGTTTTTTGCATATTACACTTTATCATACTGAATTAAAAACGTGAAATTTTTCAGGCTACAAACAAAATTTGTCATTACAAAAAACCCTAAAATCAAATTCATTAGATATAGACCAGGGTCGATAATTTTTGAAACCAAAAAAAATAATAGTAGGATGAAACCCATTGGAAAAAGAAGAGAATATAATGAAAATGGAAAGAAAAATAATTTATGGGCGATCTGAGTGGAAGGGGGTGAGGTTTTAAGGGTAAAAAACGGTTTATTTCGATTTCCGGCAAAACTACAAGTACTATGGAAAAAAGTTGTAGGTAATGAAAAGATCTACAACTTCTGTATCCACACTTTTTTCACATAAATCCAAAATTTATGTAAAAAATTCAAAGAACCAAGTTTTTGTTTTTTTTATCTTTTACAAAAAAACTTTTTTATTCACGAAATTTGGTGAAAACTTCCTTTTTTATGTCCCAAACACACTGTAATTTTTTTGATTCAAAATATTTATTTTTCCACCTTATTTTGACTTAATATCGAAAAAGCACCCTAATTTTCAATCGAAAATTCTCCCGTCAAAATATCAGCTTTTTCAAAAAAATCGGTGGGCTTTCTGTTCGTTGAAATCTCTACTTTCTGATGGTATAAAAAAATACACATTACTATTGTAAATGTTCTCAGAAAATGCAAAGAACTAACAGGTAGTAAGGCCCAGACCCTCCTACCCCCTTCCCCACTTCTCTATGAAATACCTTTTGATGGGCTGAAATTTTCCGTAGGTCACTCAGGTATATACGTTATCTTGAAATAGCAATAAATAGGCATCTACGCATATAATTTAGAGATTCTACAACTTTCTCAAAATATTGTAGATGTCTTATTAAATATTAACTTTACGTTTCTTTGCATTTTCTGAGAACATTCATCAGAGTAATGTATATTTTTTTTCATACTATCAGAAAATACAGATTTCAACGAACAAAAAGCCCACCGAGCTTTTTGAAAAAGCTGATATTTTGACGGGAGAATTTTTGATTGAAAATTGGGGTGCTTTTTCGATATTAAGTCAAAATAAGGTAAAAAAATGAATATTTTAAATCAAAAAAATTACAGTGTGTTTGGTACATGAGAAGGTAAGTTTTCACCAAATTTCGTGAAAAAAAACTCTGTTTTGAGAACGATAAAAATAAAAAACCAAAAACTTGGTTATTTGAATTTTTTACATAAATTTTGGGGTTATGTGAAAAAAGTTTGGATACAAAAGTTGTAGAGCTTTTTATTGCCTACAACTTCGCCATTTAACTTTTTTCCATTTTCCATTTTTCCATAGGACTCGTAGTTTTGCCGGAAATCAAGATAAACCGTTTTTTACCCTTAAAAACCCACCCCCTTCCACTTCCCGACCTCAGATCGCCCGTAAATTATTCTTCCCCTCATTTTTATTATATTCTCTTCCTTTTCCAATGGGTCTCATCAGACTATTATTTTTATTCACTTTTTACCATTTTCAAAGGCTTCAGCCCTGGTCTAATAACAGTTTCATTGGATGAAGTTTAATTTTATCGATATTAGTGAAATGAGCCAGTCCTGCCGTGTTGTCCAAAATTAAGCGAGGTTTAAAGCGAAATGGCTTAATTTGCTCGCTGTGTGCAACTTTCGTGTGCTGGAACGAGATTTGGTCACGATTTTTCTCAGAAACAACGCTGAAGTAGGTATACATATTTGGCCTCACTGGCGCAGATCAAGCGATTTCCTTTCATTGAAGGTTTCTCAATAAGAAACGCAATTGAATGTTGAAGAGAAATCACTGTTCCTGAATAACCCTAACTTTTTTCATGAAACAGATATTTTGATAATCTGATAACTGGAAAAGAAATAATAGGGACATTTATTTCAAGTGAAGACACGAAAAATAGTTTTGTGGGTGTGAAGAGAGCCCACCATCCGTTTTACTTACTGACTAGATACTATTATATACAGGTTGTTTCAAAATGGCATGTTAATAATTGAGTGTCACAATTCCAGGATGATTCAAAAAAGTTTTATCGACGTACGTCGGTAACTGCTTTATTGAAGTGAAACGTTTTGTGTCAGAAGCGCTTTGTTCTGACGCAAAAAGGAAGGAACATAGATACTTAGCCAGAGAGACAAAAATAGAGCACTATGCTATATAAGTTGCTGGCTAGTTTCGGCAAAAATGGAAGAAAACAGTGATAACCTGGCCACAAAACGGCGGAGAAAAGATACATTTCTGGCTGAATCCCGCGAATCGTTTAAGTTTTAGAGTAGTAAATTCAAACAGTTCAGACAATAAACCCGCTTACAATATAAAGTTTTCAAATGTCAAAGGATCAGAAAATAAGAACAGGAACTGATCCACCTCCTGAGTGCGCCAGTATTAGCAGAAGAGCAAACAAAATCATGCAAAACATTACAGGGAATACGGAAACGTGCGAAAATAGTAACAATTGAAACAATTGTTGAGTTTACTAGATGAACGGGGACAAAAACAAAATCTAATAGACATGATTCATTAAAAATACACTAGCGGCATTCTCAAGAGGGTCTCATTTATGAATTGTAATAAACACTTCTGGCCCTCATAGAGAAAGATGCTTTCAGGAATAATATACACAAAGTTAGTTGATACTCAGCTTTTGTACGAATAGTATATACGTTTGAAATAGATGGTTCAAACGAATTATATATTTTATTATATAACAATATATATATATATATATATATATATATATATATATATATATATATATATATATATATATATATATATATATATATATATATATATATATATATATATATATATATATATATATATATATATATATATATATAATATAATATATATATATATATAAATATAAATATATATATATATATATATATATATATATATATATATATAGGGAATAAGAGAAATTTGCTACGAATCCAAGAGAGCCCACCATCTGCCAACAGCTGTTTCATGATTTCCCAATCATCAGGACGGCTTGTGGTCTCTTTCAAATGCTGACATCTGGTGGTGACCTATTAATGTGCACGAAATTTCGTGTCATTAAAATTCCACGATAACAGGTCTAAGCTTCAATACACAGATTGTAGGTGTCACTATCTATAATTTGATGCTTTTCACATTTTTGTACTTGCCGGTAGGTATTAGCACTATGAGATATTTGATACGAATTTGAAAGAGACCACAAGCCGTCCTGATGATTGGGAAACCATGAAACAGCTGTTTGCGGATGGTGGGATCTCTTGGATTCGCAACAAATTTCTCTTATTCTCGCTATTTGTTTTGCGTTACTCAGAACGCACGAGGAGTACGACTATTGGTGTCGTGGATTGGCCTATGCTGACATCTGTTATGCACGAAATTTCGTGTCATTAAAATTCCACGATAACAGGTCTAAGCTTCAACACACAGATTATAGGTGTGACTATCCATAATTTGATGCTTTTCACATTCTTGTACCTGCCGGTAGGTATTAGCACCATGAGATATTTGAAAGGAATTTGAAAGAGACCACAAGCCGTCCTGATGATTGGGAAACCATGAAACAGCTGTTGGCGGATGGTGGGCTCTCTTGGATTCGTAACAAATTTCTCTTATTCTCGTAATTTGTTTTGCGTTACTCAGAACGCACTAGGAGTACGACTATTGGTGTCGTGGATTGGCCTATGCTGACATCTGTTGGTGACCTATTAATGCGCACGAAATTTCATGTCATCAGAATTCCACGATAACAGGTTATAGGTGTCACTATCTATAATTTGATGCTTTTCACACACATATATATATATATATATATATATATATATATATATATATATATATATATATATATATATATATATATATATATATATATTTATATATATATATTATTCCTGCCCATGGTTTTCATAGTGTTTGAATTTTTTTTAATCTTCAGCACCAATAGCAATTCACAAATTTTGCATGGGGTTGCGTCAAAGAACTACAATAGATTGGATTGTCTCGAGGATCTACATATTAAAAAAGACTCACTCAACAACAACCTTTGTCTGAATATAAAGAAATTGTAGATCTTTTAAGTAATTTTTTTTGTTTTTTCTATTTTACAGTGTTTGTTATATTTTTATTCATTTCAACTATTTTCATTTTCTGAATGACTACAGTTTTTATCTGACGAGTAAGTGATACTTAGTTTACAGGCAAGCGCTAATGATGACCTCATAGGTTGAAAACGTTTAGGGATACTATTTGTAAAGCTAGGATTCGCCACCTGTATGGGGATCAGAATCCAAGCATACACTGGTGGATTCCATTCAAATGAAGAGAGTGCGCTGGATTGACAATGCCGAACTAGAGAACGGGCTCTACTTTTGGATTCCCTTAACACTGAGATCTGCGGAGGTTCTCCAACAACTCTAGAACGTTTCAGAAAAGTGGACAATATCTTTTTGTTTTACAGATACTTTCATAAAATATGTTACTTCGAAACCACATTTCTCATTCCATCTAGAGAAGTTTTTGTCACACAAACTCTATGGGCTCAGTCAGTCCACCATTACATTGTTAACTTCGAAACACACTTTATCACGAATCATTTATTAAGTCGTAACGAAAAATTTTTGAATTTACTCTCTGAAGTTTTCCCCAACGACTACAACCTCCAAATATTCATAAACAATGTGTTTCTTCCCTTATCTCGTCTATATGATGATAACCGCACAGGGCTCAAATTTTACCAATTCTCTTAGACTACCACGGTGTTTTCACAAATATTACAGGAAGCCTTTCGTGGAGCCAAAATTTGGATCTTTGAATCTTTGAACGGTGTCCGATTGTAGTTACTTCCCTGAAAATTTTGAAGGCATCAGCAAATCCCTTTTGAATAGTTCATAAACAATGAAACGTCCAAGGACCTAGATGTTAACTCTGTGGGACTCCCGAGGAACAGATATATATTAATTTACGTTAACAAGCAACAGCAAACACTGCTTGTTATTCCCCACAATATATCGGTGAAATATTCATAATCCAAGTTAGTTGTATAATATCCATCATGAACAATCTGCCTCGAGATATTTGTGCAACTTCAACAGATTGAAAATATTAAATGATTGCGTTTCATTATGCCAACACTATTTTGCTACCGTTGCATACGAGATTAGGCTTCAGTTTATTCGACCTAATGCATATGTATAAGACTCCATGCGGCCTTATGTACGTTCGCATACATTGCTAGGATAGAACGTTGATTACTAGTGTATATTCCTCGTATTCACATTGCAGAATGCGCATCTCATACAACCTCATTGGAAATCTCGAGAAAACACCAAGTAATTCACAACTTTGAAATTTGTTGCAGAAAACAACATCAATTTTGAACAAACTAGATTATTGAAACAACTTACGAATGATGAATAATGTTTACTATTTTTATCTGCGAAAAATATTTTCCTATAAGCGAATATCTATAACTGTTTTTTTATATTTCTTTGAAAACATTTCATTTATGTCTGTCTTTGCAATGAAGTGAAATGGGCTAAAAGTTTTCCCGATCTCCGATTACAACAATTTATGTATTGTCAGCTTTCATAATTTATCAATTAATTTTATGTCAATACTTATGTTATCAAAAACGTACTCGGCAGAAGAAAATCGCAAAATTTCCGATATATCTTGGAACAAGCGGCACAAGCGAGAGCGAATTTATTACCAGTGAAATCCAGGTCCAGATAAAAACACAAATATCAACTTTTTACTGAATGGTGGAATCTGAACAAAATCAAAACTGCAAGTG
Source organism: Gonioctena quinquepunctata (assembly GCA_018342105.1). Classification (NCBI taxonomy): domain Eukaryota; kingdom Metazoa; phylum Arthropoda; class Insecta; order Coleoptera; family Chrysomelidae; genus Gonioctena; species Gonioctena quinquepunctata. The sequence goes on along the minus strand of JAFIRS010002773.1, from coordinate 157,895 downwards.
ATGATATTCTCCTAGTTTATTTGGTCGAAAAAACTAGGATATACACCGAAAAAGTCCAGGATTTTGACAGCAGAACAAGTAACCGAATTTTCATGTAAGCTCCAGATAAACAATATCTACTAGTAAAAGCAATTTTTAAGCGACGAAATAAAATAAAAAGGAAGTTCTCTAGTAGACGCGTATAATTTTTTTTTATGTATGATCACGCATAACTTTTCACAGAGCAATTCGATTTCGATTATTCTTTTTTTATTGGATAGGGTATACTTCGAAGTTGGTCCCATTTGAATTTAAAAGAAAATGTTACCTTTAAGGCTAAAACATAGGGGATATTTATCGTTCATCCACTGCAATTTTTACCCGTTAACCGCTTCTACCACTCATAACTTTGTACTGGGTTATCAGAGTTAGATGATTATTTTTTGAATGAACAGGGTATACTTCAGAGTTGGTCATTTTTGGATTTGGAAAGGAATTATCCACTCCTAAGGGTAGAAAGATAGGGGATTCCTAATTTTCATCTGTGAACCGATTCTGTTGGAACCTGGCACACATATACGTAGTTCTGATGACACTGTATAGTCCATCCAATATCAATTGCAGAAGGTGTTTCTATAGGGAGCAAATGAAAACTCACTTCGCTAACAGCGTATATGCGAAGAAACGGAACGAAAAATAATCTGTACTACTCGTAAACATTTTCCGTCGGCAAACGGTACATCAAAAGTGCCGATAGTCAACGTGGACTCGAGTGAGGGCTGTCAGTTGACATAATGCTGGCATTAGTTTAGGAGCTTAGTTATTGGGACTAAGAAGGTTTATTTTATTTTTTACTTTATAGTTCCGTATTCCGTCGGTTTAATTTTTTGTTAAAAAGTTTTAATTTTTCAATTTTTGTAGCTGAAATCTAGTAATTACTACTTACTTGTTTTTCGATTACTTCCAAAATACTTACTTACCCACCTTACTTCAACTATTACCAGTTAAATATTATGATTATCTACTTTTACTATTTGTTGTAATATAAATTATTTTTGTTGTTCTGGTTAGTTTATTTCATGACTTTGTATATCATTCCATCCTCTCATAGGATATAATGATTGTGACGGATGTGGGAGGACAAAAATAATGACAATGGCGATCATTGTCAACTACATATGTGTGCCAATGTTCACAAGTGAAAAATCAATTATCCCCTATTTTTCTACCCGTAAGGGTGGATAATTCCATTTGAAATCCAAATATGATCAACTATAAGGTATACCCTATCTACTAAAAAAAGAATCATCCAAATCGAAGAACCCAGTGCAAAGTTTTGCCTGATAGAATCGGTTAACGGACCAGAATTCAGAGGGTGAGTGATTAATATCCTTCATTTTGTTACCCTCAGGGGTGGATTTCATCTTTTGAATTCGAATGGGACCAACTTCGAAGTACACCTTATCCACTGAAAAAAGAATTATCGGAATCGGACGTCTCAGTAAAAAGTTATGCGTGGTCATACATACAAAAAAAAATATACGCGTCGACTAGAGAACCTCCTCCTTTTTGGTTTCGTCGGTTAAAAAATTAAACCGATGAAAAAATCAACTGAAGAGCAAAAAATAGAATAAACCTTTTTAGTCTTAATGATAATTGAGCTCCTAAACTGATGTGAGTAACTGATTTTGATTCGGCGCCAAACAAACAATTAAAGAAGATCATTATATTACTTTGAAGAAGCTATCAAAACCCCGCCGTGCATCTCGCTGCCATCATTTTACGCTTCACCTAATTCAATTGCTAGTTTGTTTGCTGCCTACTCGAAATGAGGTACTCACATTAGTTTAGGAGCTCAAGTGTCATTAAGAAAAGAAGGTTTATATTATTTTGTGCTTTTCAGTTAATTATTTCGTCGGTTTAATTTTTTGATAAAAAGTTTTTAAATATTTGGGGACTTCGGTGCATGTCCTAGATATGATTTAATACGTGTGAGTATGACGGAAAAACTCATAGATCAAGAAATTTCACCATTACCAATGAAAGATGTACATTTGAGCACTGCACACTTGACCGTGAATATGCAGCTCTACGGCAAGAAAATATGGACAGCAGAAGATTATTTGTTGCATATCCAAACGGAAGGTAGTACGCTCAACATGTAGGATGCCATACCATCAGTGGTGTTCTGAAAATTGTTGCAGAATACCTAAAACTGGAAAATCCCAAAGAATACACCAGACATGGACTAATATAAGGCGTTCTTCGGCAACCATGATGGTGGAAAGCGGTGGTGATTTACTCACTCTAAAAAGGCACGGAGGATGGCGTTCTTCCAATGTAGTGGAAGGATATATAGAAGAATGCATACAAAGAAAAATTGAGGTATCACGAACATTGTTTAATCCCCCTCACTCGCAAAATACAACAACTGTATCATTCGTTCGACAAAATCAGAACATTTACGAAGAATCTGCTTCAATAACTTCATTACCACAAAATGAAACTCCAAAAGGACTAAACCTGTGCAATAATACTAATTGCACAATAACCATTAATAATAACAATTCGAACTGAAAACATGGCGTTTTTATTGTATCATAATTAGTTACTTAGTAAATTTCCCATATTTTTACTCTAGTTACATTTTTTATGTTGCCTATAATTGTTATGAAAATAAAAATGTTCCAAGTTTATTTCGTATGTATTATTTTATGTCATATTTTATTTCATGATCGTTTTCAAAGGAATATAATAAAAAATATCGTTCTTACCGTGTCACGCGCGCGCCGAAACATCCTTAATTCCGGACTTGTAATAAAAAATACTATTTTAAAACTTTCACAAATTATTAATGTGGAGGATTGTACAACAATGTTCCAAATTTAAAATTCTTATATTAATATTAACTCTCATACAAAAATAAACTATATATCAATTAGATATGGTGGTTCCAAAATACTTCAAGAGAAAAATTATATCTGTCTAGTTTGGTGATGAAGTGAAAGAATGTCTAAAATGAAAAATTCATATAGCTAATGTATACATATATATATATATATATATATATATATATATATATGAGTAAAGTTTTCCAATAAATCTATCTATATATATATATATATATATATATATAGATAGATATATATATAGCTTCCCTAGGGTATTGGATTCTAGGTAGAATATATCTAATATTTCAGTTCATTAATGGCAACGTTTCGTCCCTGGCCGGGAACTTCTTCAGGCTTTATTTTATTTTTAATTTTTACATATTCTGAGAGGTTAGTTATGATAGTTTCATTATCGTAATGTTTGTTTTGAGAAGTTAATATAACCAAATGGTACACACCTTGGCAGTATTGAGTGCATTTTTTTTTTTTTCTTGGGACATTTTGTTTATAAACTCTTATTGTGTTGTGAGAAGGTGAGAATTGTCGAGTTGGTCGTTTGAGAAATGATGTAGGTTATTTGGCTGGAGCATGCGTCAAATCAATTCGTTCGTAGTTGATTCCTTCTTTGCATACCTCTGGGATAAGGGTGATGGACGTTCATTTTATGAGTGGTGAAGTTTGGTGATTTTGTTATATTTTTGTTTTGTGTTATGGCAGTTTTGAGTAATCACAAGAGGGTATAATAGGTTTGATTTGAATTGCTGATAACTGTTCTGTTGTTCAAGGGATTTGGAATTTTTTTTATAAATATCATTTCTTTTATGCTTTGTTTCTCTTTGTTTTTCTCGAAAGCTAGAATTTTCGAACTTTGGGTTGTGATCAATTATGTGTTTGTTTAAGGCTGAATTTGAAGTTCTCATGAATTTGTGGCCGTTAAGTCGGTTGTTCGATAGTTGTGATGTTATGCCTATATATTCTTTGTTACAGTCATTACATGTCTTCCTCGAAATCGAAACCAAATCTCTCGGAGACTTACTACCTTCCGGCAAAGAAAAATATGTGAGATACACAAATTATAGATGTCCAAGCGGCCTGCATACGGTTGGATATTATCTCATTGTGTTTGCCCCTAATAGTAACGACATCATCAACTCTTCAGCTGGATCAGAAGACAATGATGTTTAACTGCTCCTACATCGATGTAGATGCATCTGTTTTACATCTGAATGCAGTTGTATTATCACTACAAGTTTTATTTACAAGCTTTTATTTAACTTCACATTTGTATGTATGTATATATGAATGTATGTTTAGTCCAAATCTTGCAAGTGAATTTTGACCCACTTCTAGTTGTCTGATTAACGTGAAATTTGGCAGGTATTCATGATTCATTTTTGTCAAAATTCATAAAATCAAAATGGCGGCTCCAATCTAGCGACGAGTTTTGTAGTTATAGCCTGATTCCAATAATAAATTGTATGTGGATATGTGGGAGTTTTCGGGGTCGGAGATCATGATTTTTTTGTCAAAATCACGAATTCAACATAGCGGCTCCAAAATGGCGACGAGTTTTGTGATTATAGCCCGATTCCATTCAAAATTGGTATGTGGGGGTTTTTGGGGTCGGACATCATGATGTTTTTATAAAAATTCATGAATTCAGAATATCGGCTCCAAGATGGCGACGTGATTTGTTATTATGGCCCGATTTCATTCAAAATTGGTGAGTGTATTTTTTTGGTCGGAGATTATCAATTTTTGTCTGAATTCAGTAAGATGGCGGATTTCATGAATGACTAAAACGAATTGAATGAAAATGATTAAAAATAAATTTTTAAGACAAGCTTTTGTATAAATGCACTAAAAAGGAAAAAATTATTTCTTAAATTTTTTGACCTAGGTTTTTCTGTGAGCAGCAGATTTAAAAGCTTGCCCGCGAATATGAAATAGGTAGATTTTGAATCTGCTACTCACAAAATAACTTAGGTCAAAGAATTGAAGATTTTTTTCCATTCTTTGTAGGTGTGGTTGACTACCATGTCCATGTTGATTCCAGTCTTCCGGATCTTCAGTTCTTTTGAATCAAGATAATGCACGTTCTTTATTCCTTCATCACTATACCTTATTTTATTTGACATCAAAATTTTCATGTCACAACATTTTTTAAGTTTTCCTTCCTAATTTTCTGATTATATAATATGTTCCCAAAAAAAATCTCAAATTGCACAGTATGTATACTAGTATTACTTAAATATTTTAATGTCCATATTTTCACTTTGTAGCCCTCGAAAAAGCAAATAAAGATTTGCGAAAGCTCGGGTAGCAAAAAAAAGTGTACATTCTTCAAGACCGAATCCCCTAGATACTATATATATATATATATATATATATATATATATATATATGATTCGATTATATATTATACTTGGCAACTCATTTCATAGACAGAGATCATCGTATTGATTATCAAAATTCAAGGGTATTAGATGTTGAAAAAGACCTGACAAAAAGACTTTTCTTAGAAATGGTCCACATTAATAAAAATAAAACAAAAACTATTAATAAAAAAACAGATATTAATGAACTGAGTTCAATTTATACTTACATATTACATAAACAAGGAGAGATTGATCAAAATAATCGTCCCACATAAAAATATATTGTTTACAAATATTTTGTCATCCTGTATAATGAAATTGTCACTGTCTGAAATATTTCCAAACTTCAAATAGAAAATTCCAATGTTCTTCATTGTACCAAATTCTTTTTAATTTTCATGTTAAGTAAGTAACCATTTATATTATATATCACATGGTTTTTATTATATAACATTGTAGATAGTCTTGAGAAAGAAAATAAAGATTTTCGAAAGCTTGACTTAATAACGAAGAATATAATTTGAACTGGTCATCACTGACTGCATTCCCAAAAATAATTTCCACTATATATATATATATATATATATATATATATATATATATATATATATGTATATATATGTATATATATATATATATACATTTATTTATCATTATTTCTAATGTTGACAAATAACTATTATTCTCTCTCTCTCTTCCTGTATCTTGGCCTTTTCCCTTTAGGAAGTTGACCATGTCCGAGAGGGCCTCGTGATATTAACCTCACTTGCCCCCCTTCGTAGAGCACCCTGGAAGTCTCACTCGAAGTGATACCACGAATGCCCAGCTAATGCAATAATTTTCGAATATTCAATGCGCGTTAAACGGCACAAAACTTTTACAATATCTTCTGATTTTACAATTAAAGACCCCTTCTTCCGACAAATCCATTGTCATCCATGCTGGGTACCAGCGAAGAGAAGAAGGGACCTGATATTTTCACAAACATTTATTGAACACTTTTGTCTCTTTATTTTTGCAAGTCACGTTGAAAAACGGCAGGACTTCACATTTCACATTTACTTGTCTTCTAACCTAAGAACGCCAACAGTTCTCGACCGTGGTTAGAAGGCGAATCTCCAACAACTATTATTGTTCAATATTGATCTAAGACATAACCTAACGATTAGAGCTAATACGCTGTAATCCCACCAATGTACATCCCGAGGGTTTGTTTTCATTTCAGACACATCCAATAATAAATTGACGCTTGTTGCTTCCGGCTCCGATCGAAACCAGTATCCATCATTGGAGACGGGGCCATAATACGGCTAAAACAATTCATAACAGGGTATTAATCCACCAAATTGCCATGTACACAATGATTCGCGTTAAAATCGCGTGCATTGTAGCAATAGCGCTCGTACGAATGACGTGGCATACAGATCTTAAGGTACACATTAGGTAATTAATACCTTCAACAGGGATTTGATGTATAGCTTGTTATTCCGCTCGGGTTTATCAACGCTACTCGGTTTCCAAATTCCGTATCTCTATTTACACGACGTGAATCAGAGAACCATTCGTTGTTCCTGGATATTATACATGCACCGTCGAACAGAAATTTTATGAAACGATTATATACTCGGCTTTTCATTTGGTTGATAATTATTATTCAACGAACTTGAGTTATGACCATTACTCACGTGCATTGCGTAATTCGAAGCATTAGTCCATAGGAATAACATGAATAAACAAGATTTTCAATTAACGAGGGTGTGAAAGCATCCCTATTGTGATCGTATATAACTGTTGAATGATAATTTGGCTTGTATCTGATGGACTATGGACTTGGAGCATGGGGGAGGCGTTTAACGTGCAGCGCTGCAGGGGCGGAATCGGACAAACTGGTCCAGACAGTAACACTTATCCCCATTTACTGCTGTGATGAAAAGGGTGTCTACAAAGTGCGATAGTTAAAATTTTTTGGTCGCAAACGTCAAAACGGCATTTGTATTGTGATTCGGCGGGTGAAAGCTTCGTATCAAAGAGAGGGCCAGTGTTGAGAGTACGCGTTAAATAAATGAATGACAATGAACGAGTCGGCCGCAAATAACCTTGAATCAAATGTAAATGTCGTGAAGGACGTAAAAAAATTAGATTTTGGGTGACCACGGCTGTGTTGTAGGGAGCACAAACACGCATTTAAATGCATCCCCGAATAGGAAATTTCATGGTTTTTCTACCGTGAACTACAAACATGACCAAAGAAGACTTTATTACGAAACCTGGTGGTGAAAGATATTTGAAGTTTGGTGCCTTGCCCATCATTCATCGGAAGCCTCCAGTTAGAACACCTTGAAAAATGTGAGTTTCTTTAATTTGGTTCAGTAGGTGGTATTTTTTCTATATTAAAGAGAAACTATCAATATTGACTAATCGATAGGATTTTGACAAAACATTGTAAGCAACAAATTTGTTGAGAATTGGATTTTTCAACTAAATTGTTACTTATGATAATCTAGACGTGATTCAAATATTATCTATGCTCATCTTTGACATAAGTGCTTGAAATGATTATCGTAAGCGCCAGTTTGGGTCCAACAAAATACCAATCATTGCTATATTTTATCGTAAACACCAATATTGTCGTGAATTAGGGTTGTTCACGACTACCAGGTAGATTCTGATCCTTCATTGATTGAAACACTTTTGTAGAAAAATATGAAAACAACATTTATTCAAATAAATGTATACTGGCAGTACGAAGAGTAAAGTGAGTGGAAAGTCTGTTATTATTGTACACTAATTAACAACTAGTACTACTTTTTTGTAAAAAATTATTGAAAAATTGCCATAAATACAGTATTGATATTGACTATGTACGGTATATACTTGGAAATTTCATAGTCAATTCATAATTTCTTCGCACATATTTGGGTTGGAAAACTCGGTGACATTAATGTATTCGAATGTATTTTCACACTAATATAAACAATTCAATTTTTTCATACTTAATTATAACAGTAATATAAAAAACATGGATGAAACATATTTTTATTCATGTAATATTTAATACACATTGAAAAAAATTTAGTCAAATTCTGTCAGTGAACGAACAATATGAAAAATATGTGAAAATGTATGTATGTAAAAAAACATATTTTCAATATATTTATTTATATTTCTTCCGTATTTTTCAATATTTCTTCAATAGTTTTTCATTCGTGTAATTTAGGGCGACATTAGACATGAAAGTTTTTATTAAATTTTATCAATTGTTTGTGAAAGTATTTATTTACCTCTAATTCGACAGAGTACTGATTTGTTGTCGCTGCTACTTGGCTGATCACTTCCGCATGTATGCTTGAATAATTAATTTCTTTCTGACACACGCGACCCGATGGCACCAATGCTGCTGCTTTTTCTACAGACTGATTCTCGGAAACAATATGCCTTGAAATGTGTAAAAAGTTGGAAGCATTTGCTCCATCACGAATATATAACACTTTTCAACTTGACAATAAAATTACATGTGAACATGTAAAGAGTACAGGCTCAATGTAGCCTTGCGCGGTTCGCAAACTACTCGTCTGAATCTGCTTTTCATTTATTACTAGCGCAATTTCCGGAACCGGGGCCTAATTCAATTCAAAGGTTATACAGGCCGAATCACAATGCAACCTCAGTTTTCACGTTTGTAACAAAAACATTTAAACTTTTGAACTTTAAAAACACTTCATTTATCAAAGGGGCAAATGCGATTCTGCCACTGCGGCGCCACTTACAAAGGTGCTCCAACTCCATAGCTGGCGAGTTATGGCTCATTGCTCACCGTGCGGAGCTAAACGTGGGTAACTTTTTCCAATATTCAATAAGAATGGTAAACAAGGATGTATTTTCAATAGTGAAAATAAAGACATTTATCGAATACGATATTAACATGCTTTTCTGATAATTATCACTGATGAGAACAAAGTTCACTTGCCGAAGTATGAAATAATTCGAAAGAGAAGTGACCATCGATTGACAACAAGAAACTGCGATTACAGAACCATAACTCAGATTGATTTGTTGAAAATATGAACGGATGTTCATAAAATCAGATTTGGAATCATCTGCGACTGAAAGATAAACTGTTTTCTGTTAGACACTCATAAAAAATAACTTCATTTTTATCGTGGATTTTTCAATTCACAGAAAAATCTTTCTATTTAATATTTAGTTGAGAATGTTTCCCTTTTCAAGATAACTAAGAGTTCTACAACTTGTCCAAGACAGCGTAATAGCCAGAAATAAAACGCAATCGGAGAGGAAGAGAAGCACGACTATTGCAAAATTATATTTGTTCAGTTTTTGATATACAAAATCAATTGACTTGTTGCATTTCAAGAATATTTGTAATTTATCACATCTTGATGTACGTTGGATTTTTTTAAGCAATCAATTATCAATCATCGAATTGCGAATTGTACTTTATAAAAGTAACTAGGAAATTATTTGTAGGTACCAAGAGTGAGAAACTGAAAAAGACTATGAAATATGGCTAGTCTAATATGCGGTCTATATAATTTGTGCCTAAGGTCTACCCTCCAACCATGTGTTATTCACATATTAATTTACTGAGCTGCATCAGCCATAATTCTATCAATTTAGACCAATCAATAGGGATTTTTTCGTGACAAAAATACTACCAGGAAACCCACTATGACATCATACGAAAAACGGTCCGTAGTTATATCCTGTTATGTTTCCCACTCGCAGCTGCCATTGCTTAATTTGTTACAAACATTTAAATGCATTTTTTTTGTGTTTTGCTTGTACCATGAAAACTAATGAAGCAATCTAGATGTTCTCAAATTGTAGAGAATCAAAAACTTTTCAACAAGAAATTAAACCGACGAAAAAATCAACTGAAAAGCAAAAAATAAAATAAACCTTCTTAGTCTAAATGATAATTGAGCTCCTAGACTAATGCGAGTAACTGATTTTGAGTCGGCGCCAAACAAACAATTATCGAAGATCATTATCTATGAAATAAGTCATCAAAACGCAGCCGTGCATCTCGCTGCCATCATTTTACGCATTCAATTGCTAGTTTGTTTGGCGCCGACTCAAAATCAGTTACTTACATTAGTTTAGGAGCTCAATTATCATTTAGACTAAGAAGGTTTATTTTATTTTTTGCTTTTCAGTTGATTTTTTCGTCGGTTTAATTTTTTGTTAAAAAGTTTTCATTTTTTACTTTTCAGTTCCGTATTTCGTCGGTTTAATTTTTTGTTGAAAAGTTTTTATTTTTCAATTTTTTGTGGGTAAAATCTACCAATTACTACCTACCTACTTGTTTTTTTATTACTTCCAAAATACTTACTTACCCACCTTACTTCAACTATTACCAGTTAAATAATATGATTATCTACTTTTACTATTTGTTGTAATATAAATTATTTTCGTTGTTCTGGTTAGTTTATTTCATTACTTTGTATATCATTCCATCCTCTCATAAAATATACTGATTTTGACGGAACAAGAATAATGTCAGTAGCGATCTATCATTGTCAACTACGTATGTGTGTGCTAATGTTCACTAGTGGAAAATCAATTATCCCCTATTTTTCTACCCGTAAGGGTGGCTAATTCCTTTCGAAATCCAAATATAAGGTATACCCTATCTATTAAAAAAGAATCATCCAAATCGAAGAACCCAGTACAAAGTTATGCCTGATAGAATCGGTTAACGGACCAGAATTCAGAGGGTGAGTGATCAATATCCTTCATTTCGCTACCCAAGGGGTGGATTTCATCTTTTGAATTCAAATGGGACCAAAGTCGAAGTAGGATAGGAACTGGATAGGGTCACTGAAAAAAGAATTATCGGAATCGGACGCCTCAGTAAAAAGTTATGCGTGATCATACATAAAAAAATATGATGGAAAAACATAAAATATACGGGTCGAATAGAGAACCTCCTACTTTTTGGTTTCGTCGGTTAAAAATGCAAAGAAAATGAGCCCAGGCACGTTTCGATCGGATTAGTAGTAACGGAATGAAGACGGAAAAAATCTGCGTTTTTTTTAAATTCATTAAACCGCCATTTTCAAGTTTCAAAGCAGACTCTCTACGACATAGCAATGATTGATATGTCAGGCACTGTTGGATTAGTAGTTTTGGCATAATTGCAATTGGATTTTTTTAATGCACTATATTGCAGCAGACCTGGATGCGTCATAGGTGGTCCGATTTTAATTTTTCTAAAAGATTTTGAGAGTTGAGGAGTAGTACCAACTACAAAACGACTATTCTCATTTTGCGTTAAAATGCTGCGACATAGGTGAGAAATACTTGCAAACATGACCGAAAACGGGAGAGTGCATGAAAGCGGCTGAGGAGTGGGGGTAGAGCAGAAGATTCATAACGGGCGCAGCGCGCTTGTATTATTATACATACGCTTCCCCTCGACTGCTGCTCTACCCCCACTACTCAGCCGCTTTCACGCCCTCGTCCATTTTCGGTCATGTTTACATATTTTTCACCTATTTTGCAGCATTTTTACGCAACATGAGAATATACGTCCGATTCCGATAATTCTTCGAAGTTGGTCCCAGTTGAATTTAAAAGATGAAAAACACCCCTAAGGATAGCAAAATGACGGATATTGATCACTCACTCTCTGAATTCTGGTCCGTTAACCGATTCTATCAGGCATAACTTTGTACTGAGTTCTTCGATTTGGATGATTCTATTTTTATAAGATAGGGTATACCTCATAGTTGATCATATTTGGATTTCGAATGGAATTATCCACCCTTACGGGTAGAAAAATAGGGGGTAATTGATTTTTCACTCGTGAACATTGGCAGACATATGAAGTTGACAATGACAGATCGCTATTGTCATTATTTTTGTTCTCCTGCATCCGTCACAATCATTCTATTCTATGAGAGGATGGAATTATATACAAAGTAATGAAATAAACTAACTAGAACAACAAAAATAATTTATATTACAACAAATAGTAAAAATAGATAATCATATTATTTAACTGGTAATAATTGAAGTGAGGTGGGTAAGTAAGTATTTTGGAAGTAATAAAAAAACAAGTAGGTAGTAATTAGTAGATATCAGCCACAAAAATTGAAAAATGAAAACTTTTTAACAAAAAATTAAACCAACGAAATACGGAACTGAAAAGTAAAAAATAAAGTGAACCTTCTTAGTCCCAATAACTAAGCTCTTAAACTAATGTAAGCAACTAATTTTGAGTCGGTGTCAAATAAACAATCAACGAAGATCATAAAATTACTTCAAAAAAATTATCAGAATGTCCCCGCGCAACTCGATGCCATCATTTTACGCCTTACCTGATTCATTTGCTTGTTTGTTTGGCGCCGAAATTAATCACTTACATTAGTTTAGGAGTTTAGTTATTGGGACTAAGAAGGTTAACTTTATTTTTTACTTTTCAGTTCCGTATTTCGTCGGTTTAATTTTTTGTTAAAAAGTTTTTATTGGGAAATTATTCGTACGGTAGCTCTAAGCTTACTCCAGTCGCTATTTTGGTTATTCCTATTTCATAATATATTAGTTTTCTAATCTGCCGTGATAAAACTGTACCTCCAATTTCAACTTGAAATATTTTACCCGCACTGTACTGTTCTTTACTCTAAGAAACCCCCGATGTGTATGTCGAATCAAGTCATTTCCCCGGGAAGTGGCCTATTTGAAATTCTTGCTAGCTTGGACAACTTGAAATATTTTCTGAAAAATATATATGTAAATATGTTGTACATCAATATGTTGTACACATATGTAAGTGAAAAAAGTTATACGCGCAATGAGATAAAATTCACTTCGATTTTACTTGGGTTGGGATTTTCTAAAAGTTTTTGATTAATTGAGAAAATGAACTTGAAATGAACCTAAAATTATGATCAGAATCGGATATACGAAACTGAATGCAGATTTATTTCGTTCAAAAATAATCAGTTCATCATCTTCAAGATATAACAACAGAAAGTTGTGATTGATTCTTCAATTGAAAGTTTCTTCATATAATTTTTTCATTAACTCATAGTCAATCTGCTCAGATCGTAAATTCAACATTTCTCTGAAAGTTATCTCTATCGGTAAGTACCCTATTGGGAGAATGACATTTTATCGAAACTTGACAATATATTCACTCGGTAACTTTTCCTATTAATCAAATCTAGAGGAGTATAAAATGTAAAAGTAATGGTTACTTTACGTTCCTACATCCAGTTTAACGTATTTGCTACTCTTAAGTACACTTGTGTATGAACGTGCAAACATAAAATTGTCCGTAATTCAAAAGATTTATACGGTTGTTATAAAATCTTGAAATGGAAGGATTAAGTTTTTAGATTTATTTCAACTATTGTGATATTTTAGTCCCAATTGGTGATGGTTGATATTCAATGAAGTATAGAGATGTTTTTTGGTTTCTCCATAAATCACAAATCACATCATTCTTGTGACATGATGTGACAAGAAGAAAGGAAAATTGTGGTCGTTTCGACATTCAATTGACGGCTTCTTCAAGGCATCAAAATTTACATAGCATGAGCCCATCCTATTCAACAAATAATTAATTATTCAATGTCAACTAAAGTTTGTTTGTCTATTCGAAATGTGATATTTCAACAATTCTAGAAGTTTCAAGTTGGTCACAATATTGTTATTCTGCAAAATACGAATTATTGTCAAACATAAACAAGAGTTTTTAAAGAGTAATCTAATGATGGTTTGATCGAGTCGTCCACGTTGGGTTTTTGCCGAGTCCGAATCGCGATAGGGCAATGGGGGGAGTTAGAAAGTTGAGAAGCCCTGGTAACAATTGAAGATTATGGTTATTGGAATCATTCCCGACTTATTTTTGTAAGTAACATTTTGGTTCTATTCATTTAAAATTTATAACTACTGGAAAAGATTCATTACTTTATTTCATTCATTCAATCTTTCTATTCATTTTAATAGTTATTCAATCAACTAGTGTATTAATGGTGGCGATTAATGATCGAGATATTTCAACACGAGAGCGAAGCGAGCGCGTTAATGTTCGAGATCATTAATCTTCATTTTAATATACTATACTAGGAGGAAACTTACAATATTTGGATTTTAAATTACATAAATTTGACAGCGCGAAGGTAATACGATTTGACATTTGAATAATATTCGAATTCGTGTATGTTTAGTTGCATATACCACAATTATACATTAATGGACCAAATCGACCATTTACAGGTTATTAATGGTCGATTTCGGTGTATGTTTGGTTGCATGTATCACAATTGTCCATTAAAAAAAATTGAAGGTTTATAGGGGGTCATTAACGATCGTTTTCGTGTAGATTAAACAGACTCGTTTATACGAGGCCGCCGGAAATAAACATTTTCTATATTTTTCACAAAGTGTTTTCAATCTACCTAGTGAGTCGTGAAAGAACCCCGATTCACGACAATGTAATCAAAATTAAAAGAATCATCAAATAAAAGCAGTTTTGGGGGAATTAGAAGTTTTAATGAGTTTTCCCTTCATTTATTCGACTAATTGAAGACTTAATATAATTGATTGGTAAAATAACTACTATTTGACCACCATTCGACCACTAATAAGACAATTTTACCGATTTATACCTTCAGCTTATTGGATAAAAATTCATATTCGTCGGTTTAGGCATGAACCTATTCAAACCACCATTAATAATCCATTTTAAAGTTGCACAACTTCTATCGAATTTCGACTAGACGGATATGTATAAAAAGTTCCATATCGCAACCTTTCAACACGAGTGAGTATCTATCTCCGAAACTTGGTAATCAAGTTACGCGAATCGTTATCAAACTAAGTTAAACTTCAATCAACTGTGATAAGCTAGGTAGTCGTGAATCGCTGAAATATGAGGGTTCCAATATTTGCCATTCCCATTTCGGAAGCTTTGAAGCACTCTCATTGTCTCTCCTTTCGTGATTCATTTAATACCCGTCTGTCTACCTGTATGCCATTCGTGTTCAGAGTGAATCGATGAGAACTCAATTTCAATCGCTATTTTCGGAATGAACGGTACGGTTACCCAAGCAAATAATACAATTTTTAAATCGACCGTATACCGAAACCCAATTTATTTCATATTATCTTGTGATGAAAATTGAACAAGAATAATTCACTCGGATCTACAAAGCATATCTTCATGAGTTAACTCGATCTATATATAGAGAACTAGAAGTAGGATAATCCTGAAAATTTGTAGAAGCGGCGAAGGAAACGCAGGCGCGGATCCAGACCCAAATTAAAGGGGGGGGGCATCCAAAATATTAAAAGAAATATACAACAAAAATAGTATTAAAACAAAGAAGAATAATATAGTTTTATTTTGGTACTGTAAATTCTATAAGAAAAAATAAAAAAACCATGGTAAACAAATTCTAAAAATAAATTTCAATATGTAAGTTGTAAGTAATTTAAAGGAAAAATTCTACTATCCGCTTCTGTTTGTTTGCAAATCGTTTAATTATATTGGTTATTCCAATCTCATCACATACAGCTCGGTGAATGTGCATAAAAAATAATCCATTTAAACGATCTTCAGACATTCTAGACCTAATCCACGTTTTTGAGTAGAACTTCTTTCCGAACTAGCAACGCTTATGGGTAGAGTACCGAGAATATTTGAAAATGTATGAATTATCGGGAATATTGTTTAAATGGATATTGATTCAGGACATGATTTATACTTGAGTCCCAGGTTATGTTGCTATCAATATAAGTATCGAGAAATTTGGCGTTGTTTGATGATTCAATGATTACATGGCCTACTCTAACCTGAAATTTATCAATTTTTTCATTGGCCCTGCAATAAAACTGCACCAAAACAGTTTTCTTCGTATTCACTACCAACCAATTTTTTTAACACCAATTTGTGAACTCGAAGCCAATGTATTAAAATTTTTTTGGAGTTCTTCTGAGTTATTGATTTCTGCTCCAAGCGTTGCATCATCTGCATATAAAACTACATAATCCCTGGTTACATGATTTGGTATATCGGTAGAAAAATTGTATATATATAGTAGTAGTAATTCATATTGCAATTGATATAAATTCGATACGTATGTTCTGAATTATTGCTGAGTAAAAAGTGAACCAAATAGTGGGAAATCTGCTTGAAAATATCCAAAATTTTTGCACATGTGAGTACGTGAAGATGACATTCATCTGCGATGAAAGTAATTAGATCGAATGCATGCAAAAGTATTGAAATATAACCGCAAAAGTATTGAAATATCATCGCTTCAAAGATTCATAGCTACATATCGCCCGAGAACGGAGATCTCAGTAAAAAAGAGACCACTACGATAAATTCCTCAAAAAATACCACAACATTACTTATGAACTAAAGGTGTCCATACACTACAAATTATTGAAACTATGAATGTCGCTGCTGTTAAACAAATAATAAATGAAATTCAAATAAATAGAGAAGAATTGAAAAATGCCATAAAGGCAAGTGAAGCGAGATTATTGATGAAAGTGGAAAATCTCAAAACTAGAATTAACACATTGGAAGAAGAAAATCTCTTTTTGAAAAATAAAATTGAATCACTAGAGAAACATAGTAAAGAAAATAATATTGTTATATTCGGAATAGATATAGAAGACGAAATTTCAGCGGAACCCGTTATTAAAGAATTAAATAACCGTCTTGACACCAATATCACCAGCAAGGACATAAATAACATATTCACACTAGGAATAAGTAAGGAATCAAAATTGAATTCATTTCCTACTTGACAAAAAAAATGTTTTACAAAATGTTAGAAAGTTGAAAGGCTCCGGAATTTCAATTGTACAAGATCTCACAAAGAAGGAACAAGAGAAAAGCAAAATTTTGAGAAAATATCTATTAAAAGAAAGAGAAAAGGGAGAGAGAAGTTGCTACATCAAAAGGAACAAGTTGGTGATAAATGGAAATGAGTTCACAATTGACGAGTTACTGAAATCCGAAGAAAACAAATTCTTACTGAAGCCAAGCAGTACTCCTTCCACACCGACGCAGAAATTGATCCTACCGCCAGAAAGTCCAGAGCAAGAACCACGAACAACATTCACAAATTCAATCTTATCAAACGATCTGAAGAAAAAACAAACAAAAGTGGAAAATATTAAGAACCTTCGTTCTAATTCGACTCCAACGAGCATGGGGAAAAAAAACCTATAGCCTGAAAACTCGATATAGTCTCTGTCAGTTCTATCTTATACATATTTTTGAATATTCCCTTGCGATAGGATATGACCCAAACATTAGTATTGTTTATAATTGTTTATAATAGGTACCCAGGTAGATAAGATCTAACAAGTATATAGAGACAACCTGTGAATTTATTTATTTATATACTTTCCAATTAAATTATATTGGCAGTACTTTAAAATATTTATAGATCAAGTGATTTTAAATAGTCCCTATCGTTGTGATTTCATATTGATTTCATATTTTTATCTGTGTTTTTAACTATATATTTTTAGCCATAATAACACACTTCATTCAAATATTTATAGATTAGGCAATTTTAAACAACCTGATTATCTGTACTGTTGAAAACGGGGCTACAGGGTGTTGTGAACTAACCCACCACACCTGTAATACCAGACGTTATTCGTTAGGTTGGAAAAACAGTATTAAAAGCATCGACTATATGAATATAGTCGAACCGGATATGATATATGGAGCGGTCTACAAATATCAATATCCTTTCTTTCAATACCGGAACATGGGTTGTTTATTCAGGAAATACTACCGTTCAGAAAGATTCGAACTAAACAATTATTTGATAAAATAATAATGCACTCATAAAATGTTAAAAATGTATATATATATATTATTTAATAAAAACTGACACAATTCTATCAATCGTCTATGGACGTATGATAGGCAACAATATTCGTACAATGAAAGCGAAATTAGCGTATTGGCAGATAATTCTGCAGTGGCTTCACAATAGAAATAATTTTAATAAAAGAACAATCTTGAAATTCAATTGCTACCAACGACTAACAATACTTCTCTTTTTGAGATCTTTGTAATCTTGAAAACTATGGAAATACTTTTTAGACACATACACATTTTAATGGGTTGGGTTTTGCCATAAACATAAATACAGAAAAACAAACATGAGACTCACCCTATTTAACACTTATTCACTGGAGTAGTTTTAAACGGCAATTAGCTTAGAAGTTATTATTATCAGTTCGTTTTCTCCCGCGTCAATCGGTTATTCTAATTAATTCGTCCGGTATATTCGTATACAGATAAAGTTTTTCTAAGTGATCGTGAACCATTGAAATTGCGGAATCCCGTTACTATCTCTGTTTTGGAAGCTTTTACAATTTGTGGAAACTATACTGTTCACTCGTGTTTTTACTAGGAGCTTCAATACTTGATTTGAATCGGCTGAGTTTCTATGTTTGCTGAATTTAACTACACTGGTTTGGAAACTCTCATTATTATTGCACGATACTGTAATTAGACTGACTTTTTAACCTAACTTTTGAGAATGGCATATTCTCGGGTTCACTGTGGAATACCAAATCGAACTGCCTATTGTTGACATGAAACTCACGCTTTTATATGATCTTCAACACGGGAGCTAGTGGGCGGAGCTTAGTGTGTTTTATGAGTATTTTAACGAGGTGACATCGTAAAACTGATAAGGGACTTGTTTGTCTAACCCGTTCTCGCTTATCTTATGTTATAATTGGATAATATTTTACTGAATGACAGGTATTTACGATCGCTGGCGCGTTATCGCTGAGTTAATGACCAACAAGTGTGTTTATGAATTTCAGAGGTGTCTCGATTCCCGGTGATTTATAAGTTGTTTACCTCCAGTAACGATGCGGGGTGGTGATACATCGCGTTATCTCGTCTTTCAACTGCTCAGTGTTTATCGACTTAGGACGGGTGTTTTGGTAATTATTTAAACTGACTTCCTTATCTCGCTGTGACTGTAACGGGTAGCAATAAAAAACTTTGTTTTGCTCTCCTAGATGAGTCATGTAAGCATTCGGTATACAATGGTTACGTCTTGGTAATTATCTTTTAAATGCATTTCTGTAATTACAGGGCATAACAGTACTTATATATTTTAAACCATATAAGCCACATACAAGTATTTGATGCTTCTGTGGTCCTTATCAGGTACAATTTAATTTAATTTAATTTATCAATCACAAACAAGCATCTTTTTGCTTCTGTGATTTACTCCGAGTTGAAACCACTTACAAGTTATAAATTCAAATTTGTGTATGCTCTTCATCATACACCGCTGTCAAACTGAGTAACTATGGATCCTTATATACGGGATTTCGAGGTGAAAAAAATAAATACATTTACGTTGGAAACACCATCTGAAACTGATGAAATTCTAAAAATAAATAACAAATCAAATAATTTCAAAATAGTTCACAACAACATTAGGAGTATTGGAAAGAATCTGGATGAATTTAAAATTTTTCTAGCACAATTCGATTTTGAATATGATTGTATTGCACTCACAGAGACTAGAGTCATTACAGATATTAGTATATTCAATTTGCCAGGATATAAAACGATCTACAACGAAGGCGAGCTAAACCAAAATGATGGAACTGTTGTTTATATTAAAACGGACCTCTATAAACAGCACGAATTGATACACTTCAATGGTTTAGTCTTACTCAAATTGGAAGCTGACTTTCAGGGAGATCTGATGACGATCAATGTGTTTTACAGGTCTCCGTCCACTTGTATCGATGTGTTCAATCAGAATTTACAAAATTACCTTGAAAGCCAAATAAGCAACAAGAGTGAATACAATTTTTTCCTTGGAGATATAAACATTAATATTCTGGAGGAAAATGATGAAAAAGTCAATGATTATTTAACTGTTATGGCAGAATTTGGGTACACGCCTCTTATAAATGCACCAACACGCCAAAAATCTTGTCTCGACCACATCTTTATGAAAACATATAAGCAAAATATGGAAAACGTCATACCTATCGTAACCCTAACGGATATCACGGACCATTCGACCATCAGTGTTCAAGTAGTAACTGAAAAAAAGACTGCTACAAAAATTAATGAAGGAAGAATTATGAAGCGCTTCAATGAGAAAAAATTTATAGAGAACATAAAGAATACAAATTTATCTGAATATATGTTAGGCAAAGACTTGGACAGATTGACTGAAAAATTCGTGACATTTTTACAGAATGAAGTTGATCAATGCACTAGCGTCATAAGAATAAAAGTAATGAAAAAAAGAGGAAAAATTGGATATCATTACAAAAACACTAACTACAAAAAATGAAAGCAAATATAATGCAAATAACTTATGGAAAAATATAAATGAAATGTTTTGCAAAAGCTCAAAAGTCAAAATTAGCTCTATAAAAAAAGAAAACGGAGACATAACTCATGATATGACTGAAATAGTAGACATATTCAATATACCTACATAAATATGGGAGCAGAATTAGCAAGCAAAATAAGAAGGACATCAAATAATAAATTCAAGCAATACTTCAATGAAAACTCTATATTTCTTAATCCAACCACCAAAACAGAAGTTATAAATATAATAAGAGAACTCAAAAATAATAAAGCGCCTGGAATTGATGACTTAACGAGTGAAAAATTGAAATTAGTAGCTCAATACATCGCAGAGCCCATAACATATATATTCAACCAAGCAGTAGAAAAAGGACAATTCCCATTATGCTTGAAACTATCAATTATTACTCCTATCTTCAAAAGTGGATGTAGGGATGAAGTAACCAATTACAGACCAGTTTCTCTGATAACGAACATATGTAAAATTCTCGAAAAGTTGATTAAAGTTAGATTGAACTCTTATCTTGAAAAACATAAAATCCTATCCGAATCCCAATTTGGGTTTCAAAAAGGAAAGTCAACTCAGAATGCTGTGATACAGTTAACAGACCTCATCTACAAAGCCCTTGATGGAAGCAAACCATCAATAGGAGTCTTTATTGATTTATCGAAGGCTTTTGATACTGTGAACCACTCAATTCTACTCAATAGTTTAGAACATATTGGAATTAGAGGAAACCCATTTGAATTACTCAAATTGTGAGAATCGAAAATACTAAGAGTAGTGAAAGAACAATAAAATGCGGAGTACCACAAGGAACCGTGCTAGGGCCAATACTTTTCTGTATATATATAAACGAATTATTCTCAGCAGGAGCCACTGGCAAAATAATCAGCTTTGCAGACGACACCGCTGTGTTTTATTCGGGGGACACATGGATTGAAGTAAAAGAAAAGGCTGAGAAGGATATGGAATTTATTAAAGACTGGTTCGATCATAAACAACTATCTTTGAACTGTAGCAAAACCTACTTCGTCCCGTTCTGTAACTACAAATCGTTTTTGCCACACTTTCAATTTATCACAATAGGAAGCACACTTAAAATATCTTCAACATCACAAATAAAATATCTAGGAGTCATTATAGACTCTCATTTAAGATGGGACTATCACTTATAATACCACAAGAGCTTCAAAATTATCGGGTATTTCCCGATAGGTTCGTTGCAAACAAATTAAGGAGTCAAGTTTTTCAGGTTAAAAAATCACGAGCGCGAAGCGCGAGTGATTTTTCCTGAAAAACTTGACGACTTATTTGTTTGCAGGAACCTTGAGGGAAATGCCAGATAATTTTGAAGCTCGTGTGGTATCGGGATTATTTTTCCGTCCCAAAAAGTATTAAATTGGTTCCAAACTGTTTTTTTGCCTTCTCCGTATTAATGGGAACATTTCCTTTGACTTTTTTATCGATGGTGGACAGAGAACAAACTCCAAATCGACTCATTTTCATGCAAAATCTCCAATTGTCACAATTGAATTCAACCTGTCAGTTTGAAGTGTGGTTAATTTGACTGGATCATGTTTTGTTTTTTATATATAGCAACTACCAGAGAAAATTTTCAAAAAATTATCAGTATAATACCATGTAGGTTGTACCACGTGACGTCGAATGGTGCAATTCTATTGGTCGATATTTGGGTCGGAAAAATAATCACATAAACTATCTGCTGAAGAAACTGAGAACTGTTCTTTATAAGTTTCGTCAGCTGAAAGATAGGATAGACCTTAAACAAAAAAAAATAATTTATTATAGCCTAGTACAAAGCCACCTATCATATTGTATACTTGGGTGGGGCGGAGTATCAAAAACGTACCTGCGTCCACTAGAGGTGATTCAGAGGAAATTTTTGAAAATAATGCTGAACAAACCTATCCGCTATAGTTCAGACAAATTGTATGAAGAATCGGGTATATTTGACTTGAGACAATTACTATACAAAATACTTGTCTTGAATCAATATAAAGAAAAGAATAAACTCAACAAACCGAGTCACAACCATATTACACGTAACAGAACCAAATATATAGTTCCACATACAATGAAAACCATAGGGCAGAGATCATATAGTTTTTTGGGCCCAACAGCCTTTAATGCACTACCAGAAAACATACAGACCTCTGAAACACTCCCACGGCTAAAAAAGGACATAAATACATTTATTTCAAGTATTCCGCGTGAAAGAATTCGGGAAATTTTTGACCGGAGAAATTAGACAGCAACAAAAACTTATCTGTCACTGACTGATAGACACCAATTCAGTAAATTCTCCAGACAATTGGCAAGAATAACGTACGTAAATGGTTTCAGTGTTAATTTTGAAGATTTAATTTCTTTGCGATATTATATTATATTATTTTGTTCTATAAACTGAAAATTTACATGTCTTATTTTATATATAGATTATAACATTTGATTTGATTACGAACATTTTACTCCTGTAATTAGTTAGATATTAATATTTCTGTTAATTTATTTATTTATTAATATACTTTCCAATTAAATTATATTGGCAGTACTTTAAAATATTTATAGATAAGTGATTTTAAATAGTCCCCTATCGTTGTGATTTCATATTGATTTCATATTTTTATCTGTGTTTTTAACTTTATATTTTTAGCCATAATAACACACTACATTCAAATATCTATAGATTAAGCAATTTTAAACAAAGTGATTATCTGTACTTATATATTTTAAACCATATAAGCCACATACAAGTATTTGATGCTTCTGTGGTCCTTATCAGGTACAATTTAATTTAATTTATCAATCACAAACAAGCATCTTTTTGCTTCTGTGATTTACTCCGTTTATTTACTTATATATATATATATATATATATATATATATATATATGTATATAGTGTGTAGATTTTCTTGAACCGGAAGTATTTATGAATTTTGTTGATTCTTGGGAATTTGGTTCATGTATAATTCGAATAGGTACTTCAATTCATTTCCAACGTTTTGACTGGGTTCGCAGTTTTCTTCAGGGTTTATTCTAGCTACAAAGATATTGTTTGTTGAGATTCTCACATAATGTGTAAGATGTTTGATAGTTCTTAAAGTCAACAATATTATGACCTAAAACAGTTGAGTCTGAGGAAACGTTGAAAATCCAACTAAAATATTTTCGTTATTGTGAAACTTTCGGTTTCTGCGCGGGAGTAACGTCATCTTTGTTATTTTCAATGGAACACCCTGTATTCCATAAAATTTTTGGATTGCTCCTATGATTCTGATTCAAATTCATATATCATACCCTATACCCATAATGAATCGTTTTTGAGTTACTCGTATTTTTCTAGAAAAAGTGACGAATGCAGCCTATCGAACATACGTTATTATCATGTGAATTATAATTTTTAGTGATATGCAGGGACTGAATCATAATATTGAAGCTTGAACAAATCACTCACCATAATCACATCCACTGAATAATCTACAGGATGCACAAAAAAGTGGTTCTAAAAAATGAATGAGAAAAATTGAGAATCTAAATTTTTTTGAATGGAAACTTTATTTTTTCTTCTCATGATTCAATTCAATTATGACAAAAAATTGAACCGACGAAATACGGAACTGAAAAGTAAAAAATAAAATAAACCTTCTTAGTCTCAATAACTAAGCTCCTAAACTAATGTAAGTAACTAATTTTGAGTCGGCGCCAAACAAACAAGCAAATGAATTAGATAAGGCGTAAAATGATGGCATCGAGTTGCGCGGTGACATTCTGATATTTTTTTTTAAGTAATTTAATGATCTTCGTTGATTGTTCGTTTGGCGCCGACTCAAAATTAGTTACTTACATTATTTTAGGAGCTTATTGAGACTAAGAAGGTTTATTTTATTTTTTACTTTTCAGTTCCGTATTTCGTCGGTTTAATTTTTTGTTGAAAAGTTTTTATTTTTCAATTTTTTGTGGCTAAATCTACTAATTACTACCTACTCGTTTTTCTATTACTTCCAAAATACTTACTTACCCACCTTACTTCAACTATTACCAGTTAAATAATATGATTATCTACTTTTACTATTTATTGTAGTATAAATAATTTTTGTTGCTCTGGTTAGTTTATTTCATTACTTTGTATATCATTCCATCCTCTCATAGAATATAATGATTGTGACGGATGTAGGAGAACAAAAATAATAACATTGGCGTTCTGTGTATTTACATTTCCATTCAGATAGAAAGTACTTTCGTCACTAAAACAAATTGTTTTGACATAGTCTGGCTGTTGGTAAATTTAAGTTTCCATATTTTCACAAAATTCTAGTCTTCGGTCTGTGTCGTCGTCTGAGAGTTGATGAACCATTTTTGATTGGTATGGATAAAATTTGTTTTTTTTCAACACCCTGTGTACTGAACTTCGACTGACTTCACAGGTAGATGCAACGTGAGTTGTTGAAGAAGTAGGATTAGCTATTACTTCTGCCAGTATATCAATTTTTTTCTCATCAGAAATTTGAGGTCTGCCAGATCGTTTCGCATCATTAATACTACCCTTTTGTTTCAAACTCACGAAGAAGCTCCCTTAAATAAGTCCTCGAAACGGGGCGATCGGGAAACCTCTCATTAAAAATGCGTTCTGATGCATGGATATTTTGTCCAGTTTCACCAAGAATTAGGATCGCTGCTAATTTATCACCTAAAGCAAGTACCATTTCGCTTCTTGAAGCACTTAAACGTTCGGCTCACAACAGTTTAACAAATTATTAAAATGTACCAAAATATTGAAAGTACCAAAAGCTGCTAAAACAGTTAAACGTTCGATCAACAATACACAAATTATTAAATGTACAAAAACTTGGACAATTACAAAAACGTCGAATTAGGGAGACTAACAAAAACGTCAGCTCATTTGACAACTATCCAGAGGCGGAGCTTGAATTTGGAATTTTAGTATTAACTGATTTAATTCATCACAGCTTTGCGTTTTTTGAAAGCGAGTTGCCAAAACTGCCATAAACACAAACAAAATTAGTATCATTGAATGGGTTTTTTCGATACCTTTTAGAAGAGGTGTCGCTTGCCGTAGGGTTCCATTTGAAATTATTGGTCACAATGGCCTTGTGACGTCATCTTTGACGATTTAGTCATTTATCATCACTAGTAGGGAAGTTTACAACCTTTAATATTCAGTTTACAAATTTCACTTGTTTATGTATAATCGTTCCAAAAATAATAGGGGGGGAAGGGACTTTTGAGGAGCACTGTATGATAATAAGTGCCAACGTATAAGCAACCCGCCGCGCGGTGATACACTCTCCTCCGCTGGCTCGATCCCCCACTACCGCTACTCGACTATGCCTCGAGCGCACTTTCAAGCGTTTGGAGTAACTTTCAGTGACATTTTCAACATATTTCCCACCTCTCAGGTAAAAATACACAAATTGTGTGAATCTGAACTAGGGCTAATTTTATAATAGAATTGAAACATGAAAAGAAAAAAAGGGGCTTCCATTTGAAAAAAAAAAGATATTTTCAATGTTCAATGTTCACTTTCTGGGCCCACTTTCCGCACAACCTGGGAATTATTCAGTGGATGTGATTATGGCGAGTTACATGAACACTGCATTTGTCACTTTTTCTAGGAATATTCGAATAACTCAGAAACGGTCCATGCTACTCTCAGTACTCTTTATATAGATCGCGTTAACTCATGAAGATATACCCTGTATAATGTGTTCCAGATCTTGCTTTAATCTCAACAAAAACTACACTGAGAAAAATCCGTAGGTAGTGTATATGGATTTGGTAATACCTACAATAGTTACCATACTATACAGGGTTCAAACTAACTTATGGCGGTACCGCTAACAGTTGATAGTTCATCAAAAAATTAACTTATTAGGAAAGTTCGAGTTTTAGTCCGTTTATTACTCTTTGAAAAACAATAAAGTAATGCACTTCGACAATGAAATTCTCGATCGCAGTTTACTACTGAAATTTACCGCGTACCGCCCTGCATAAACTAATAATTCACCTTGAACTTGCTGTGACTGAACGACCCACCGATCATACGCCTGACCTTATATACCCCTATTCTTGGCTTCCGGGATCGTCTAGCAGCTCGTAGAAATTGTCCAGATCATTCAATGTGAAAACCGTCGCTACATTCTTGGAATTCTGTCCCGGTAAGCGACCGTTACAAGGCCTGGCGTATGCGATATAACAACGCAGCGGCGTATTGTACTTACTTTCGTAACTATTTCTATGATTGCGTCCAAATTAGTTATATTTGAAAAACTATTCTACGTCTTCGCTAACGTTTCGCGAGTATATTTCTTGCTTCTTCAGAGATATAGCCAATTTAGTCATGAACCATTTCCTAATCATTGACAAGGTACCATTCCAAATATTTTTTTATTTTGCTTCGTCGCCGACATTCTAACAGCTATCCCCAGATACAAAAAAGAAGAAGTACTGAACATTTTCAACAACCTCCACACAAGAATTCAATTCACCCTAGAACATGAAGAAAACAACTGCATTCCTTTTCACAATGAGAATTCTCAACTTTCTCTCGAACCATCCATTATCCCAAAAAAATGTCTATCATCAAAGGTCTGAAACACAGGGCCTTATCCCTTAGAATACAATCTCAAGAAAATTAAATTTATGTTACTTCAAAACCATTATCCCAGATCCTTGATAAATAAAATTTTATTCAACCGCTCTATTTCTAACATCAATACGGGTTCCAGTGAAGGTAATACAAAATATTTCAGATTAACTTACGTCAAACCACTATCGGAAAAAATAAACAAGTTTCTACAAAATGATAAATCATCGTAAGCACTATAGAACGACAACACATTGAGAAAAATACTTCCTAGAGTGAAGGATGAGTTACCCAAAGGGTCACAGTAAAACGTTATATACAAAATCGATTGCGTGACTTGTGATAGTAGATATATTGGACAAACGAAACAGTTATTGAAAAATAGAGTCAAACAACACACAAACGATTGCAGAGACCTATCCAGATCTGCAAGATTTGCACTTTCAGAACACCACCATAACCTAGGTCATCATTTCGATTTCAACAACACAACAGTTTTAAACTACGAAGACAATGAACTGAGAAGACTAATTTTAGAAATGATATACATAAATAGTCACAGATATGCAATCAATAGATTAATAGACATTGAATACCTCAGTAGGATTTACAACAATATAATTGCTTTCCCAATCACTTGAATATGACAGTACAAAATAAAGATTCCAAAGTTGTGAAATCGGTCGATGATGAACATAAACCTTCCTCAATGTATAACGTACACATATCCACCCAGTCATTTGTAAATGTTGAAAACCATTTCGTTACTCCCATCTTTTTTTGTTTTATCGATGTTTCACACCTGATTGTTTTAATCACACTCGAATGCCAATTGTTAACCAGAACGTTCCTTTTTTACACCATTTTATATATTAGATTATGATTTTTAACAATAGATCCATTGACATAAGTTCAACGACGACTTGTAACAATGCATATCTCGAACAACCTCAACGAAGTACTTCGTACGATTGATTACGCCTAAGGTAGGTTGACTTTCTTTACATACGGAACTATAATTGCATTGTTCCAATGTAGTCGTGAACTAACAAAACGTTTTTTATTTATATTATAGCTCTGAAGAAGCGAGAAATATACCAGCGAAACGTTAGCGAAGACGTAGTATATTTATGGATTGTATACTTCGGAACCGTGTCCAGATCACTGCTGGTATCAGTTAACACTGATCGACCGAAAAACACTGCGTCGTTGCAGTAACGTTATTGTCTTTGAATATTTTGCATTGTGGATAGTGCTAGAATTGTGTGAAGTGATTTGGATAACAACCTATAAGGTCTGTAAATACGTCGAAAATATTTTTCATACACTACTAAAATTCGCGAATCCATCATACATACATTTCGTTCGTAGGTAGTTTGTTTTCATACATGGTGAAAAATTGACTGTTTTGTAGAGGTACAATATTAAAGACAAGAACATGTTGAAAAACAAAAGGTTTAAATTCGTTTCGCGGTCGTCGGCCAAAAAACATCTTGTTGTTAGTTGCTTTGGCTGACCGGAGCTAGTTCGAATCGTGGCATTCAAGCAGAAGTAGACACACGCAGTAAATTTTTGTTCCTCACGTATCTATTGACGAGACCAGACAACAGCGTCGTAAAATTTGATATAATTCTATACGAAAGCATAAAATGGCATTCCAAGATTGATCCTAACCCATCAATGGAATCTCTGTATCGGCATCGAACTCAGTGTAGGGATATACACTTCAGTGAACTAAACAGGGTTAGAGTAGTATCATTGTTGCCGACGATAGGAAATAAAGAACATTTTTCACTTGCTTCCCAACCATGCTAGGTAGACACTCAAATATAGTAGACAGTAGTATTATCTCAATCACCACGTATACGTAATTAATGATTTAATCGCTATAATTACTGTAGTTAATTAATGAACTATAGCCCAGTTCCCAGTTCACCTACTAGCTGGATGCATCGAATTTTTTTGTACCGTTATCAATATCAAAGAAATATAAAATAATTTTGCCCTGCAAATTCATAATTTTGTACTGAGAGAACATACACAGACCACTGATTATATGAATTGTGGGAAACCCTGTGTAATATGGAGATAGTTTTAATTTAAATCGAATTTCTGTGATATCCGTGGATACCACTTTATGCTTCCATACTCCCGGCTAGAGCGACATTCGAACATTGGCATTTAATGAATTAATGATATGGTTCAAGAAACTTCTAGGGTCACTGAATATTGTTAGGAAAAAAATTCGATAGCATCTATAACGTCATGGTGGATTATATCGACAACGAAAGTTGATAAAATTAGGACTTCGTAACGCTAGGATAATTCGTACACTTTTATCTTTATGAATTGTAGTTTTCTCAAATCGGACCTTCATACACCTATTGTAAAGGTTGGTAATAGTGTTTATTTTATATTTCCACATATTGTTATCCATGTCATCATATTGTATCCAGGAAAATTATGAAATAAACATATTACTATTTTTATCCTGAAAATTGTATTTCTCATCCGATACTTCTGGCAATTTCAAATAGTTTCACATTTTGGTATTATGAATTTGGCATGCCGAACACTATTCAGATTCAGTAATCTGCATAATTTTCATTGTTTTTGAAATAATGTATATCAAAATTTCAAATAGTTTCTATTACTTTGAAAATTTACAGTCATTTGAAATGATCTTGAATGTAATTTAAATAATCATAATTATAGAACTGACATTAAGATACATTTGAAAAACAGATAATATATTTTAAATACTTCAATGTACTTTAAAATACCATCGAACACTCATTTTTTTCCCTTTTACTCGATAGGCGGAAAAGTCATGTTAATAGCACCCAAAAAAATGACATAACTTTGAAACTGGATTCGTTTCGATTCTCATTAAACCCCTCGGCATCAGTCGAGATCATTTTCTCATATTTCGAAGTGACCAATGCTCCAAAGGGATCACAATTTACTGGACACTAGAAAGTTTAAGGAAATAATTGATCCATCATTAGGAAAACTGCCACTATTTGAATGAGAATCCAAGTTGGTTTATTTTTTAATATTAGTTTTACAAACTCAATCAGAATGAGCAAAAACAATAAAAAAGAAATAGTAACGCTTTAAATATCAAATATTATTTCAAAATATTTGAAAAATGTATCTTGGAAGTTTTGTGACCTGATTACAGTAAATCATAAATTTTGTTGGGGTAAGGTCCAGAAACTGAAACCATTATTATTTGCCGACGTTTCGACTTTTATGAAGTCATCTTCAGGGCATTACAAATAAATATATATATATATATATATATATATATAATTATACATATATACACCTTGACATACATACACACACATACAACACACACATATACATACACTCGTGTATATTACGTTATAAAAGGGCATATGTGGAAAATAACAGGATTGTATACTCACATTAACACCAGTTTTATTTATTTCATAGACAAAGGAATGAAACTCCTGGAATATCCTTTTTTTTTCTCTTGAAATTAGTGTTATAAAGAACACAATATTTATTAATGTATAAGTATGGAACATATAAGTTTGATTCAATGATTCGCAATACATTATAACATGCATAGTCTTCTAAAATGTTTTCAACAAAGAAATGTGAGTATTTTCGCAATCCTAGGCCTAGTATTATTACTTTTTTGGAAAATGTATTTATCGAGGGTAATATCATAAGTGATAGGGGTCTTATCGCTCATATTTTTTTGAAATTTTCGAAAAAGCATTTTGTCTGGAAATTTTACTGAGTGCGATTTGTGGTTTCATTATCTGATTAAACCACGAAAGCGAAGCTTGAGGGAAAAGTTACAAAAATAATTTTCGATCCAAAATCGAACGAATCGTGTCCGAATAATTACCGTTTCTAAATGCTTCGTTCTACAGATTCATTCATTCACAATGATAATTCATTGCTCTTGAACTCACCCAAAACCTGAAATATGTATACATTTTTCACTATCAGATCAAATATGTTTGTAACTGGAACCGATAAAAAAAAGTTCCTTGGTATGGGATCAAACCCGAGCCTACCGCGTGAAGGATTATCATGTTAACCACTGCTCTACGAGGACACTTATTGAAATACTGAAAATGATACAATTAAATTGTTCATTGCCTTACTTAAAAAACTGAGGCTTTCTGACATGCTGAAAAATATATATTTGTATTCAAATATCAAATCACTGTATGTAGTGAGTTCAAAATCCCTTATTCCATCAATTTTGTATTTCCTATTTCCCTATATAGGATTTGAATGCGTTGACATTCAATTCTGACAGGACCAAGTGTCGTTTTATCGTAAAACAATATCTAATTGGTTTTATCAGTATAAAACAGCGGGAAGACGGTGTATTACTGTAAAACTGATCTGATTGGTTCTCTGTTTGAAATTTTGCCAATTTGATTGGATCAAAAATAATGAGGGGAATAGTCATAAAAACAAGTTTTTTCTTTTTTGTTCGATTTCAACTTGAATTACCTATTATAATTTCTGATATTGTATTTTTCAATAGGTAGGTACTTTTGTTGTAAAAAATAGATACATTTGTTGTTGATAAGATTTATTATATGATTTGTGAAAAGAGTACATCGTATCTCGAAGTGGAATAGAATGTGCCGCGAACTAAGAACAAGACTAAGAGTTTTCTGGGAACAAATCTTATATGAATATATTGGTGCAGTGTTCTTAAATACAAATTAAATTCCTAATTGTCTAATGACAATATGAACAAAGTTATCTGCATCATTGTGGGGCTGACAAAACCGTTTCAGTTATAAATAAATCAAAATACTAGAGGGTCATCAACAACCAGATCCGTTATCTGTCACATGACTTTCGAGGGCGTTAAACATCAATTAAAAATATTTATAGTTAAAAAAATCCGAAAATTATTCCTTGTCAGATCACGGCTACTTTATAAAAGCTACTCGTGCGCACAGGGCTCTAATTACGAACATCATTCATTCGAAATTTGTAATTATAAATCTATAACCAGTTTATAAGGAACTGTTCTCAAAATCAACGGCTTCTACGAGAAATTCGTATTCGTTATATGTTATCCTCCCCCAGGCTATATATAAGTATCAAGGTAGGTCAACGGAAGGCAGTTTCGAGTGTTAACCTTGACTGAACGGTGCGCCAGCTCTATATTAACTTCTACTGCTGGTTTCTTAAGCATGGGCGTGGCATCTGGTGAATGTCTGCAACTGGAAAAAATGATACAGTTCTTACACATACAAGACTCTCGACTCTTTACAATAAATGGACTGCTAGAAGTTGATGAATGGGGTTATGTTCCAGACAAAGAGTTTCTCTTTTGTGACGAATAACGTCGATAACGGCTCCGAGACACAAAATTTGAATATAATTGTTTCCTAGAAGACATCATTACGCAAACAATCGTTCTTCGGTTATTCTTAATCATTTCGATTATGCATATTTGATGAGTTTGACGCAACTCCAGGAAAGTACCTCATCTCCGTACATTAGTCACGAATAATTGGAAATTTCTAAAACGCGATATCAAGGTGTTGATGTTAAGCATTGTAGATGTATAAGAAAAAGATTTCGATTTTGTTTGTTGAATTATCTTAATGGTTATTATAAGTAATACCAGCATGTTCTGTTTACACTGAGTGAGCAATAAGCTACAAAATTATGAGAAAATATTCAAAACAGAGTGGGGTATTTTGCTTCATGAATAATAAGCAATTAATATAACCATGAACAATTTATTATCACTACGAATAATTTGTAATTTGTAAATTATACCAATTTGGAATAGTATGCCCGTAATTATGGCATGATTTTTTGTTGGTCCCGACATTACTAGATGTCTTTGGAGTAATTCCAGAATTATTCAGTATATTCTGTACCGAATGTAATTGTAAATACGATTTCATAGAGTTGGAACTTCCATCTCCGTTAATTCCCATAACGTATTGTTCTTCAACGCCAGATTGTAGTCACTTAGAGTAATTTGTTATTTTCACCTTTTTTGTGTCCAATCCTATCTCTCTACAAACAGTTTTGTCATATTATTTTATTATTAGTATGTACAGGGACATTTTTGTACCAACTGTTATTAATATTTTTATTCCACTTGCCATTTACCGCCACAAACATTCTTGCCATTTGGAATATTCCACATTTACAGTATCAGTTCCCATATAACATTACAGAACACATTTCAAGATTGTTTGAATTAGGTTTTTCTACGATCGTGCAGAAAGTTACTACTTTTTGCACTATCTACTAGGCCAAAAGTTTAACTTCTTTGCACTAGTGCAAAAAATACTTTGATACTCTATTGATTACGAGTTTGATCTAAAGATTAAAAAAATCTTGTAATTTGAGTGTACGTATGAACATGATAACTATAGATACTTAGGTACCATTAAATAATCCACAAAACGTCAGTTTTATATTAAAAAAAAATTATTCTAATTTTGATTAATCTAAATCTTGTAACTAATGAAAGCATATACATAGTTACCTATAGATATCGTCTGACAGTGATAATTTCCGTAATTAATTGCAAGTTGTAAGTTTAAAATTAAACTGTTAAAAAAAATCGGATAGTGAGATAGAAACTATTTGTACTCTATAATATAATTGGAATATTGAAAACCCAATGCAATACACAGGACACTATTTTCGCGGATCTTCTGCAACATTAATTGTGAAATCGATGGCTCAAATTCTGGAAGGTGAACCAAGTACCAGTACAAGAAACTTCATAACAATTCCAAAAAGAGTTTTGAGTGAAGGACTTGAGACCTCCACAAGCAAAAACGAAAACTAATTCAAAAAAATACTGTAACAGAAGTTTGTCCATCAAATTGCTCTATCTGCGATATATAAATTAACTCAAAAAAGTAAATAACGTTAGTTTAAACTGTTCATGTTATTGGTAGAACTATTCTAAGAATTAGTAATATTTCTTGAATTGTAAAATACTCTCTAATAAAATTTGAAATAAAAACAAATTTAATTTGATCGTAGAAAGAATGTTGTGTTCATCATGTGCAAAAATCATATTTGTTGCACTCAGCATAATTGCAGCTCACGACTTCGTCTCGAGCTGCAAACTTCATACATAGGGACAAAGATACACTTTTTGCACTAGTTACACAAATAACTATTAAGCCACTAAGTCTCTGCACACCATTTATTGCCACCTTGACGGGTTTTGGGTATTATTGGGTTATATGCAATTATGCTCATTAAACAGCTTTTTTGTCAGTTTTTCAATATTATGAGCCATCTTTGCCCAGTGGAATAACCTTGATAATCTTAATTGAAATCTTTATTGAAATAGGAATTCCTAATATAAATACAATGGTTGTTCAGATTATACTAATTTGAATTCAAAAACAACAATAAAAAATAAAAATAAAATAAATACACAAAGTACAGTTGATTACATGACATGACATCACAGTTGAACACATTTTTGACCACATCTTGAAACATTTGAACACATTAAAACACATTACAAGCAGTTAAAAGAAGTTAAAAGAAAATATCTCATATAAAATTTATATCTAATAACTGTATATCTAAAAACAAATATATCCCTAAAGAAAAAAAGTATATCTTAAAGACATTGAAGACATTGAATATCAAATCAAGATAAACTACAATATGTTGATTCATGAGTTGAGTGACATAACATGGCTTTTTAGCCGGTTTTTAAAAGAATGTAACGTGGCTGAGTTCTTCATTGGTTTGGGAAGTTGATTGAAATCGTTCAATCCCTTGAAAAATAGCGAGTTCATTGAATATTTTGTTCTTGTTCTAGATATGTGAAATTGATCAGTTGTCCTTGTATTGTGCTCATGGATCTGATTATTATAAGTGATAAAGGAATCGAAGTATTTTGGTAATAAGTTTTTGGTGATTTTGAAAATGAATACCATAGTTAAATAGAAATATCTTTTACATTTTATATTTTATACTAGCTTCTCTGCTTATTAACATGAAACATGGTACTTGAAAAAGCCCTTGTAAGGCGAAATACGTGTCGTGGTTTGTAATCAAGTATAGGCTGCGTCAATTCAAAATTTACAAAAATATTTTTCTGATTTTTGTGTTCCATATGATTTGAGTCTCCTTGTGATCACTTTCACCATCAGAAATAGAAATAATTTTTCACGGAAAAAATTTGCAACAATAGTCTTTGCAAATCTGATTAATAAGTTTGGTTATTCATTGAAAAATATTTCCGAAAGTTAGTTGAGATTGAGATCAATATGACGTGGAAGATAAAACTAATAGTTTCTTGCCTACGTTTCGAATTTAACATAACATACATGAAATACAATTTTATTAAAAGATCTACTTTTGCTGAGTTGGTACCTTTCGAATTATTCATATTTTCTGGAATTTATGATTATAGGAATTATATGAAAACCCATTGTTACAGTCCTGATGATACAATAATTAAATTGAAACCATAGATTTTTTCGACTTTCTATCAATCCCAATCCGAATAAACCTACGACATAAATAGTTACTGCATGGATTTTTCAATATTATCCACCATGTTTTTATTTGTGGGCGAAATTGAAATTGAGGGTCGTGTAGAAAAAATTATGAATATTGAGCGAGAAAAATATTTTTCTTGCAACTTTATGGTGATTTCAACTAATAGCGAATATAGATAATATATACAATCTTGAACAAATTGTAAATTGCATTATACAAAAATGGAATTTTTCGAAAATTTGGAGGGTCTTCCATATCAATGTATCCCTGAAACGACATTTCAGCATTGGTTTCATCCTGACCTGATTCACGTCACGCTGAATATCTAATTTGATATGACTTGTTTTAGGGAAAATATAAAAAAATTATCAAATTATATATATATATATATATATATATATATATATAATATAGATTATAAGCTTTTCATAATACGACCAACGAATGGTGGCCCCTCAGCTGCCTAAACCGCAACTTGAAACAATAAAAACAGCGCCAAGATCAGGGGCCACCACCCGTTTGTTACACTATATCAAATATGAAATATCCGGAAAAAAATATGAAGTTTATCATGGGAAGGAAAAAGAACACTTCGAAGATAGTTTCCC
This sequence comes from Gonioctena quinquepunctata, assembly GCA_018342105.1. Taxonomy (NCBI): domain Eukaryota; kingdom Metazoa; phylum Arthropoda; class Insecta; order Coleoptera; family Chrysomelidae; genus Gonioctena; species Gonioctena quinquepunctata. Next base: position 121,525 of record JAFIRS010002773.1, on the reverse strand, counting down.
ACCCAAATTTTTCGTAATTTAATATCAATTTGGTTCTACTGAAGAGCCGTATCTGCACGTCTAATCTTGCATCGAAATTGGACGTTACCTGAATAATGTTGAAATTTACCAAATTATCACGTGATATATGAGCCAGGTATAAATAGTTGTATCAATTATAATATTGCTTACGGCAACATGACCTGAGTAATTCTAATAATTATAGAGATATTTGGTAATACAGAGCAACCATATTTTCACCATACAGATACAGGTGGATTTATCACGCCATTTATATGTAGGATGTTTTCGGAGTACGTGAAGAAAATTCGGTAATTGATTACCTGTGACATTTTCTGACGTTCTTAGTACAAACATGGTCAGAAACTGCTTAGTTACTGAGAAATGAATAAAAAATCTACTTTTTGTAACATCACTCATAATTGAATTGAAAACTGGAAAAAGTTTTGTCAATTTTTGAAGACTCCTATAGGATACTACTCATTCTGTGAATCAAGAGTTTTTCTTTCGATATTTTCAATTCAAAAAATGTATCTTGTAGTTCACGAAATTGAGTTGGACTCACTGGCAATTGATTATAACTCTCAAAAAGCAGCAGGAGTACTTTCGTTAACAAAAGTGAATGCACATTTAGAACGTTTCCAAAATTCATTAACATTTTAAATGTTATTTTTGCTCAATTCAACGTTACTGGTGAAAAATTAATATTGACATGAGGCATATCATTCACAGAAAATACCTAGTTCCTCTTTTTTAGTTTTTGTGATATTTGAAAAGTGAGTACACTCTCTAGGTATATCAAAAAATGATATTTGCAGAATGTTTTTCGCCCGAAAACTGATTCCATTACGCTGTAAAGCCAGTTGATGAGCTTAGATATAATATAAACAAAATAAAAACATATCGGTAACTTATTAATATGTTTTTCCCTCAATGCATTTTTTATATTTATATTTGAAAACAGTTCATCTTTCCGTTTTTGATCGAATTATGTCAGTGACTCTTGAGGTTGTTCAAAAAAGATTCTGTAATTACCATTAAATGACCACAATTTAAAGGGTACTTGTCAATAAATATGAATGAATGTTTTTGAAGCATTTCATGGAAAACATCGATTATACAGAATTTCGCATGACTCACTGCTATCTCCTTTTGATCTCCCATTGGCTGTTTCATTATAGGCAACTTTAGGAAAAAAATCACCCGAAACATTTATGCATATATGAAATGCAGTGCATAAAGTACACAAAGTCGTCTTCACCAAGGATTCAATATAAATTGAAACTCGATTGGTAGACCACAGGCGAAAAACAACTACTTTCCTAGCAAATACCACGCAGAACGTTGAATGATATTCACCTGACAATCCATGCAAACTTCCATATAAATGGATATTGTTCGCAAATGTTTCTTTCTGATAAGCTCGATTATGTTCAATTTATGTCGTGTCCGCCTAACAATCCACATACCGGTTTCAGGCTTTTTGTCCCTCATCAGTACGGAGTAGTCACCAGCCAGAGATCCGGAGAGCTCTGGCCGAAGCGAGACACAACATAAACAAAATCACCATCAAGCTTACAACATCTTTAGGTACGTCGGAAAAGATAACTTTTAACCGGCCGCACCTAGTAACAGAAAGAAACACTCCATACATTTCTCCTACCTCGATAGGATTCTAATGAAAGATTTCCTCTCAGTAGGAGTGGCTTAGGTTGCCCGACTGGCATATATTTAATGAAAGAAAAAGCCAAGTGAAGGGAGATAAAATATGAAATGCAGTGCATAAAGTACACAAAGTCGTCTTCACCAAGGATTCAATATAAATTGAAACTCAATTGGTAGACCAATACATATGTCTACTTTCAATCTAGCGGTTATATTTCTAGATGTTCCTATTTCCGATTTCTACAAATACTTTCATTTTTTCCTATATCTGTTAATATAACATACAATTTTATAAAATTGGGCGCTATTCGAAATGACGTAAATTATTCCTAAAATTATTTGGGGCATACTCTCACTCTATATCGGTCCAATTTAACATAATCCCATTGCAATGTTCGGCGAATATCACTTGAAAAGAATGAATTTTCGCCTAGAAGACATTCAGATCACTATCGTCACGAACCCTCGCTCGGAAAGCATTTTTTGATAAGAGAATAACAGTTCATTTCCAAGGAAAATATGCAAATTCCCGCTTGAAAATTTCCCCGTTAAACGACAATTCCGCAAATTACACTGTCTACGAATTTCCCGGCTGCAGAATCAAGCAAGCAGGGCTATTTTGAAACTTCCTTGCAAAAATCAAGTAATCTGTTCGACTACAAGTGACCTGATTAACTTTGCATGCTGCAGCGGCGTAACAATAGAGGTTCTAGGAATTAGGTGCTCTTCATTATTTATGCAGTGGAGGGCTGCAGACCCTTCTCAAGACCTTGATGTTTCGTTATAATAGTTTAATGCTGGCCTTCGTTCGGAACCGGAAAATCTTATATGTATACCTAAACATGATAATGGGAATTTATATAAATTCTTCGATTTGAAAAAAGATGTTCTGAATATGTTTTTCACATGATTATCGAATGACGAAGAGGAATCAATAGTTGTTACGACTACATTTTTTGTTGAGTCGACCCATTTAATTTCAGCTTTATTCATAGAAAAAAAAAATCTGCCATCAATATTCACTACAAATAATATTGCTTGCGTCAGATCTATAACGCTCGTAGAAAAATTCAGCCGAGTTTACCAAAAAACATCGAGGAAGCTTTTGACTTCCATGACGAGGCAAACATACAAACCTCTATAGGTGAGCAATTTTTATTGTATAAATACAGAAGTGAACAGAGAGTAATATTTTCGTGTAAATCAAATATTCAGACTTTGGAAAAAGTCACACAAATTTATTTAGATGGTACGTTTAATTATTGTGCGCAATTTTTGTGTCAGCTTTTCACTTTACACGGTTATTGTAATGGGCATTACATTCCATTAATTTTTTCATTGTTACCTAATAAACGCTCAGATACGTATAAAAACTTATTTAAATCAATAATAAATATTTGTAAACATAATGGTGTTACATTAAAAATTTCAAAAATTGTTATCGATTTTGAGAAGGGTATCCACAAAGCAGTCGAACAAATTTTTCTTTTAGCACAAATAATTGGCTGTCGGTTTCACCTTGCCCAATCATGGTTTGAAAAATTTCAAGAATACAGCCTTATATCCGAATATAAAAATGAAAATTCTGATGTTGGTAGATGGCTACGAATGACTTTTGGTCTTACATTTTCAAGTCCTCACGACGTTAGCGAATGCTTTGTTTTTGATTTGCTTGCGATAGCACCAATAGACGAAAAAATTCAAAAGTATTCCAATTACTTAACAAATAATAATATAACAGAAGAGTCTGTTTTTCCACTCTTTCTTTGGTCTGAGAATTCAGTTGAGCTTACACGAACCACTAATGCTTGTGGATCTTTTTATAAAGCACATCCAAACATTTTAATTTTTTTGGAAAAACTTCAAGAATTTCAAATTGAAACTTATGTAAAATTACGAAGCAACAATTTAACGGCTCAAATACATAACAGTAAAGTAAAAAATCGTCAAAAATGTATAGCAAAAATGATAGAATCTTATTCTAAAAATGAAATTAGTCGACTACATTTTATTAAGTGGTTTCTTTTCACTGTGCTGTAACTATTTGATATTGTATTTTTATTATTATGAGTAGATAAGAATTATAGAACGATAGAAGCTTGTGTGATATATATGTTGTATGTTTATAAAAAATTATTTTATCAAGTGAGTTTCTTTTCACTGTGCTGTTACTATTCGATATTGTATTTTTATTATTATAAGTAGATAAGTAGTATAGAACGATAGAAGCTTATGTGATGTATATGTTGTATGTTTAAAGAAATAAAAAATTATTGATTTAATAAATAAATGAAAAGTAAATACATTTTTTTTTCATAATATGAAAGGAATAAAATAAAAATTAATTGGTTAAAATATTGTTTCTTTCCGGGAACCAAATAACACATAAAAATTAAGTAAACCCAAAATATTGGAAACCGAATTACACATTTTTTCAGGCCCATCTTAATCTTGGAACCAAATTTACATGTTCCCGTTAATATGCGTGATACAATTTTGTATTTCATCGGATTTGCTAGATAGAGTTGAACTTGACCTGATTTGGTTTCTTTGAATAAGAAACACAAGAGATCCTGATCGAGTTCAACTTTTTGAGCCCCACCTGTAGTACAGCTAGCCATCCATTTCAATGATATTTCATCAGAACCAATGTACTTGAGTTTACTAGTTAGTAATTCAAAATTAACTGAATCAAGTGCTTTACTTTGATCAAGCATAACTAAAAGATAAACTTCTGAATAGCCCCACCTGTAAGATAGCTGGCCATCAATTTCAATAATATTCCATCAGAACCAATTCACTTGAGTTTACTTGTTAGTAATTCAAAATTAACTAAATTAAATGCTTTACTTTGATCAAGCATTACTAAAACAGAAACTTCTGAATTGCCTCCATATCATCAACCACTTTAAGTAATATTCCATGTTTTTGGCGAAATCCAGATTGTATGGCATATGGAAGTAATCGATTTTCATCTAGAAATATTTGTATTCACTTGTTTGCCTATATTCATGCCAACTTTCCCTATGAAAAAAATTGGTGTACCCGATGACAAAGGATTTCTTACAGTCGCCGCTTCACCCACTAGTCTTCATATGAATGTCGTCAAACTCCAAGTAATAAAAGCCCGGAACTTTTTCATATGTGTTGATGAAAACCTCACAAAAGCATATTTTGGAAGTTCAGAAATTTAAAACTAATAAAAACAAAGGATATGAATCATTTTTCGCGAGAATGGTGTATTCCTAATGGTTTCTGTTTTATGATATACTAGAAAGTTGTTTTAATTGTTCTGTTCATGTCGGCCATAAACCGTGAACAATGACATGTTATGGAATATATTAGAAAAAAAGTTGAAACGTTAGCACGTTCATACTGGCGACCATTTATAAATAGTTTATTGCCTCGTGAAGTGGAAATGAAAAATGAAAATAATTACGGAATGCGTAACTACGACTATTATCAATGGATGACAAACTTTTCATGGAAATGAAGTTTAGAGCCATTGCCGGGGTAATCTATATATATATATATATATATATATATATAGATAGATATATATATATATATATATAATGGGCATGAACGTTGTTGAATGTCAGATGGCTGGTTTCGAGATTGTTTTATCTGTTATCGTTTTTTTTATTTTTTTAAAAACACATTGGAGTATTCGACCTATTCAGTTATAAGTATGTGGGCTCTAGAGTTAGAATTCATGCAAGACTTTTCCGTGTAAAAATGTAAAGATCAGTTTATTTTTTCTTTCATATTTTTTGTTGTAGAATGAGTGTTTGAAATAAGTTATTGTAGATTTGATCGAAGTTATTTATGTCGTTTCTATTGTTAAGACGGTTTGTATCTATTTTGATGTGAATCATTTCGAGGTAGTTTCTAACTTTTGGATTTTTTCTTTTGTCAAAATTTCAACCTTGTCAAAATCGAATTTATGTTGATTTTCCTTTTCATGTTTAGATAATGCTGTGATCGTTTTAGAGTATTTGCGGGCTTGAATTCGGTTCTGTAGGTATTGATTGAATTGGCCTATTATGTAATAGTATAAAATGTTATTTTTTTTTTGCAATCGATGTTGTTATGTTGTATTTTTCCACCATTTTGCTGATTTTATTGTATAATTTTGATACGTATGGTACGGGTATATATTCTGTTGTTTTTGTTTCATTGTTATCATTATAAATAGCATGAATCCTTTTTTGGATCGTTTTTTCCACATAGTGATCTGGAAAGTTATTTTCTTTTAGGATAATTTTAATTTTTTCGAAATTACTTTTTCTAAATTTTGGGTGAGCAAGTTTTATGGCTCGGTCGTTCTGAATAACATTTTGTTTAAAGCTAAGTGGTGCATTTGACAAGTAGTTTGTGTAGCGATGTGATAAATTGGGTTTCGTGAACCAGTTTGTGAATTTTTTTCCAAAATTGTTCTACATTACAGTTGTATCGAGAAAATTTACACGTAAAAGTCTTGCATGAATAACAATAGAGCCCACATACTATAACTGAATATGTCGAACACTCCAATGTATATAAAAAAAAATAAAAAAAAAACGATAACGGAATAAAACAAACTCGAAACCAGCAATCTCAGATATGCAACAACGTTCATTCCAATTGTGAAACATGAACACGAAATAATGAAAGAATAACTGTTAAATTTATTGCAAGTTTTCAACGTCTTTTTGAATTTTATTCGCATTGGATGTTATGTAACATATTATGTTTTTACCTATACATGTTTTACATCATTTTTAAAAATTTACTAGAAGATCACATAAACAATGTCGAAACGTCGTATAGAATAAAAAATACATAGACTGACTAAGGCCATCATTCCGAGAAAATACAAAAAAATAACATATGTGGTCAAGAAATTATAAATATATATATATATATATATATATATATATATATATATATATATATATATTCTTTAGTTTCTTGACCACATATATGTTTTCTTCAATTTTTCGAAATAAAGGTCTGAGTCAGTCAATTCATGTAATTTCTTCGACATGGTATTTGTCATCATCAGGTTAAACCACTAAAATAAAAAATATGGAGTTTGAGACATATTTAAAAAAAAACCAATAGCATTAACAATAGAAATGATATCAAAAACCTAAGCCAGATTTATAACAACCTTTTTTAACTTTGTTTGTAGTAATAATAATGAAAACTGATCTTTACATGCTGCCAAAAAAATACAGTCCGGCCCATATACTAGAACTCAATATAAAAAATCCCATGTAATTATGAAGAGGGTAGAAATGCATGAAAGATGAATAAACCATTCCCGATAACTTCGTCGCAGTCACACTCCTACAATAACGTTCGTACGATGCGAACGCAGAATTCAAATAAAATAATTTGTAAGTGAATACTCATAAATGTTACAGATATTTTTATATTGAGTTAAATAGTGTGTTATATTTCGAACCATATATTTTTGAAGAATTATTGTAGTGCATACATTCCAATATTGAGTTGAGTTAAATATGTCTCAAACTCCATATTTTTAATTTTAGTGTTTTAACCTGATGATGAAAAATACCATGTCGAAACGTAGTTGAGAGAAATTATATGAATTGACTGAATCAGACCTATATTCCGAGAAAAAGAGTTCTCTTTTATTTGCTGCAAAATCCCACTATTTACTGGTTTCATCCCTAACTAGTCAGAAACGACTACCTTTTCTCTGAATCAACAGGCATGTGATTCTACCATATATATATATATATATATATATATATATATATATATATATATATATATATATATATTCTTCAATTTCTCGGAATGAAGGTCTGATTCAGACAATTCATATTATTTCTCTTAACGACGTTTCGACATGGTATTTGTCATGATCAGGTAACCACAAAATTATTTTATTTGAATTTCTGCGTTTGCATCGTACGAACGTTAAAAATTCATAATCTCCAACCCGGAAACCCCCACATGCAAATTTTGAATCCAATCAGACCATAGTCACAAAACTCGTCCGCCATCTTAAATTTATAAATTTTTACAGAAAAATAATAAGTCCGCCATCTTGGAGCCGCCATTTTGTTTTTTTGTCACCGAAATTAAGAACACCTGCCAAACTTCAAATCAATCGGACGACTAGAAGTCGGTCAAAATTCACTTGCAAGATTTGACCCAAACTAACTAACTAACAAGTGAAACTAAATAAAAGCTTGTAATAATAATAAAAAAGCTTTTTAAAGACAAGCTCTCATTAAAATGCACTGAAAAGTTGAAAATAATTGCTTTGGATGTGTGACGTAGGTTATTCCGTGAGTTATAGATTGAAAAGCTTGTCGCGCAAAGTTTTCAGTTCGAATACAAAAGCGACAAGCTTTTGAAGCTATAACTCACGGAATAATCTACGTCACACTTCCAAAGCAATTATTTTTTACTTTTTAGTGCATTTGAATGAAAGCTTGTCTTCAAAAATGATTTTTATTAATTATTTTATTTTGTGCTTTTTAATACTTAGTCCGCCTATATCCATGTTTTTTGTTAAAGCATCGTTATTATGAGGCCTTTTTCCTGTTCTGAGCTATCTAGTCTTTCAACGAGGAGACCATCTAAAGATTAACTCATCCGCCATCTTGGAGTTGCCATCTTCAGTTTATGAATTTTATTTAAAAATCAATAATCTTTGACTAAATTCATAATCTCTGACCCCGAAAACACCCACATACCAATTGTGAATAGAATCGGACCATAAACACAGAAATCATGGGCCATCTCAAAGCCGCCATTCTGATTTTATGAATTTTGAAAAAAAAACATATTCTTTGACCCTGAAAACCCCCACATACCACTTTTGAATCGAATCGGACCATAAACCTGAATCTCGTCCGCCATCTTGGAGCGTCATTTTGTTTTTTTCTATAATAAAAATTCCATGAGCTGCCATTTCAATACAATAAATATTAAAAAATTCATAATCTCCGACTCCGAAAACCTCCACATACAAATGTTGAATAGAATCGGACCATAATCACAAAACTCCTTGGCCATTAAGAAGCCGCCATCTTGAATTTATACATTTTGACAAAAAATTCATAATCTCCGTCCCAGAAAACCCACATATACCAATTTTGAATTGAATCGTATCATAATCACAAAACTCGTCCGCCATCTTGGAGCCACCATTTTGTTTTTTTCATAATGTCATAATGCATTGTCACCGGAATTATGAACACCTGCCAAATTTCAGCTCAATCGGATGCCGGAAAGTGCTCCAAAAATGGATTACAAATTTTGAATCGGAAAGAATGACAGAACGAAGCACATACGAATGGAGCAAGTTGAATAAAAGCTAGTAAAAAGTAAAAATATACAATGTGTTCCATCTGAGATTCCCAAATTGGGGTCGTTTCAGGTGAAACTGGAAGTGATGGGAGAGTATGGAATATGGAAAAAAATTCCAATCCTTGGATCCAACACCCCTGCCAAGTTTGGATCTCTTCCCCCTTTGAACTCTGGAAACCATGGCTTGTCAAAGAATACGTTGACACCCGGTATGTATGAGCTTCAATCCCAGGTGATTGTTACGACTATGTTACTCTTGTAGCGAAACTCTAATAATATTTTTTTCTAATGAATTGATTATAATTCGGGCTCTTGCATATTTTCTCCAATCTCACTCAAAATGACATAATCTGGAGGATCCAATGTACATATTTCCTGTTTAAAAGTAATGGAAATTTTCAAGCTGTGTCATCGAACAAAGCAAACTTCATCAAAAAAGAAAAAATCTTTCCGATTTTGCACAGCAGAAAGCTAACACTAAATCATACTTACTGTACCACTCCGAGTTTATCTTTAATTTTAAATTTACTTCATCCTGATTAATTTCGAACTCCAGAGAGAATTCAGGTGGAACATAAATTTATGTTTCATGGATTTTTCAGCGCCAGAGTTATTTGCCCAATTACGGAAGCGAAATTGTCGGTAATTAAATAACTCGACACTTTTTTATTGATTCTTGAACGAAGGGTACAATTTGGATGTCCAGAGATATTGAAATGGAATTAGCTTCCAATTATTCACGTTTCATGTAATACGTTAAATTAGCCAAGTCAGTCGTAGAAATTGTAATAATAAATTTTTAGAATCCTGAGGAGACTATTTCTACACCTCTGATTCTCTGGGTTTTCACTCTAGAAGTGAACATTGTTAGTTTTTAACAGATAAGTACTTTTTGTAGAAAAATCGAATTAAACGGTTTTCTTCACATAAAGGATTCAATAAAAAATTGAACCAGAAAATGGTAGATCTCAGGTGAAAAACAACTACTTTCCTGGCAAATACCACGCAGAACGTTGAATGATATTCACCTGAAAATCCATGCATACTTCCATATAATATCAATGGACATTGAATGCAAATGTTTCTTTCTGATAACCTCGATTACGTTTAATTTATGTCGTGTTCACCTAACAATCCGCATACCGGTTTCAGGCTTCTTGGCCCTCATCAGTACGGAGTAGTCAACCAGCCAAAGGTCCAAAGAACTCTGGCTGAAGTGAGACACAACGTAAACAAACCATCATCGAGCTTGTAACACCTATAGGTACGCCGGAAAAGATAAACTTTAACTGGCGGTACCTAGTGACAGAAAGAAACACTCCGAAAATATCCCACCTCGATAGGTTTCTAAATAAAAGATTCCTTCTCAGTAGGAGTGGCAAGCCCGTCTAGCATATAGTGAAAGATAAGTGCCATGTGAAGTGGAATGAATAGAAAAATCGAATTAAACGGTTTTCTTCACATAAAGGATTCAATATAAAATTGATGAGGGCCAAGAAGCCTGAAACCGGTATGCGGATTGTTAGGTGAACACGACATAAATTAAACATAATCGAGCTTATCAGAAAGAAACATTTGCATTCAATGTCCATTGATATTATATGGAAGTATGCATGGATTTTCAGGTGAATATCATTGAACGTTCTGCGTGGTATTTGCTAGGAAAGTAGTTGTTTTTCACCAGAGATCTACCATTTTCTGGTTCAATTTTATATTGAATCTATTATGTGAAGAAAACCGTTCAATTCGATTTTTCTATTCATTCCACTTCACATGGCACTTATCTTTCACTATATGCTAGACGGGCTTGCCACTCCTACTGAGAAGGAATCTTTTATTTAGAAACCTATCGAGGTGGGATATTTTCGGAGTGTTTCTTTCTGTCACTAGGTACCGCCAGTTAAAGTTTATCTTTTCCGGCGTACCTATAGGTGTTACAAGCTCGATGATGGTTTGTTTACGTTGTGTCTCACTTCAGCCAGAGTTCTTTGGACCTTTGGCTGGTTGACTACTCCGTACTGATGAGGGCCAAGAAGCCTGAAACAGGTATGCGGATTGTTAGGTGAACACGACATAAATTAAACATAATCGAGCTTATCAGAAAGAAACATTTGCATTCAATGTCCATTGATATTATATGGAAGTATGCATGGATTTTCAGGTGAATATCATTCAACGTTCTGCGTGGTATTTGCCAGGAAAGTAGTTGTTTTTCACCTGAGATCTACCATTTTCTGGTTCAATTTTATATTGAATCCTTTATGTGAAGAAAACCGTTTAATTCGATTTTTCTATTCATTCCACTTCACATGGCACTTATCTTTCAGTACTTTTTGTATTTGCTTTTCGTTTCATTCATTTCTTCTTCATTTCTCATAGTTTCACTCTGTCTTGTATACGTTGGAATATGTTCAGCTCAATATCGAATATTGATCTTATTTTTATGTTCGGATGTTCTTATTCTCAATGGATTTGATGTTTCATCAAACATACATGGAACACTGTACCCACAATTCCTTCATTTTTGTATCTATCAAATAGTCCAGAACTTGCCATCAACTATATCCTACTGGTAGGTAAATTCTTGAGGGTTCTGTCATTCTGGATTTTAAACAATCAAGAAATATTTTGAAGCTGAATATTTTTCTGACCGGCCTTCGTATTATTGCTGAATCGGGAGGTCTGAAGTGTATATTTCTTCTTCTGAGCTGTACTGTCGACCAGTAGCTCCTAAGCTACCACATTCGAGCATAAATTGATAACAATTTTGATATGAAATTGGCCAGCGCTCAATTCTGGGCCGGACGTGGAAAACTTTCTGCTATCCTACGAATTGGATAGCTCACTTTATTTTCATTTTTTGATACTCGCAATTGCAAAGCTTCATTTCCAATTATATAACCGACATGTGGCCTCCAGTAGATAAATTAACTTCCAAATCAAATTACTGAACTCTAGTAGGGTTGCATTTACAAATAACAAAAATCAACTTCCGGTGTAATGCGCCTCTGAAATATTGTTGGAGGAAACAGCTCTGACTGTTCCAATAGTTTCGTTTTAATCTTGATTTACGGAAGCAAGCTGGATCGTTGGTACGGAATCTCGCTCAAAAAGACAAACAACCATGGGATTACTTTTTGGTTTCCATAACTATCTTCCTTATATTATGATATCGCTTGATATAATCGACTACAGATTGAATTCTGAGGATTCCGAGTATTATAAATGTGCCTAGGGTGTTGCAGATAATGGTTTGGTTTCATTCATTTTCAAAATTGTGTTTCCAAAGAAAAAAAAAGTATATCCTTGCCGTTGCACAGAATTAAGAATCGTATAGTTTTATGACGCAGTCCAGCATATCGAGTGACAAAAGGAATACATTTTTTTTACAAAATAAAAACGGCAAAATAAGAAACTGAAAGCAAAAAATAAAATCAAGCTTTTTAGTCTTAATAACTAAGCTCCTAAACTAATGTAACTAGTTTTGAGTCGGCGCCAAATAAACCAACAAGCAAATTAATTATGTAAAGCGTAAAATGAGGGCCGCACATTGCGGAAATTGCCGAGCATTCTAGAAGTCGATATCAGCGAGGCAGCTATCCGAAAGGGAACACACATGAGGGCACACGTCGGTGCGAGTGGTCGTGCGGAGAGCACAGTTTTGAAATGTTTTTGTTTTATCGCTGGAGATTTCACGTTGCATTTGTATGTTATTTTGTATTGATCATTTCTTTAAAGTAATTTAATGATCTTCGTTGACTGTTTGTTTGGCACCGACTCAAAATTAGTTACTTACATTAGTTTAGGAGCTCATTTATCAAGATTAAAATGGATAATTTCACTTTTTGCTTTTCAGTTTATTTTTACATTCATTTCATTTTTTGTTAAACATTATAATTTTTTATTTTTTTGTGGATAAATTCTACTAATTGCTATTTACTTGATTTGGATAACTTTTAAAATACTTACTTACCCAACTTACTTTAACTATTAACTGTTGTATACTACCTGGTACCAGCTTATACGACTATTACAAATTCACTCACCCCTTTAGGGACGGAATTTCTGAAAATACTGAAACACGGATTTCTTTATTTGTAACAAAGACCTCTAATACTAATTTTTATGACCCTAACTTCAAAACTAACGGAACCCTTACACAAACTTTCTTTCACACCCCTAGGGGTTGCATTTATAAAAACACTGAAACATGTTGAAAAAGGAAACATTCTCAATTGAATAGAAAGATTTTTCTGTGAAGTTATGTTTTGTGAATGTTTAACAGAAAACAACTACTTCCCCGGGTAAAGCCACACAGGACATTGAACTACATGGGATAGATATTCTGAAAGGACCCTAACTCAAAAGAAAAAATCTGAAATTGAAAATTTGCATTTTTATTCAGATAGTTATTTGATTTTCTATTCCAGTATTAATTAAGAACTCATATAGATGACTGAGGCAAAGAAAATAACTATCGGAATGAAGATGCAAATTTTTTATTTCAGATTTTTTCTTTTGAGTTAAGGCCCTTCGAAAATATCTATCAAATGTAGTTCAATGTCCAGCGTGGCTTAAGCCGGGAAAGTAGTAGTTTTCTGTTAGCCATTCACAAAAAATAACTGAATTTTTATCGTTGATTCTTTAATTCACAGAAAAATCTTTCTATTCAATATTCAATTGAGAATGTTTACCTTTTCTACATGAATACCCCACAAGAGGGTATCTTGACGATGGAAGATAGTGACCAAAGTTTATTTTTCAGTCGCAGATGATTCCACATCTAATTTTATGAACATCCTGTTCATAATTTCATACAAATCAACTGAACGATGTATTTCTTTATCCCTTTCAGAGACCTCAAATACTAATTTTTATGACCCTAACTTGGAAACTAACGGAACCCTAATTACAAACTTCCACCTCCATTTCTAAAAACACTGGAATCCATATTCCTTCTATTTTAACGAAAACTTCAAATACCAATTTTTATGACCCCAACTTGAAAACTAACGGAATTTCTATACAAACTTCCAATTTCAATTTAATCCTCATTTCACCCTAAAAATTTCCAAAAACACCTAAAAACGTATTTTTTATATGTAACAAAGACCCCACCAATACCAATTTTCATGATCCTAACTTTAAAACTAACTATACAAACTTTCAACCCCCATTATGTTGAAGTGTGTTCATTTGGAGTTCTGATCCTCAGTTCAATTGAGTAGTTTTGAGATCATTGAAAAAATTATTGATTAAACATAGAAAATCAAACTGGATTATGTAATAAACTAAGGACTCTCTGAAACTGACTGAGCGTGATGAACATACACAAGCACTACTGGTCAGCTGTGATGAGAATTTTTTTTCTTAAACGTTATATTTATTAACGATATATTGATATCTATAAATAATAAAGAAGGGGGATACAATGAAGAGTATAATTTAGTTATCGCTTAAGGGCCTAACGAAGAGGCAAAAAAGAGATAGTAGACCAAACTGAGAATAAAATAATACTGATGGGGAAAATAAAAACGAAGGGAGGGAATGATGTCTAGGGAAAAACGGAGAAGAAATAAAATAACTAATAAAAAAACTTTTTAAAAACAAGCTTTCATTTAAGCCGTCTACTGAAACGTATAAAATAAGTCATCGCTGACAATGATTTAATTATTTTTTGTCGAATTATTTGGTTTCATGTTGTTACTTTTATGAATACTTTGTAAAAATCAAATACTTTGACTACCAACCAATCCCTGCCCAATCAAATTGAATGGTATCTACTTTCATGAACACTTCACGTGACAATTTTTTTGAAACCAAATAATTAAAAAAAAAAAAAATTAAATCATTGTCAGCGATGACTTAAACTTATTTAATACTTTTTAGTACGTATAAAATAAGTTCAAGTCCGCCATCTTGGAGCTGCCATTACGAAAATTCCATAATGCATTGTCACCGGAATTATGAACATCTGCCAAGTTAATCGGACGACTAGAAGTCGGTCAAAATTCTCTTGCAAGATTTGATCCAAACTAACTAACGAACGAACGAACGAACTAGTGAAACTAAATAAAAGCTTGTAAGAAATATGGCGAGGGATGATTCAAGTACAAAGAAATCAATAATATAACCAGACAAGGTCCTTTTACAAATGAAAGGTCTATCATCAATTACTTCCTGGTTGATAATGAAATGTGAAATGAAGTGAGACACGTAAGAGTTAGAAGAGGTACCGAAATAAGATGCGACCATTTCTCACAATTGAAGCCAATTCAAAATAAAATTTGAATAAAAAAACTAAAAAGAAAATCTTAAACAGGAAAATTAAATATAAATAATGATTAAGTGATTTGACCCAAACAAAAACAAAGAAAAACAGAAAATGGAGAGATTTTAGAGATGTAATATTAACTGTAACTGAGAAAATATGTGGAATTGAAAAAATAGTTCATTTATATGAAAAAACATGAACTGGTGGGCAGATGTAATGAAAAGAGCTGTCAAAAATAAAAAGATTAAATGGAAAAAGTATTCAACTACAAAGGGAGATTCATATTAAATGAAAGGATTCAAGTTAAAAGGCTAGGAAAGAATAACAAAAAAGGCGAGAAGATATAACGAGAATATGAAGTTATTCTTTGGAACACTAGAAAAAAATGAGATAGAGGAAGACAGATACTGTAATAAATATAAAATATTAGGAAGGAACAGTCCTACCTGAACAAGATAGAACGGTGTGTCACAAAGAACGGATCACCAATAGGAATAATAGAAATACAAACTGAAGAAGACATAACAGAAGCAAAACATAAGTTGAAGCAGGAGTATGCTACAGATTAAAGCATTGCCTGAAGTAGTCCTGCAAAACCTTAGACTCATTTATAATAGGTGTTACTACGCCAATATACAAAAAAAGCAAATATAAAAGACTTGTCATAACTATAGAGGAGGTTATCGGCGTCGAGTGTCGAAGCTTATATTTTTGAAAGAATAATGGAAAAAAGGATTAGAACGAGATTGGAAGGAAACCTAGATGATTTGGTTTCAGACCTAATAATTACACAATTTTCATACTATGATACTGACGAATTTGGAGAAAATAACTAGGAGAGAAAATAGAACATATTTGCTTTAAATACTTGTAATACTCGACAAAACTATAAGGGAGGATATATAGAGTATTTTGAGCCAGAGAGGAACACATTGAATACTAATAAATGAAATCAAATGCCTCTACGAAAAAACAACCAAATTAATTGGAAAAAACTTGGAATCAAGCCCAAGCCTGTTTTCCATAATATTAGATATGCCAAGAAGGATACTGGAAGATAAAAAAAATCGAATCAACTGAATAGCTAAAGCCAAAAAACCATGCTAGCGGAACAAATGAAGAACAGGGCGGAATAATGGAAAAAGAAATGAAGGAGGGAATAAGAAAAGGGGAAATATTGTTGGGTAATAAATAATACAGGTTTACAAAATTGTATTCATTACCTGTGGATCAGAAACGTGGACATCAACAAAAATATAGACATGAAGAATAGCAACGACATTAAAACATGGGGAGGCAGCATTAGACTAACAAGGATCAGTGAACACCTAATAAATAATGCCAATTGAAGATAAAATAAAAGAGGACAATTGTGCCAAAGCAGACATGTGAAAAGGGTGTTGGAGGACATGATCGTCGAACAGGGAAGAAAGACATAATTAGGTAGACACAGAAAATCATAGATGAACTAGTTAAGAGAAATGATATTATTGAAAAGAAAGGAAGAATGACAATTGGCAAATATCAACTGAGTCATCCAGGACAAAAAATATGGATAGTATCTGAAAAATATCAAGAGTCTAACTCACACCATACTTTACATCCTTACGGGTAAATAGGCACTAGGATTGAGCGAATGAAGTGAAAAATACCCTTTTTTTCAATCACAAGACACGATTAGATTTCCACATAATTTGTATTTAAATTTACATGTTTCGGGAGATATACTCCCGAATTGTGGAACATGTACTAAGGTATATATTGACCAAACTGGTAGAACATTTGAAGATAGAATCCATGAACAAGTTATGTAAAAAATAAAACAAATTCAACATATTTTATCACCTTCTAGAAGAAATGATGATTTTGAAATGTGGAAAATGAAGGTATTGAACTGAATCAGTTGGAAACATTAGAAATTAATAGGTTGAAAAATTCAAACACATTATTCAACGACCAACTGGATTTGAATAATTGAATTGAATTTGTTTTCCTGGAAATAGAACAAACTAGAACTTGGAATAACCCTTTGAAATCATTATAATTGAAAATATATTTTGTGAGATTACTGTACTTATATACTTATCTCGAGAGCTTGTCGCGCAAAGTTTCCAGTTCGAATACAAAAGCGACAAGCTTTTGAATCTATAACTCACGTCGCACATCCGAAGCAATAATTTTCTACTTTTTGGCGCGTTTGAATAAAAGCTTGTCTTTAAAAAGGTTTTTTTTTCATTTTCGTGACTAAAATGTGACATATTTCAACTCAAAATTAGTGAGAGAAGTTGCACTTTTAATCACTAGTGATTAAAAATGTTTTTTTCACAAGTGATTAAAAGTATTACCCAGGTTACCAATAAACAATCATCATACACATTGCTCATAGCGCAGCATATCGAGTAGGCTAGTTTCCAAATTGAATGCAGCACAAACAACGGTAGCCCATATTTTTATTCTTAGTAAGCTTGTTGCAATTTGTTTTGACGAGTCAATCACACAATAGTTATTTATGCGACAATGCAAAATTATGTATTTTGATTTCTGCGAAAATGGAAAAAATCATATTTTAAACACGTGAGTAGAGCGCATTTAATCACTCGCTTGGTTGAGGCACTCGCGGCTTCGCTGCTCGGGCGCTCAACATCCAGGTTCGTGATTAAATGATACGCTTTACTCACTTGTCCTAAAAATAGCTATTTTTATTAATTATTTTATTTTAGTAAGTACACCTTAATCTATGAATTTTTGTTAATGCATCGTCATCATGAGGCCTTTTTCCTGTGAATTCTGAGCCATCTAGTTCTTCAATGAGGATACCATCTGAAAATTAACTCGTCCAACATCCTGACAGCCATCATCAATTTATGAATTCTGACAGAAAACCAATAATCTTCGACTAAATTCATAATCTCCGACCCCAAAAATCACGACATAACAATTTCGAATAGAAACAGTCCATCATCACAAAATTTGCACACCATCTTGGAGCCGTCAACTTGAATTTATGAATTTTGAGAATGAATTAATAATCTCCGACCCCGAAAACCTCTACATCCCAATTTTGAATAGAAACGGACCATCACAGAGATTGTCCGCCATCTTGGAGCCGCCATTTTGATTTTGTGAATTTAATTACCGATAATGATCTTACGTAGTATATAACTGTTTGGTTTACTGTACATTCACCTACTGTGATGAACATGTTGTGAATTTAAATAAAAATTCTGTGGAAATCGTGTGTTGTGATTTAAAATTACCATGGAATACCTTCTGGATTCCTATTTTTTGTCCTGTATTGGTAGGTCAGGAACATAATCTACGAGCGTCTCCCCATTCCCCAGTTTCGCTGTTCAGCTCAATCCTTTATTTTATTTCTTATTATTATGGGATACATACTATATGTAAAAAACTAAGAATATATTTTCGAAATTTTATAGATTTATCAGAAAGCTAGAAAAGTCTGGCTCAGTTAAACTGTTTGTGGTTTCCAAGATCCGGTGGAAGTTTTCCTGGGAGTTTCGGCCATAAACTATCGATTATATTCATACTGAATTTTTTCATGATCCCATCAAGCTATAAAAACGTTTTAACAAAAAATTAAACCGACGAAAAAGTCAACTGGAGAGCAAAAAATAAAATAAACCTTCTTAATCTTATTGATAATTGAGCTCCTAAACTAATATGAGTAACTAATTTTGAGTCAAACCAAAATTGAGAGGGTGAACGATCAATATCCTCCATTTTGCTACCCTTAGGGATGGATTTTTTTGTTCAAATTCAAACAACTTCGAAGTACACCCTATCCAATGACACAAGGATCATCGGAAAATGTCTGCGTGGTCATACATAAAAAAAATATACGCGTCGACTAGAGAACCTCCTCCTTTTTGATTTCGTCGGTTAAAAATATCAACTTGTTTCAATCAATTTCCTCCGCATACTGGATCTTTACACCTATTTTTGATGAATATAACGACCGAAAATGTAAATCGAACTTGTGGGATCGGTATAAATTCTTGAAAGGCGACCTGAAAACAATTTATACAATTAAGTGCATAATATTGTGAATAGATATTGCCTTCAGGTACTCGTCCAGCCTATTTTACTTGATACTGAAACATTCAAGAAGATACAAGGAAATCGTATATTATACATCTTAAACCATAAACATAATTTAGCAACCAACAACCATAAACAAGTTGGGCAAACTCTAGACTCTCGCTGATGGGTCTTCTTGTTCATCATTAAATTTTAATACCGCAAGTTGTGATCAAGTTTCCATCCGTACACAATGTTCTAAAGTGCTAAGTCAGTGTAAGATGGACGTCAGCTGTGTCACATCTGCATATAGGATGTTACGTGATTTTCAATAACGTTAATCTCCAGTTCATTCTCAAATCAGTAAATTTACGATTCCAAAATAAAGTGTGCTAGTTGAAAATATACAGTGGACGTATTTTTGTAATATATTAATATATATTAAATTAGTTTGAGGATTTTTCGTTAAATATCAGGACCATTTCTGTCAATTCCGTTGTTATCGGAATATCAACTAGACATCAGTTCATTTCTGCTCCATAGTAAACAATAAAGTTAATTTTTTTCAACCTGGATTTCTTACATCTAAAGGAACATGTTAGTTGACATGGGGGGATTTTCGCTAATATTGGGGGGCATTCAATATCAATGAATATTCGTTAGAAGTTGAAATTGGTGTTTGATGTAGGCGTATTTACCTGTTGAAATGTGCATATTTTCAACAAATTATGGGTTTTAATTCATCTCTTTGATATATTCTGCAAATGCGCTAAAAAAAATTACAATTACAAACATGTAGTGAATGAAAACTATACAAAATAAAAAAATATTTTCTATATGTAAACTGATACTGAATAATTATTCTATTTTACTTGAATTAAAAACTTCAACTATAAGTTTTTAACAAATATTTCGTCCACGGTCCATGGAAAAATCACATCGGATCACATTCATGAAATGTATTGCTCCATTTTGTAGTATTCAATTTATCTTGTATGCTTCTTACTTTTTATAGTTATTAGGATTCTCATTTTCAGAGACCTAATTAACGAATCGTTATAATCTATTCATGAAACATAATGATTCTCCTGAGTAAAATTTATCAGAGTGGACCAAAAAGAATATGAAAATGATGTTGGTTTACTGAGAGTCAATATTTGACGCACTTCTAATTCCGGTGATGATGCATTATAAAATTTTGTTAAGAAAAAAAAGTAAAATGACGGCTCCAATATGGCGGAATATTTTCGAGATTATGCTCCGATTCTATTCAAAATTGGTATCTAGGGGTTTTCGGGGCCAGAGATTATGATTTTTTTTCAAAATTCAAAAATTTAACATGGCATTTCCAAAATGGCCGACGAGTTTTGTGATTATGGTACGATTCTATTCAAAGTTGATATGTGGGGGTTTTTGGGGTCGAAGATTTTTTTTACCAGCTTTTATTTTTAGTTCTTTCACTTGTCCCGGTGTCTGTCTCTCTGTGTGTCTGTCTGTAATCGAATCTTACAAGTTAAATTTGACCCAATTCTAATCGTCCGATTGATTTGAAATTTGGCAGGTGTACTTAATTCTGAAGACAATGCATTATGAAATTTTTGTTGGAAAAATAAAAAAAATGGCGGCTTCAATATGGCGGGCAATTTTTGTGATTATGGCCGATTCTATTCAAAACTGGTATCTAAATAAATTACATATAAATTACTAAAATAGTTATTTAACATCATAAATACTGAAAAATAAAAAAAAGTTAAAGAAAAAAAAAATTTAAATCGAGCTCTTATTAGTTCTTAATAAAAACAGAACTAAAAAGTTAGAAATGAAAAAAAAAAAAATTTAAAGACAAGCTTTCATTTATACAAATGCACTGAAAAGGAAACAATAATTTTATTAGAAAAATCGAATTAAACGGTTTTCTTCACATAAAAGATTCAATATAAATTGAACCAGAAAATGGTAGATCTCAGGTGAAAAACAACTACTTTCCTAGCAAATACCACGCAGAACGTTGAATGATATTCACCTGAAAATCCATGCATACCTCCATATAAATGGACATTGAATGCAAATGTTTCTTTCTGATGAGCTCGATTATGTTCAATTTATGTCGTGTTCACCTAACAATCCGCATACCGGTTTCAGGCTTTTTTGGCCCTCATCTGTCACTGTTCTTTCTGTCACTAGGTACCGCCAGTTAAAAGTTTTCTTTTCCGGCGTACCTATAGGTGTTATAGACTCGATGATGGTTTTGGTTATGTTGTGTCTCGCTTCAGCCAGAGCTCTTCGGACCTTTGGCTGGTTGACTACTCCGTACTGATGAGGGCCAAAAAAGCCTGAAACCGGTATGCGGATTGTTAGGTGAACCCGACATAAATTAAACATAATCGAGCTTATCAGAAAGAAACATTTGCATTCAATGTCCATTTATATGGAGGTATGCATGGATTTTCAGGTGAATATCATTCAACGTTCTGCGTGGTATTTGCTAGGAAAGTAGTTGTTTTTCACCTGAGATCTACTATTTTCTGGTTCAATTTATATTGAATCTTTTATGTGAAGAAAACCGTTTAATTCGATTTTTCTATTTATTCCACTTCACATGGCGTTTATCTTTCACTATATGCTAGTCGGGCTTGCCACTCCTACTGAGAAGGAATCTTTTATTTAGAAACCTATCGAGGTGGGAGATTTTCGGAGTGTTTCTTTCTGTCACTAGGTACCGCCAGTTAAAAGTTTTCTTTTCCGGCGTACCTATAGGTGTTATAGACTCGATGATGGTTTTGGTTATGTTGTGTCTCGCTTCAGCCAGAGCTCTTCGGACCTTTGGCTGGTAGACTACTCCGTACTGATGAGGGCCAAAAAAGCCTGAAACCGGTATGCGTATTGTTAGGTGAACACGACATAAATTAAACATAATCAAGCTTATCAGAAAGAAACATTTGCATTCATTCAATGTCCATTTATATGGAGGTATGCATGGATTTTCAGGTGAATATCATTCAACGTTCTGCGTGGTATTTGCTAGGAAAGTAGTTGTTTTTCACCTGAGATCTACCATTTTCTGGTTCATTTTATATTGAATCTTTTATGTGAAGAAAACCGTTTAATTCGATTTTTCTATTTATTCCACTTCACATGGCGTTTATCTTTCAATAATTTTATTCATTGTTTGATCTAGGTTATTCTGTGAGTAACAGATTCAAAAGCTTGCCGCGGATAGAAAATAGGTAATCTTGCGCGGCAACATTTTGAATCTGTTACTCACAGAATAACCCATATCAAACAATGAAAGATATTATTTTCTCCTTATTAGTGCATTTGTATAAAAGCTTGTCTTTAAAAAAGTTATTTTTAATAATGTTTAATGTCGATGAATAGATTATAATCAACATATGCAAAGAACTATATAAAAGTTATATAAGAAATCATCTTGTGATATTGAAGTCATGATTTATTTGAAATTCAGTAAAATTTTGTTTCTGATAAACTTCCATTAGTTAGTCCGTATCCAACATAGAGATTGAAAATGAATGAAATTTATAAAATACTGATGAACTGTTCTTTCAGTATATATATATATATATATATATATATATATATATATATATATATATATATATATATATATATATATATGTATATATATATATATATATATATATATGCACAAAATTATATATCTATAATTTGCGGGGTGAAACTCAACGAAGTGCTGTGTGCTGTGAAGTTCGAAGGCAGGAAATTTCATGGAACATCGATAGGTCACCAACAATTGTCGGCATAGGCCAATCCACAACAAAAGTCAAGCTTCTAGTGCGTTCAGAGTTACGCAAACAATAACCACCTGGTGGCGGATGGTGGGCTCCCTTGAAATTGAAACAAAACCCTCTTTCTTTTATATATATATATATATATATAATATATATATATATATATATATATATATATATATATATCGATATGTATTGATGATTTCAATTTTATTATTATTATTACAAATTACAAATATATTTTTGCACCGCGTTGGGCGCCATTTGTTATGTAATGATGATATAACAATTATTTTGGTATTATTTCGCCCCTCACTTTGTGGTGCCAATTTGTTATGTATTGATAAATTGAATATAAATTGTTTTTATAAAATGAAGATTGCTAATAATTTTTGCTATTCTTATGAGCCAAATTGTATGATATAGATAAGTATTTTCACCCTGCATGATATTGCAATGATGTAATAATAATTGCTAGCTACGTCACTGTTCTCTCGTAACGTTGCTGCCAATTGTTATCATTTTTCTCACCACAGCTAGCACAGTTGGTACACCTCTTATCTCAGATAGCCGGTTCAAGCAATAGAGCCACTGCTGTCTAATTTCAATTTATTCAATGATCATCGGTGTGATTGTTTATCATTGTAAGAAAACAAACAACAAAGTATCAAAAAGCAATTATTTCCTTTATTCAGGAAGACTTAATTTTACCTGGCCTACGAGAAATAACTTATTCTAATGTGAATCTACAAATATTCACGGATAATCATAAAAATCAAATCATGGATAGATAGACACAACCTCACTTTTTCCTTGAGAGTGAAGTTTTCTGTTATGGTGCGAAATAAAGTGAAATAAAGTTCTTCAGATGTGAGATACGTTATTTGTGATATTTTTCATGGACCGGATGTGCACTATTGAAGTTTTTATACCTGCTGGAAATGTCGGTGTTCAAGATATGCCCTGAAACTGGATCCCTTCTCACTCCAACTCCATCAGGAACTCCAATACCATAAATCAGGAACCATACAGATGCAGACATCAGCTTTGGATACTTGGATATGTTGTATAATTAAGGTAATATTGGTTTTGTTCTTCAAATGTTGGAATTATTTCGTTTTTCTTCCTCCCAAAAATGTTGCGTGCTCCCCTTGTAATTTATTTTTTCGATCTCTTTTTGGCTTTGTTTTTTGTTACCTAGATACCAATTTTTTCCCTCTTATTTTTCATTTGAATGTTTGAATTCTCGCACCAAATTGTCACATTTCACTGTTTGGGTTCATCTTATATAATTCATATATACAACTATTTTCCCATTCTTATTACTATGTACAAATTTCAATAATAATTGCTTATGACATCACCCCGTTGTTATTCTCTCACAATTTCCAATTTTCCCTTTACTTGCCCTCACTCTGCCTTGAAATGATATATTGCCCTTACTTTTCCACTACGTTGCGGTAAATATTAAGAAATAATATATTTCCCTTACTTGCCTTGGAACTATATATTGCCCTTACTTTGCCCCACGTTGGGCGCCATTTGATATGTATTGATGATTTCAATTTCATTATTATTATTAAAAATTACAAATATATTTTCGCCCCACGTTGGGCGCCAAATTGTTATGTATTGATAATTTTCAATTTTATTATTATTATTTTGTTTTTATTAAATGAAAATTGCTAACAATTTTTGCTATTCTTTGTGATCCAGATTGATATGATATAGATAAGTATTTTCACCCTGTATAATATTGCAATGATGTAATAACAATTGGCAGCAACGTGACGAGAGAACAGTAACGTAGCTAGCAATTATTATTACATCATTGCAATATTATACAGGGTGAAAATACTGATCTATATCATATCAATCTGGCTCACAAAGAATAGCAAAAATTGTTAGCAATTTTCATTTAATAAAAACAAAATAATAATTTATTCAATTTATCAAAACATAACAAATTGGCACCCAAAGTGTGGGGAGAAATAATAACATAATAATTTGTTATATTATCATTACATAACAAGTGGCGCCCAACGCGGTGCAAAAATATATTTGTAATTTGTAATAATAATAATAATAATAAAATTGAAAATTATCAATACATATATATATATATCTCAAGCGTTTATCGAAAGACTCGCGCTTCCAGTGTTCTTTCAGAGGCAATGGTCCTGGTGTGGTCGAAATCCATTATGAGGCTTGTATCTTCATAGTGCTTGAAAAGTGCTGAAGAAGAGACTAGCAAGTTGAAGTTCGTAAACTCGGTTGGTGACTAGCCTGTTAGTTTGTCCTATGTATGTTCTAGGACTTTCGGAGCAGGGTATTTCATATATTCCTTGGGGCTTATTTGTTAATTTATACAGGGTGTTTTTTAACTTGTTGCACACCCGTGAATGACGGAAGTACAGATTTAAAAAATATATTTTTTAAATTTTTTTTGTTCCTTCAAATATTGTGAACCGCAAAAATGCGAAGTTTTGATAGGTAAGTATAACAGTTTTTATTTCTTTTCTGTAAAACGAAATGACACCTACCCTTTCTGCAATGGAATAAGTCATGGTAATTAACATTAAAAAATTCCATTGATTTCACGTTCTTTATGTGTCCAATAATATCGTATTCATTTGGGTTTTTCACAAATGTAATAAGAAACTCACAATAACAATGCAAAGCATATCCGTATCCGTCTGATGGGTCCACGTTTTTACTTGGTATTTTTATTGACGGAATTTGACTTTACAGTTAACTGATATTATTAGAAGTAATCAACATTACTGATTATCTGCAGATTTAGGTATAATTTGAGTTTTAAAATGTAAATTCTAAAATTAAGCAGAAATTCTAGCTCCAACTCCTTCAAGGCGCTTTAAATATATTTTATGCACACACGGGCAGTAAAGTGCACTTTATCGCCCGAGGTTTCCAGTATAAAGGAGTACTTTACCACCCGCATAACTTTTTACAGAGTAGTTCGATTTTGATGATTCTTTTTCCATTGGATAGAATGTACTTCGAAGTTGATCCCATTTGAATTTGAAAAGAAAAATCCTCCCCTAAGGGTAGCAACATGGAGGATATTGATCAATCATCCTCTGAATTTGGGTTCATGAACCGATTCGATCAGGCATAACTTTGTACTGGTATGTCCGATTTGGATGATGATTTTTTTATCAGATAGTGTATACCTCATAATTGATCATATTCGAATTTGGGATGGAATAATCCACCCCTATGGGTTGAAAAATAGGGGATGATTGATTTTTCACTTGTAAACATTGGCACACATAGGTAGTTGACATTGACAGATTGCTATTGTCATTATTTTTGTTCTCCTACATTCGCCAAAATAATAAGATCCTATGAAAGGATGGAATTATATACAGAGTGCTGGAAAAAACTAACCAGAACTATCAAAAATAATTTATATTATAAAACAATAAATAATTAAAGTAGATAATCATATTATTCAACTGTTAATAGTTGAAGTAAGGTGGGTAAGTAAGTATTTTGGAAGTAATCAAAAATTAAATAGGTAGTAATTAGTAGATTTCAGCCACAAAAAATTGGAAAATAAAAACTTTTTAACAAAAAATTAAACCGACGAGAAACGGAACTGAAAAGCAAGAAGTAAAATAAACCTTGTTAGTCTTAATAACTACCTCCTAAACGAATGTAAGTACTAATTTCGAGTCGGCGCCAAACAAAGAATCAACGAAGATCATTAAATTAATTCAATAAAATTATCAAAATATCACCGCGCAACTTGATGCCATCATTTAACGCTTTACCTAACTCATTTGCTTGTTTGTTTGGCGCCGCCTCAAAATTAGTTACTTTCATCAGTTTAGGACGTTAGTTATTAGGACTGAGGTTTATTTTATTTTTTGCTTTTCAGTTCCGTTTTTCGTCGGTTTAATTTTTTGTTATAAAGTTTTTATCTCTAGTAATTGTACTAGGTTGTTCCTGATATTGAGGGTGTATCACAGTCCCTTGACACAATCTTTTTAGCGATATTTTTTCTTGCATGTTTTGTTTTTTCAATGTACACTGTTTAATTTCCAACCAGCGTGTAACTTGATGTTGGTTAGGTTTCATTGGCTTCAGCTAAAACAGTGGCGGAACTACGCCGAAAACAATGTCCCGTGTATTTATTAGCATTGAGTAGACCAAAAAAAAACTGCATTATTTCGGTAGCATTTGACCAAAAGTGTTTATTCCAACCACTTGAGTAGAATACTTCATATTTCTAAAAACAACAAAAAATATTTTGTGTTCAGTCTGTGTTGGTCGTAACAAACGATATTTCCTGTAGAGCCCAATAAAGCTGGGCATCGGTTTCTTCCCATCCACCTCCATGAACATTCTGTCTACCTTCGTTTTTGATTCTTTTATGCTGACTATTAATAATTCCCCAAAATCTTGAATGTCGTCGATCTTTATTTTGCAAGTTCTTCACGCCTGCAGGCTCCGGATACTCCAAAAATTATTGTATTAATAAATACTTGTCATCTGGGGCTTCTGTTGAGAATCTATCTATTTCATATCTGTACAAAATTAGTGCCTTTTTTGGGTTGTAACCGTCGCATTTACGATTAAGAAATGCAATTAGTTAAGGGGAACTTACTAATATCTATATTATGGTTGATGTTAATTGTGGCTTTCAACATTGAGTAATAGCTCCATAGTAAGGAAGACTTATAGTTCTTCGAT
This sequence comes from Gonioctena quinquepunctata, assembly GCA_018342105.1. Classification (NCBI taxonomy): domain Eukaryota; kingdom Metazoa; phylum Arthropoda; class Insecta; order Coleoptera; family Chrysomelidae; genus Gonioctena; species Gonioctena quinquepunctata. The sequence continues at coordinate 93,724 of JAFIRS010002773.1, read as the reverse complement.
TCTTCATTAAAATATGCTAACAAAGTATCTTCATTAATTTGATTCAATGATTCAATGTAAGGCTTTTCCTGTACACCACACTAAATATTCCTGATGCATCTTCTCATACAACTTCCTTGATTTCGATGGTAGAAGATCAAGTTTTGCTTCCTCAGCGGACTCAACAATATCCTCTAGAAGATCATTTTCAGCAAAAAGCATCGATTCCATTGTGAAATAATGCGGACACAATAATGGCGCCGACTCAGAAGTAAATTGTTGATTTGGTTGCTATGGACATAAACAATGTTATTTACAATACGATTTGGATGAAATTAAAATATCGCTATTGTCAGTGTCAATTGCTGTTAATCAGAACATATATACTGAGTGAGTCAAAACTATTTTGATTGCAAAATATAATTTAATGACATAAATACTGGCTTGTGCATAAAATTACGTATGTATCTCGGTCGTGAATAGCGTTTAGCACCCTTGGCGTGGAATTCACGCCATCGGACGCTAAACGCCTTATTACGACCTAGATACATAAATAACTATTTTAGGTTGGTTATTTATTTTAGATCCCGAAGAAATATCAATATTAAACAAGGTGGATTAAGAATTGTCGCTGATTAGATTTCGTCGACAAATTTTCCTATAAAAAAACGCTTTGCGTGAAAAGTACAAAACATATGAAAAAAGAGCTTTTTTCTGACCTCCTACAGGATATCTATAATACGCGTGGGCACTCATTCTTGGGGTAGTAAATTCCAAAATCAAGTGAGGAATCTTAAAAATTTTATAATGGAAGAACTGATATCTGAATATACACAAATACAAACATTTTTATTTAAGTTTTTCTGGGCTCTATGATACACAACTTTTTATTGAAATATAATTCTTTCAATACTTCCTTTGTTCCATAGTTTCCTGAAACTAAAGCGCTGAATAGCATAAAAATATCTTTCTGACGAGCTGTCGAGAAATACTATATAATTATTACTCTTAAGCAGTTGCATTTCCACGTAAAACTGCTGCGTCACACGCTTTGTTTTTATTCATGAGCATTCCACAACATCAACACATGAAAATAATTGTGAAATGGAGGAAAATGTCATGCGAATCCTTCGAAATCATTCCTCTCCTTCGCTTACGATATTTCCGTAAACGTCAGCCATAAACTACGTTCACCTACTGAACAAAATGGCGCAGTTAGAGCACTGATGTAAAAATAAATTACATTTCCGACATACAGGAAAACTCTCTCGACGAGCATTGACGTTTTATTTTGAGAGATATGGGAGACATTCGACAGATAGCAGACTTGATTCGTTCTCTACTCTATTTTATCGATCTCACTTTCACAGATATGGGGTATCAGCAAAGTCCAGTCAAACAAGAATGTGATAAAAATGAGATACGTATACACGATTTTATCAGGAGTATACACCTGACACGAGTTTGTTCTTTATTATATTGACTTTTTTCAGCCGCAATATATAGGCCAGTAAATAGAGACATCTACCTCAAAATTATTTGGACGAAGATAATTTTTTTATACCAGGTTTGCAAAAGTGCGTACTCTGATGATCTGAAAAGTTCTTCAGCCTAGCGGGTCGATAATTAAAAAAAAAATCAAAAAAGGTAAAAGCCTGCGCTTTCTGCTTAACATCATTTAATAATACTACATCATGAAGTTGCTATAGAAATTTGCATTAGTGTGATCAAAACTTTCCGAAAATCAACTCGACTCAAAGGAGGAGGTTCTCTAGTCGACGCGAATATATTTTTTTATGTATGATCACGCATAACTTTTTACTGAGACGTCCGATTCCGATAATTCTTTTTTCAGTGGATAGGGTGTACTTCGAAGTTGGTGCCATTCGAACGATGAAATCCACCCCTAAGGGTAGCAAAATGAAGGATATTGATCACTCACCCTCTGAATTCTGGTCCGTTAACCGATTCTATCAGGCTTAACTTTGTACTGGGATCTTCGATTCGGATGATTCTTCTTTTATCCGATAGGGTATACCTCATAGTTGATCATATTTGGATTTCGAATGGAATTATTCACCCTTACGGGTAGAAAAATAGGGGATAATTGATTTTTCACTTGTGAACATTGGCACACATATGTAGTTGACAATGACAGATCGCTAGTGTCATTATCACAATCATTATATTCTATGATAGGATGGAATGATATACAAAGTAATGAAAGAAACTAACCAGAACAACAAAAATAATTTATATTACAACAAATAGTAAAAGTAGATAATCATATTATTTAACTGGTAATAGTTGAAGTAAGGTGGGTAAGTAAGTATTTTGAAAGTAATCAAAAAACAAGCAGTTAGTAATTAGTAGATTTCAGCCACAAAAAATTGAAAAATAAAAACTTTTTAACAACAAAATTAAACCGACGAAATACGGAACTGAAAAGTGAGAAATAAAATATACCTTCTCAGTCTCAATAACTAAGCTCCTAAACTAATGTAAGTGACTAATTTTGAGTCGGCGCCAAACAAACAATCAAACGAAGATCATAAAATCACTTCAAAAAAATTATCAGAATTACACCGCCCAACTCGATGCCATCATTTTACGCCTTACCTGATTCATTTGCTTATTTGTTTGGCGCCGACTCAAAATCAGTTACTTACATTACTGTAGGAGCTTAGTTATTGAGACTAAGAAGGTATATTTAATTTTTTACTTCTCAGTTCCGTATTTCGTCGGCTTAATTTTTTGTTAAAAAGTTTTTATTCATAGGGTGTTCTCCGAAGTTGGTCCATTTGAATTTGAAATGAAAAAACCCCTAAGGGTAGCAAAATGAAGGATATTGATCGTTCACCCTCTGAATTTTGGTCCGTTAACCGATTCAATCAGGCATAACTTTGTACTGGGTTTTCCGATTCTGATGATTTTTTTTCATTAGATAGGGTATACCTTATAGTTGATCATATTTGAATTTGGAATAAAATTCCCCCCCTATGATTAGAAAAATAGGGGATGATAGATTTTTCAGTTGTGAACATTGGCACACATGTGTAGTTGACATTGACAGATCGCTATTGTCATTATTTTTGTTCTCCTTCATCCTTCACATTAATAACATTCTATAAAAAGATGGAATTATATACAAAGTGATGAAATAAAATAAACCAGAACTATCAAAAATAATTTATATTATATAACAATAAATAGTTGAAGTAGATAATCATATTGTTTAACTGTTAATAGTTGAAGTAAGCTGGGTAAGTAAGTATTTTGGAAGTAATCAAAAATCAAGTACGTAGTAATTAGTAAATTTCAGTACAAAAAAAATTAAATTAAAAACTTTTTACCAAAAACTTAAACCGACGAAAAAGGGGAACTGAAAAGCAAAAAATAAAATAAACCTTTTTAGTATTAATAACTAAGCTTCTAAACTAATGTAGGTAACTAATTTTGAGTAGGCGCCAAACAAACATTCAACCAAGATCATCAAATTACTTCAAAAAAATTATCAAAATGTCACCGCGCATCTCGATGCCATCATTTCTTTACCTTATTCATTCGCTTGTTTGTTTGGCGCCGACTCAGAATTAGTTAGTTACATTAGTTTAGGAGCTTAGTTATTAAGACTTAGAAGATTTATTTAATTTTTTGCTTTTCAGTTCTCCTTTTTCGTCGGTTTAATGTTTTGTTAAAAAATTTTTGGTACCGAAAGTTTTAATCCCTACATGGGTAATAATAAAACATTTGGGCGGCAGACCCTCGTCCTTGCTATTCGAGGCTATGACAAAATGGACGAAAATTGTTCTCAACAGCGCAAATTTCACTCCAATCAGAAATCATATTAAAAAAAATTAATTGAATGGACACCTACGGTTCCTGCTGAAGTCTCGTAGTTCGAACTTGTTCAAATAGATGAAAATCAGGGCGATAATCATTAATGGAATCGATACCGCCAATTCCTGCTGACTGTAAGTAGCTCGTACATACTTAGGTAGATTGCGAATAAGGCCAATAAAAGGAATATAGATAGCAAATCCTGAATAACCCTTTTAGGAAATATTAACAATGACAACATGTGAAATAAGGTTTGAAACTAAATAGTCTCTGAATAGGAAAGTGGCAAGAAATTCACTCACCCCTTTAGGGATGGGATTTGGGATTTAAAAAAACTTATTTCTTTATTTCTAACATAAAGCTCAAATACTAATTTTTATGACCCTAACTTCAAAACTAATGGAACCCTTACACAAACCCCGGAGGGATTTCATTTAAAAAAACACTGAAACCTGTATTCCTTTATCCCTTACAAAGACCTCAAATACTGATTTTTACCCCCCATTACGAACTTTCAGCCTCATTTCACCCCTTTGGTGGTTGAATTTCTAAAAACACAAAAAGTATTTCTTCTATTTGTAACAAAGACTTCAAATACCAATCTGAAAACTAACTAGGCAGAACTTCAATCCCCATTTTACCCCTTCAGGATTGAATTTTCGAAAACCCTGAAAAACATTTATCTTCATTTGTGAAGAAGAGCCCAAATATTAATTTCCATGATTTTACTTCCAAAACCAACTTTACTTTCACTTTCACCCCCTCTTTCACCTTTTCACCCCTTCAGGGATGGAATATCAAAAAAATATGCTGTCAAAATTTTTGCTATTAGGACCAGCAGTTTGGTCTGGGAGTTGATCGTATATCAGTCAATCAGTGAGTCAGTTAGTCAGGACATATAATTATATATGTACATATTACCCCAAATACGAGGTAGCTGCTGTGAACCGTTGAGGAAATCTCTCGACTGTCTTCCGTCTCCATCATCAAATTAACTCCGGGCCTCCATTATGTTGTAGTATCATCAGAACTACGTATGTGTGCTAAGTTTCAACAAAATCGGTTCACAGGTGTAAAATAAATAAATCATCCCCTATTTTTCTACCCTTAGGGTGTTTTCAAATTCAAATGGGACCAACTCCGAGGTATACCATATACCATTAAAAAAAGAATAATCATAATACATAAAAAAATATATGCGTCGAATAGACACCCTCCTCCTTTTTTTTCGTCGGTAAAAATAGCCGCTTTTCCCGAAAACATTTTTCATTTAACCCCTTTCTCATCATTGTCTCCAGGTTTAGATATTTTCAGTTACACTTGATTTTACCACAATATCCACATATGGATATTGCTTTACGTAGTGAGATTCGGTAGTATCACCGATATATCCGTTACGAACGTGGTAAGAGGCACGTATATCCATAGAAGGATATTGGGTTATAAGCAATAAAATATTTCATACTTGCGCCTAAGAATATTTTTGAGGTTATGTTACAAATAAATGGTAACAAACAGCTGGTGTGGTTATATCGAAACTATCGGAAGTAAAAAAATAAAATAATTTTCTAAAAACATGGATTTTGATTCTGGTAGTGAAAACGACTGACTGGGATTGTGAAAATGAAGTGTCAGTGATATGAGAGTGATTATTCTGCAACAGATGAAGATGAGGTTAGGAGGATTCAAATGGACGGATGGACACTGTTGTGAATCCTTTCACCGATCAGTTACCAAAACTGTTGAAGAGTATCATTCTGAATATGACTTCAACCCTGCTATCGATTTTGAGGAAAGTAAGGATGCTGTAGTGTGTTCTGAGTCCTCCATAAGCCCTACTATTGTGAATGAAATTTGTGAGTGGACAAACAGACGGACTGAAATATATTTTGGAGCCAATAATGTTCAAACTGTTTGTGGACTGCAATGGAAAACACTCGAAAAAGATGAACTTTACGTTTTTTTTTCTTTGAACTTTTCAACTGGGTTAGTGAAATGTCCACAACTTTCAGTCTACTGGAGTACGGATATTTTATGTAGTGGGCCTCGCGTGTTTCATGAGATGGTAATGAGCCGCAAAAGATTTTTATCCATATTGAAATTCATTCGGTTTTCGCCGCCAGATCTTGTGAGACAAGGTGCTTCACTCACTAGACTGGGAGTTTTTATGGCTCGCATTAGAGAAAATTGTATGATTCTCGTTGATGCTGATCCAGTTTTTGCCATAGATGAACAACTTATGCTGTACAAGGGCCGACTTCATTTCAGACAATACATAAAAACGAAGCGCAGTAGATTTGGGATAAAACTATTTTCTCGCTGTCCCAGAGCTCCTGAATTGCGTGGATACACGTGGAATTTTTGTCTGTATCTAGGCAAAGATATATATGACATATCACACTTAAATGGTACCAGCCACCTCACATTTTCTGAGAGAATTGTTGTATTTCTAGCAAAAAATCTCCTAAATAGCCACCGAGAGATTATAGTAGATAACTGGTATATGTCTCTTCGACTTAGCGAGTTTTTACTCACACAAAATACATATATTACAGGAGCTATCAGAACGAACAGAGGCATACCTAAGCAATTGACAAATATTCCTCTAGATCTACATCAGTTATGTTTTGTTCATAAAGGTATGCTTCTTCTGGTGAGGTTAAAGACAAAAAATATGTATATCTCTTGACAAGTAAACATTCAGCAGAATTTTGTGAAAAAGAGCGTTATTTAGTTGGTGCAAAACAAATTTATTACCATAAACCGGAGCATATAGAATTTTATAACCAGAATATGGGATCAGTTGATGCCGTAGACCAAGACACGGGACCGTATTCTCCTTTGAGAAAATCATATACTTGGTCCACCAAGGTTGCTTTACATCTGTTGCACCAGATGCTCTTGAATACAAAAGTTATACCTAGCATCTCTCACAGCAAACAAATATCCATGTACAAATATACAAAACTGTGCTGTCACGGAATATTAGCTACATATAGTGAAGGATATAGAAAAATTAAAGATAACGTCAAACCATCAACGTCCAAGGTCCTGCATGGTATGGTAGATTTTCCCAGGGAAGTTGGAAAGAAGAGAGCTCTTCGCAAAATTTGTGCCATATGCAAGATAAATGGAATACGAAAGTTGACCAGAAAAGCTTGCATTATTTGTCCTGTTAGTCCTGGATTATGCTCCAGATTTATCACAAATGAGTATTGTAATGATTACCTTTTATATATTTTTCATTCCATGTGTGTTCGTTGGGTACATAGCAATATCCAATAGTGGATATTCTGGTGTGACAATATAACCAGTGTGGTGGATATTCTGGTTTAATCATTAACTATTATTTTCTAAAAAACAAAAAACATTTTCAAAATTTTTCTGTAACAAAACGAGATTTATTAGTTTCCACTACGTCTCCATCTTACCAATTGATTATTTAAAAACTACACCTGGAGCGGAAGGGGTTAACCATAAAGTGGATTATTTCCGAAATTAAGGCCAAAAACGTTAAAAGCAGTTTTTGAATTTTCTCGACCCGCTAGACTGGAGAACTTTTCAGAATATAAATCTACACATTTATCCGAACCTACCAACAACCAGTAACATTTTGGTTCAAATCATTTTGAGTTTTCACTGGAAAATTGACTACAATAACTGGCCTAGTATAGAGCTTTCCAAGTTCACTCAATTGCTTTATCGACTTTTCCATAATGATCCACCGCAACAATAAATGATCAGTTATTCAAGCAGACTTCCTAACATTACAGAAGCAGTAAACACTTCTATTGGAAAAGTTTAATTACCAACTCCATTATGGAATAATTTCAAACTTTCAAACTAGCCGATTTGAACCCGGATAATAAAATGTGTAGAGCTGATTCACACGAAATGTTTCCTGTGTGGATTGTTGCCAAAGGGAATAACATCGTGTCATTTCTTAGTCTGAATTATGAACAAAGTTTCTGGATATTATAAGGTTATCTGCCCCTACATCTCAAAAACTCGGCCAACTTTCTTTCGCTAGATCAATTCCCATTAGACGAAGGGGTTCGGGAGAAACAACCAAGTCTGTTCCTGACACTGAGCTGCGAGTTAGCAACCCTATTGTAGAAAGACTCTCATTATTCGCACTACTCCACCCAATTTCAACTTGAGTTGTCTGAGGGTGTCAGGAATAGATCCCGTAGTAGTGAACTGGCTTTCATTTATTTTTCGCTAGTTATACGGAAAACAATAAACATGCACCGTTGACGTTATCTATTATATTTGGATTGTTTTAGCTACAATGAAATGAGAGAATCATCGTAGACCGCAGCGGATTGGCTCGACAATGTTTGTCAACGTTCGAAACTTGAGTACATTTGTATCCCTTCTAGGGGGTACCTTTTTCATACTCTGTGCCAGCTTGGTACAAATATTCGATGAAAGAAAATTGTATTTCGTGCATAAAATAATTTATTCAATCGTAGCAAAGCGCTTTCGACCGTTAGGTCATCATCAGTGCGTACCTGAAAGTAAGTACTATTGATAGAAAAAAAATACTGAAAAGTTTTATTTTTGAGAAAGAAAATTGACATATTTTAAAAAGTGAGGTTACTTACTCGTCAGGTGTACAAGAAGCCAAAAAGACCATAAAACATCTCATGATCAATGAAAATTGTATAGGTTTTCATAACATACATGTTGAAATAAGTATTCTAGGCCAGGATGACACTAGAGATTGAAATTTATCTCTTTTTTCTCATTTCTTGTAAGACACCATTATTTTGGTGTGATAGCTGGACCCAAGTGACAATATTGACAATTGACAAGTGAACGATAAAGTAGAAAGACATGGAACACAAAAACATGGAGATATCAGAATCGAGAAAGGAATATCCCTGTCATGCGAAAACACACTAGAAGATGATCAATCTAATGAGGACTGTCATCTGTCAAATATGTTCCAGCATTCCAAGGAAGACCAGACAAGACTCTTAATTCTCACATTTAAGTCATCATAATTGAATATAAGTTCCATGGACAATGAATTTAAACTTCTCTTAATAAAAATAAAATTCCTTGTCCACCATGGCTCAGTTGAACCGCAACTGGGGGATAGGAAGTGTGATACAAGTCTAATGGGAACTAGACCCAACTTGACAACTCCCACAGCTGGAGTAAAACAAAGTCTAAAAGGTGATAATCCAGAACCTGACTTGTGTTCTCGGTATGGAGAAAACTGAAAAGGAGGCTGGCAAATTGCAAAGAGATACAAGTAAAATCATCACAGAGAATGGAGATTGAAAATTATTAGCATGATTAACAAGAAAACTAAAATGTAAATTAGGGCAAAAGGCTAAGGAAGTTAAATATTTAATTTAGACGTCTATGAAGTGGAATATAGGATCTATTTGAATTGACTTGCGTGTTGAGACAAAGGTTATTGTTGAGTATTTCTTTACTAATGTGTGAATCTTCAAGAAAATCTAATCTATTGTAATTTTTGGACCTAACTTCATGTAAGATCTGTGAATTTCTATTTGGACTAAAATTATGATTGTTAAATCTTAAGTGATGACCGAAGGCAGAAACTTTATTACTATTAAATGTTCCAAAATACAAACTTTCAAAGATCTACAAGTTCTACCAATTTAGGCTCATCGCAGTCTCCACAATTTAACTTATATATACCACTTTTGGAAAGTTTGTCAATTTTGTCTTTTGTATTGACCAAATTCCAAATTCAATACAAAAGACAAAATTGACAAACTTTCCAAAATGGTATATATAAGTTAAATTGTGAAGACTGCGATGCAGCCTACATTGGTAGAACTTGTAGACTTGAAATTCGTATTTTGGAACATTTGAATAGTGATAAAGTTTCTCCTTCGGTCATCACTTAAGATTTAACAATCATAATTTTATCCAAAAAATTCAGAGATCTTACATGGAGTTAGGTCCAAAAATTACAATAGATTAGATTTTCTTGAAGATTTACACATTAGTAAAGAAATACTCAACAATAACCTTTGTTTCGAAACGCAAGTCAATTTAAATAGATCCTATATTCCACTTCATAGACGTCTAAATTAAATATTTAACTTCCTCAGCCTTTTGCCCTAATTTACATTTTAGTTTTCTTGTTAATCATGCTAATAATTTTCAATCCATCAATCCATTCTCTATGATGATTTTACTTGTATCTCTTTGCAATTTGCCAGCCTCCTTTTCAGTTTTCTCCATACTGAGAACACAAGTCAGGTTCTGGATTATCACCTTTTAGACTTTGTTTTACTCCAGCTGTGGGAGTTGTCAAGTTGGGTCTAGTTCCCATTAGACTTGTATCACACTTCCTATCCCCCAGTTGCGGTTCAACTGAGCCATGGTGGACAAGGAATTTTATTTTTATTAAGAAAAATTCATTGTCCATGGAACTTATATTCAATTATGATGACTTAAATGTGAGAATAAGGAGTCTTATCTGGTCTTCCTTGGAATGCTGGAACATATTTGACAGATGACAGTCCTCATTAGATTGATCATCTTCTAGTGTGTTTTCGCATGACAGGGATATTCCTTTCTTGATTCTGATATCTCCATGTTTTTGTGTTCCATGTCTTTCTACTTTATCGTTCACTTGTCAATTGTCAATCTTGTCACTTGGGTCCAGCTATCACACCAAAATAATGGTTTCTTACAAGAAATGAGAAAAAAGAGATAAATTTTAATCTCTAGTGTCATCCTGGCCTAGAATACTTATTTTAACATGTATGTTATGAAACCTATACAATTTTCATTGATCATGAGATGTTTTATGGTCTTTTTGGCTTCTTGTACACCTGACGAGTAAGTAATCTCACTTTTTAAAATATGTAAATTTTCTTTCTCAAAAATAAAACTTTTCAGTTACTTTTTTCTATCAATAGTACTTACTTTCAGGTACGCACTGATGATGACCTAACGGTCGAAAGCGCTTTGCTACGATTGAATAAATTATTTTATGCACGAAATACAATTTTCTTTCATCGATTAATCGATACGTGCACACAGTCACACTTTTCATTTGGTACAAATATTTGCTGAACAATTAAAAAAAAAATATGTTCTTCTGTAAGAATTTGTCAGATTTTCAGTCAAACCATCTATTTCTCTTTCACCAAAATGGGTAAATTATATTAACATTTGATTTGGGACAACTCAATTTCCAAAACCGTAAAATACTATCAATCAAAAACTCTAACAAACCTATCAACACATGAGTTGAAAAGTATCGAAACAAGTGTATACTCAACAATTATTTTCATTTATTATTCTTTATTCTAAAAATGTACTTCCTGATAGTCAGTCAGGCTTTAGACCGGGAAGGGATACTGAAACATCTCTAGTGACGGCCTATGATCAACGTTTATCTAGCGCACTGGTGTTTCTCGATTTTTCTAAGTTGTTCGATACTATCAGTGAAGAGCTGCTTTGTGCAAAATTGAGATTTTTTTGTTCTGATGATACATTAGCTTTTCTAATAATACTTCCTAAGACGCTCCCAAAGAATCGTGGTTGGTGGATCATACTCTGCTTCTCTTGATATACTATCAGGGATTCCACAGGGATCCATATTAGGTCCCTTACTATTTATGATATTTCAAATGACAAACAAAAACTGTAAATTGCAGTCTTTTGCGAATGATACACAGCATTATTTGAACTTTAAAACTGAACATTTTGATAATGCAGAGGAAATTTCGAATAAAATCAAGACATCATCTGATAAACACAACCTGAAACTCAATTCAGAAAAATCTAAGGTCTTATACTTCGGCAGCAAAAATAACATGAACTTTTTGAAAAATAGCATAATACTTCAAATTGATTACACTCCATGAATCAGCTAGAAATCTTGGTTTGGTATTGGATACAGACACGTGAGGAGTCTACAGGCAAAGCTTTCGCATCCCTGAAAATCATCTACAGCAATTGTCCTATTCTTGGTGTTTAAATGAAATGAACCTTGTGCGAGTTGCTTTTATTAAGTCACTTCAATTACTGCGATTTTCTTTATGGTCCATGTCTGTCGAAAATAGATGCAGATAGAATACAGAAATTGTAAAATAGCAGACTGATATATGGCATTAGGAAATATGATCCCATTGCACACAAACTAATAGAATGTAACTGGCTCAACATGTACAATATAAGACAACTCCACCTAAGTACCTTTAAATATAAACTTTTTAATGATCCTGATCCTTCACCTCTGGTACGTTAATGCATACGCCGCTTCAAAGTACATTAGAAACGTGGTACCTTGGCCATGCCCCAGCACAAATCTGCAATTTTCCAAATATTTCTTGACTTCAATGCCATTATAATGTATAACCAACTACCTGATGAATTCAAGGTTTACAATATTAATAAGTTCAAATAAAAATTTAAAAAAGCAGTGACGAGAACTGAATCATAATTCTGATATGTAGGTATATATTAACCTATAATATGTATAGATATCTCTTTCAGTGTGCAGTTATCATGCAATTAGCAGACTCACACATTTCTCTTCCTACTTGTGAACTTACTTTCATCATAACCACTCTACCTATTCATATCTTGCTAATCCAGCAAATTTAAAATTAATAATCTGTTTTTTCTTATGTCCATTTTTTATTTGAATTCATTTTCTCTATCTTTCGACCCTCTGATGGTTGAGTAGAATAGCTTCAAGCTAGACTTCGCCATTGGTCTCATAACCATATATTATGAAGGTATCTTCCTGCTTATGCTAATAAAAGACGTTCATTATTATTATTATTATTTCTTTTCTATTCTGTGTCATATTTAAATCAACTTTTTTGTATAAGTATAAGTTTGGGTAGAATAAACTTATATTTATAGTATACTTATATTTAGAGTATACTTATACTTGATATTTTTCCGCCAATATTGAGGCAGAAATACCACTCGACCTATTTAAAAAAAATATTTTCAAAGAAGTTTGGTCTCTTGAATTCTACAACGATATTGACACAAAAATGTCAAAGTACACTCACCAAAATATCCATCACTTCTGATATAACTACTGAAAATAGAGTTCGATATGTACAGCTTTCATCAAATAATATTTTTATATAGGTAATACTGGCTGACCCGACAGACGTTGACCTGTCCAAATTCCTATATTCCCTAATTTTTTTTTCCTGAAAACTCTCGTCCGCGTAGAATTGATATTTTCCTATTTTTTTGTGTTGTTCTATCTAGGTTATACCTTCGACTCCTTTTCCCGCTATCTCGTTTTTTTTATCCCGTTTTTTCGTCACCCCGTTACCAAGTTATCCCCGTTTTCCCGATATCCCATCTTCAATTTAGCCCGTTTTTTCATTTTCCCGTTTTCTCGTAATACCGTTTTCCCGAAAAAAATTAGCCAAATCGGTCCAGCCGTTCTCAAGTTATGAGCTTACCAACACAAACAGACTTTCAATTTTATTATATATTATATATCCCTGAAAACTTTCCCAGAACAAAGACATTTTCAATAACTTTTCTAAAATCCTGATTCGGAATACTACGAACATTAAACAAATCGGTCCCGCAGTTGTTTTTATGAAAAAAAGTCACCCTTACCGAGATTCGTTCCTGTGACCTTCTGCTGGGTAGGCGACAGTGTAACCACTGAGCTAATTCCTCATTAGTAATAAATGACTCGTATTTTTTTTCGCCAAATTTCTTATAAACCTATTTTTTTTTTTCGCATCAACCATTGGCGAACATTTAAAAAAAAATAGCCAAATCGGTCCAGTCGTTTTCACGTTTTGCGCTTACAAAGATTCGGGATTCATTTTCATTACATGGATTTTTTTATAATTTCTAGATTTTTCAGGTGACCTTCGTATGCCCTTCTCCGCCTTAAATGCCATATTCGCTATATAAGAGAATGGTAATATTGTTTCTACTCCTTAGTATCGAGAATATTTTTCAACTTCTTGAAGGTAAAAAGAACTGATCTCAGTTTTTCAACTATTTTATTTACATGACTTTTCCCACTTCTATTCCAAGACACCTTATAGAGTCTATCAACTGGTTGTTATCGGGTATTGTAATATTTTGCAATTTAGGTGAGATGTTTCTATTGCAGAAAAAAATTATTCATTTATTTTTTCCGTATCCGTAGTATCATCGGAAAATGACAACACTACCAATCGAGTCAAGATTGAACAAGCCATTGATGTATATCAAGAATTTTACAGGGCCAAGTACTGTTTTCTGTAGCATACCAGTCTCCATTTCCAGGACACCACTTTGAGTATAATAAATTTCTACAAATTCTTTCCTTCCAGTGAGGTGAGACTGAATATTTTACGATAAAACTCATTCAATGACAAAGTCAACTGTCAATTAGAATCTGATGATTGAGAGTACCGATGGCCTTTGCAAAGGCTAATACAGCATTTTTCCATTAAATTCATATTGACATTATTATACCTTCACTGTGTCAAAAAAATCACATATGGATATATTTGCAGTTTCATTTTATACCAATTGCATGGACATGGAATATTTTAAACCTTGATCCCTAGATTTTCGTTAGAGTGGAAGTAAGAATTGTATTATACACTACCTTGGTACATATTACATTCCTATTGAAAACATAAATAATGGGATATAAACTGTGCATTATAAGTCATCATTCCGATGCATTGGCATAATAATGCGGGATGGGTACGAATGACGACTAAAGTAAAAAAAAATATTCATTATTGTTTGAATGAAAAAAATCGAATTCACATAAAGAACATCAATATCTAATGACATCACAACATCCTCATGAATGAAATAAGGTATTCACATCTACGTCCAAAGGAATAATTTACGTGAGGCATTGTGAAGAACAAAACAACACTTGAATACTGAATAACAAAGAGCCGTAATAACTTGTCAATATTCCATAAAATTATAAGGATCTCCACAGTGCTCTTAAATGAAGCAAATAGCATATTCGAAGGAACTTTTCACTATCATTGAATCTAGAGGGAAGATGAATTCGATGGAAACAAAGTTAAATAACATTTGTTTGGGTATAAATGTTGTCCCTGTAATACAATGATAAAAAATCTAAAAAAAATCTAAAGTTCTTGTCAAAAAGAATCGATTCAAAAAACTCATCTTTTGGACAAATCATTCAATAAATCTCGTTCGAATTATTGAAATAACCTTAGATGATTTGGTAGGTATTGCTAGAAAATAGAAGAAATAATTAATAATAATAATAATCTTGTTGACAAAGCTTGGGCAGTATATACTTATCATAGAATAAAAAATAGAGTATATAACAAATAATGATAAAAATAAAAATGGTATAAGTAAGAGTGAATAAAAAGTCATATGTATAAGGTAGTGAACATAGAACAAGACAGTTTAAAAGCTTCCTGGTTAGTCAATATGAAAATCTGAGAGAGTCAGCTGAAAGCTTTTGTTAAAATATTCCTGCAAACTATGATAGGGTCTATCAGATAGAAATTGTTTGACTGCCTTCCTGAATTGGGGGTCATTCAGATTAGCAGATCTAATGTACAGGGGTAGATGATGGTACATTTTCCCACCATTGTAAAATATGGAGTATTTGGTAATATATTTGGTTGGCATTGGAAGTTTCAGAGTGTGGCTGCTGTTCCGAGTGTTATAATGGGAAGAGGACGCAGCAAAGTTCAATATTTGCTTATTTATTAAACAAACAGATTCCAATATGAATAATGAAGTAATCGTCAGAATATTATTGTTTATGAAGGAGGATCTACAATAATCTCTTGGTTTGAGGTTACATATATACCTTATAGCCAGCCCTTTTTTGTAATATCAGTAAACTTTCAAATATAGTTGGACTGCATGCTCCCCAAAACGGTATTCCGTAACGTAACTGAGAGTCAATGAGTGGTAAGCCATTTTGGCTGTATTAAATCCTAATTCTTGAAAAAGGAATAGAAAAAATGTATGGAAAATGGGTGGAATAAACATAACGACGTTAGGCATACGGTTCTAAGATAAAGACAATAAAAAAAATAATCTGCCTTGACAGTTGTGCTACTTCAGAAAATTCATAAATCTTGACTTCTAAAGGAAGGTACGTACTATGCGTATATTCGCGATTCGTAATGCGTGATGTGTCAGACGGTTCGTTGTAGTTCCTAGTAGTTCGTCAATCAAGACCCACAGATTATGATTGAATTCGCATAATCTGGGGCGGTTAAGCGGCCGCCAAGAGCGAATCACTGCGAACATACGAATAATGTTATTCACGAACCAATTTTGAACGAACAAGTTCCTACACACAATTCACAGATTGCTAATGAATCAAGCATCGAGAATAGACCCATAGTTTAATATTCTGTAAGTTCTTCAAACTTATATACATGAAAGTCCATCTGAAATATATTTAATTTTGAACTGGATAGAAATGCTTACTTTTGTTTTTAATTTCCTCATAAAAAAGCTATAAATCATCAAAGAATGCCACATAACAACGACAAAATTCTTCGGCTTATATTTGGATGAGTGCTTAGACTGCTGTACAAACCATACCGGGTGTCCACGGAAGGTGTCTCGCCCCTATAACTTTTTTGTTTTCGGAGATAATGGAATGAAATTTGGAGCATCTGTTTGATGCATAAAACTGCATTTTTTTACAGGTAACTCAACTTCATGCAAATTCCGGATTCACCGGAAGTGACATAAACTTTCGATTTTTAAATGGAATACCTGGTATATTTTCAGTTTTTTTGTCTCCATATGACATTTAGAATACAACCATGTATCATTTGTTACTGTTGGTGACCGGTTTTTTATTTTATTTCCGAAATAAATTTTTATTCCAGAGGGCTATGGATACGTTCAAATAACTAACTTCAGTCCTAAAATGTTTGTAAAAATACAACTTTACTGTTTCTGATCAAAATGTTTCAGCTATGTGACGTTTGATTTTAACCTTTTTATTAATATTTTCTTTCAAATGGCAACATGGTGGCTCGTCGCGTTAGAAAAAAAGAGCATTTTATTGCGATTAATTTGATACCGCACTCCATTAGGTTGTAAGAAAACTTTCGATAAAAAACTGAAAATACCATAACGTTAGAACTTTTCTAAAATGAAGCACCTGTTGAAAATGAAATAATTATGTTGAAACTACCTATTTACATATCTTCAGGGTGCCAGATGTTCAAAGTGACCTCCATCTTGTTGCTGACGAAGGCGAACTTTTCTTATTGTTGTTCTTACAACGTTTCTCAACTGTCTTGGTGTATTCTATGAAGAGCTGCCCTTACTTTGTTCTCTAATTAATGTCGTGTGGCAGGAGGTACATCATAAACCTCGTTTTTAATAGATCCCCATAAAAAAAAATCTAGAGGCGTAAGGTCGGGTGACCTGAAAAGTTTTTTAAAAAGGAATAAATAGAGGTATAAATGGAAAACAACCCTATTTTACCTCTCCGGCCACCTAACTGGACCCATATTTCCAATCCAGTTTTCGTTGTATGTTTCATGCAGATATTCCGTAACTGCCCTCAGATTGTGTGGTGGAGCACCATCTTGTTGATAAAATAATCCAACTCGATTTATTAGTGGAACTTCGTCCAAGAAATGCTGAATTTCCAGCGTGAGGAAACTTAGATATCTAGCCCCTGTCAGGACACCGTCAAAATTTATAGGGTCCAAAATTCTGTCCCCTAAAATCCCAACCCAACAACTGAAACCAAACGGTTCTTGGAAATTTCCTTTCTCCATCAAGTGTAAATTTGCATCGGACCAATATCGCTAATTATTTCTGTTGAAATGTCCCAAATTAGTGAAACGGCTTTAGTTAGTGAACAGAATTTTATATGGAAATGTATCATCCTCCAAATATTTTCCAAAGAACCAATTGCAATACTCAAGTCTCCTTGCATTATCGTTTTGGTACAGGTGCTGTTGCAGTTGATATTTAAATGAATGATATTTATGTTCCTTCAAAATGTTAGCTGCAGAAGACTTCGTTCCCATCATTATCGGCTCATTTCGCATTTTTTTAACCAGTTTTGGAAAATAGTGCCGGGTCCGGTGACGCCGATCAAGATATCTCTGTGCGTAGATAGGTGCAGCATCGGTTGAATTTTGGCTACACTCTCCAAAAACTAATAACATATCAACATTTTCAGTTCTTGTGTAAATATTGTTATTTTCCATGATTTTCAAACAATGAGGTACACAAGAACTACCTAATTGACTTTGTAGAAGAGATGTAAAATAATATGTCGACACGTCAATTTTTACCGCAACAATTTAATGATTTTGTTTCAGTTGTGTTGGTCACGGCTACTCGATTATTTTAAATCTTATTTTAATCTCAATAAAAGATTCTTTATTTAACGAATGTTCTATTTTAGGACTGAAATTAGTTATTTGAACATATCCATCTAGAATAAAAATGTATTTCGAAAAAAAATAAGAAAACGGTTACAAACAGTAACAAATGATACATGGTTGTATTCTAGATGTCATATAGAGACAAAAAAACTGAAAATATACCAGGTGTCCCATTTAAAAATCGAAAGTGTATGTCACTTCCGGTGAATCCGGAATTTGCATGAAGTTGAGTTACTTGTCAAAAAAATGCAGTTTTATGCATTAAACAGATCCTCCAAATTTTATTCCATTATCTCCGAAAACAAAAAAGTTATAGGGGCGAGCCACTTTCCGTGGACACCCGATATATCAATGTTGTGTCATTAAAATCGGAAAAATCTGAAATTATATGCGACAAAACAGCATACAAGTTATTAATTTAACAAACTATGCATACATTTTGAAATAATATTTTTTTGGGTGGCTAATATGACCGCAAAACCATTATAATATTATTAAAAATGATCTGAATGGAAGTTTTAGAAACGTTCTCATATCATATGTCATTCTTACATTTATTTGAATATATGAATCATGTTGGGTTTTCAAATATAAATTTGTTTGTATTCTGAACAATTCACAATTATAACATAAAAAAATTCAAATCTGAACTACCTACCCAATACACATACTAACAGTAACGAAAACTCCACGTTATTTGAATCTCTCTCATACTTCATCTGAAGATGTCAAGCGCATAATCAGTCGTAATAGCCAGATCCAAAAAAGTTTCTGAATTTACTTAGCCTAGTTTTTTTATAGTTTATCACAGTGGTTGTGTACAGTCAAGCAAAACTGAGAACAGGTGTCTCAGGTACACTATCGAAGCTGTCGTACCTACCGAGGTAATTAAATGAAGTTACTAAGGCTGAACATCTTATACAAATGCATATAAATGAAAGTTATGACAGTCAGTCAGCTGAATGTGGGGACGGAGCTGGTCAGTCGGCCCCAATGTATGTACAAAAAAATAAATATGTGCAATTCGTTTACTACACCTCAAAACTTCTGTGAGGATATTCATTGTTCTATCAACCATAAACAAAATGGTCAGTCAACGATTTTGTGGGACAACGCCCGTCAGTCAGCAACAAAAAAAAAACGCGCGCTCGCTTTGCGTTGCAGGCGGCGGCTCGCTCTTTTCCATATTATATTATTATTTAATGAACTATGTGCAAATTTTATTTTTGTATTAAATATTCAATATATAGAATATATTTTGAAGTATCAAATGTATATTTGAAATCACGAAAATAAAATTTATGCGAATAAGAAGAACATATACTTAAAGAGCGCAGGTATACTCCTAGGTAAGAGTCGAGACCGAATTTATGTACACAATAATAATAATAATAATTTGTTTATTTCACTCGTTTAAAAGTACATGACAGCGGATAATTCCATTAGTACAGTAGCAAGGAAAACGTCATGTGAAGTTGTCTTCATACAAAATTTCTCTTATTTATATATACTAATTAATTCAGACACATTTACCGATATATTCTGTAGGATTTGAATTAAAAAGTTGAAAACATGTAAGGATGCTAGTCAAAAGGTAACAAAACACTTCAAATCCATAAAATAATAGAACACACACTTAACAGTTAAAATTAGATTTCACAGTAAAAATTAAAAATTCATGGTCAGGTTGAAATTGAAAAATTCCAGTAACCAGAGAGTGGCACAAAAGGGAGGAGAAAACACTTAACCTAAAAATTCCTCGAGGGTGTAGCAATTTTTTTCTATGAGAGCAGCTTTCAGTCTGGATTTGAAAATATGGACAGTTGCCCAATTTTTTATCGATCCATCAAGCTTATTGTACAGTTTTGGGCCTAGGAAAAGATGGCTATTTTGGTATATGGTAGTTCGGTGTATGTGGGGTATCAATAAATTTTTGTAGCGGGTCTGGTATTGATGATGGGTTGCAGCAAAGTTCTGCCCGTTCTTGTACATATACATGCATAGTTCATATATGTATATACCCACAAGAGATAGTATTCGTAGCTCTTTAAAAGTGCTTCTGCATGATTGCCTCCATCCGATGTGAGCCATGATTCTGATAGCATATTTTTGTAACATAAAAACCCTCGCTGCAGATGCTCCTATGCCCCAGGTGAGTATTCCATACTGTAGATGGCAGTGTACTGTTCCATAGTACAGATTCAACAATCCTGTTCACTACAGTGGTTTGACATGAACCTCATTGCGTAGCAATTCCTACGGAGTTTATCGCAAAATGTTTCTATGTGAGGGGTCCAGGTGAGTTTGTAGTCTAGCGTGAGGCCTAGCGTGTTGTTGAGCAAGATTCGATGTGCAACTCCTCGTTCTCATAAACGCTGAAGTTCTCATGAACATTATTCAGTGAGAACTTCATTGATGTTGTTTTCGAGATATTTAGTGTCAAATGGTTTTTATTTGCCCATGTTACTACCCGCTCATATATATCCTGAGTTTTATCTGCCAGAGCTATAGTATTCTTGTCCTTTATGAGGAAATTGGTGTCATCCGCGTAAACAACTACATGTATTCCCATGAGACTATTCAAGAATTTCATCAGGTCATTGGCATATATGAGGAAAAATAAGGGGCCAAGTATTGAGCCTTGAGGAACGCCCTGCTCAATGGTTACTGACTGACTGACTGTTTTTCGAATCACTACTTTCTGGGTCCTGCCCTGTAGATATGACTTCATCAGTTTCAAGGCAGTACCTCTCACGCCATATCGTTCCATTTTTTGGAGTAGAAGCGTGTGATTTACATTACCGAATGCTCTGGAAAAGTCTATGAACAATCCACAGATGTTTAGTTTGCCATCGAGAGCTTTTATGACGTGTTCATGGAAGTCATACAGTGCAGTTTCAGTACTTTTGTTCTGCGAGAAGCCATGCTGGTTTGGAGAAAGCAGTTCATTAGCGGTACAAAAGGATATCAACTGCTTCTTGATATTCAATTCAGGACTGCACGCTTTTACTGGGTGTGATTTCAACCCGGCCTTTCACAGAATAGTTAAAAAAGGCTTCTGCAATTGATTCGACAAAAGGCAGATTTTCAAAAATCCTTCGCCGATCTAGGGTACATAAGCGACAACAACAGGAGTGACGTATTCGAAAAAATACAACAATTTGTTTGCCACTTATATGGCATGAAAAAGTTAAAGTCAGTGAACCAGGCACGGTTCGTTTTGTTTGCAAAAACGTATAAATGTTCAAGTAACGTCAATGATTCGTTCAAAATAAAAGTAGAAAACATAGAAGGATCGAGTAGGTATGCAACAATTTCTAAGAGCGAGTTACATTGCAAACATTTTGCGCAATGCCTATTGAAAAGTCACGACAGAACTGTCTCCAATCAATCACGGGTGGAAAATAAGAGAAAAAATATGAATTTGATTGGTTCAAAGGCGAAAAATTACCACAATTGGTCAACGTTGTCGTCCTTAAACCTCCACAAGAAAATTCAGGTATGCAAATAATATTGTTAGCAAACTTCAATGCTTTCGATTTTATGTAAAAAAATAATTATTTTCTATTGTATATAATGAGAGCAGTGATATTTTTTTCCAGATTCCCAATCCGAAACTCAATCAGAAACAATAGGGGCATGAAACTTTTGATCGTATCAGAGCGAAATCAACGAATTTGATGAATCGGAGGAAGAATTTTATTACAATGTGTGAATTGTTGTAATATTATTCGTAATGTATATTCTGCGCATACACGGAAAAAAGGGATTTGTTAATTCAACCAAATTTATTTAGTCACTCTTATTGGCTTGACCCGACTAAATCAAATTCATCCCAAAACACAGGTATATTCGATTAATCGAATCATTATATTGCGGTGACAGAATGGATTTCACAATGCAATGCTAACATTTCTTTGATTTGAATATATATCGTCATCTATCGAAACAATCTCCAACTCATATTGAATGAACATTTGTTTCAACACAAATATCATATTTATTTGAATTAAACAACAAAAATGGATTGAAGAATATCATATTGGTTGAATTTTATGCGTTAGATGGCGGCACTTTCGCACAACTGACACTGACTTACATAATGTTAACAAATAGCAATGTCAACTTATCATCGTTGCGACGTCTGGACTCAAATGTCTGGTGTAGGCTTTCATGCTCCGTTGCCATATTTGTCAATTCAGTGGTTTGACAAAATGATGACTCATTTGAATGAATATTTTCAGTGAATAGATTATGTTGTGGAATTGACATTTTATTGAATTTATCAATTCGACATAAATATTTGTTCGAATGAATATTTTTGTTAAAGCAATCAGCAAATTGTGTAGATCTTATTATTCGATTCAACAAAATTATTACTTGGTTGTTGAAACATTTCTGTCAAAACGAGTTATGAATATAGTTGGTCGAATATGATATTTGGTTCATGCAAATTAGTTTCAGCTGATTGAAACGTTAAATTTTATCCAAAACCAAGAAATAATTTTACTCATTTTGAGATTTTTGTCGTGCATATACGACACTTTTATTTGTTTGATTCAAATAAATTTTATTTATTAAAATTTTTTTTCTGTGTATATAATATATATTAGATATTATTAAATTATAATTAATAAATGGCATATTCAATCTAGTTCTTTAAATATTAATAAAGAAAAAAGCGAGACGCAGCCTGCAACGCCGAGCGCACGATTTTTTTTACTGACTGACAGGCGTTGTCCCACAAAATCGTTGACTGACTATTTCGTTTATGGTTGATATAACAATTAATACCCTCACAAAAGTTTTGAAGTGTAGTAAACGAATTGCACAGTATTTAATATTTTGTACCTACATTGGAGCCGACTGACCAGCTCCGTCCTCACATTCAGCTGACTGACTGTCACAACCTTTATTTATATATAATATACTGTAAAACCACTCTGATAAACTATAAAAAAACTAGTTTTGGTAAATTCAGAGAGTTTCTTTGGCTCTGGCTCTCCGTCTATAAGCTGTTTAAAAAAAAGTTAACACATTTTTGGTGAATCTGGAGCCATATACCACCCAAGACTTTGTTGGATTTTAGACAATATTTTTACGAGATGTTCATTTAATTTTATGCTTTCTAGTTTTTTTGTATCTACAATAAATTTATATGACATAATCTGAAATTTAGTGATATATTATTATTATTATTGGGGATATTTTGGAATTATGGTATCGGTACAAACCAGTTCAGATGCAAGGTTATTCATATCAGCCTCATTTTTATAAAGTTGAGAGGTATAGTTATTCTAATCCCAATTGGAACGGCAATAAAAATGAGAGCACTACGAGGAGTGTTCATATGCACTGCCCGGCAAATAGAAAATGTATATACTACCAGTGTTTTTACTTTCAAAAAGTTCCTGGTACAATCATAAAAAAGTTCTGTCATGTGGAAGAGAATTCCTTCTCGAAACTTTTTATGTCGGTCTAATTGGTATTAGAAATACTATACGACAGGAAGGAATCAGTCGAGTTCGAATCAACAAGATTTCACCTAAAAATGGCAAAAGTGATTTTGTCTAAAAGTCGTGGAATCGGTGAAATCGGATCGATATAAATACAACAAAACTACGGACTTTCAATGTAGCTTTGCAGTTGTATCCTATATATCCAATAAAGACCCTAATTATTACGGGCAGCGATAAACACGAGAAAGTAGTTTAATAGTGTCGTCCTTCAAAAAGTAATTATTAAATTATTAATAAAAGTTTTTCCCATACGATGACGGGAAATTATAATCATGAAGTGAAATTATCAAAAAACTAGAGTGATATCGAAATAGCAAGGGGGAAATATGAAATGCTTTGAGGGATTCTCAGAAGGCTATGAATTACAAAGTATGTCGTTGTTACGATGATATCCTCTTTTACTTCTTGCTTTGTTACTCACCGACTTTATCATCTCACAACAAAAAGCAGAAAAATATTCTTTGGAAGAGCAACGCAATATCGATTCAACGAATAACTTCAGGGCTTCAACAGGTAATTGTTTGATATTGGACTTTTATTTGGCCTCCACTTTTTAGTTGGGTTCGTATTTTTATTCATGGGGCTAATTCTTCGCTGGTATTTGTGGATCATTTGGTTGAAGAGGCATGAACAAGTAATAGGAATATGCCCAAAGAGTTATTAATGCCTTTATCGTTTAATAATGGATTCACAGACTCTTTCAGATCACACAGTGATATAGAGGAAGTCAAAATAGTACAGCTCCTAATACGAAAAGGGCGAGATTTCTATACCATAGAAAAAAAACTATGCGGCTTATGCAAAAAAAAAACTCGTCGAAGAGGTTGGTTAAATGAATGTCTATGAGAAGTACCTAATGCACGAAATATGATTTCTTTAGAGAAAAGTCACACATAATTTATCTCACACCCAAATGAAAATCTGAAAAATTACAGTAATGAAGGTCTTCTCTGTCCAATCTCAAATGGGCAGATATTAATAATACACGCACTAGCAAACACAATAATGCTTTTCTAAATTTTAAACGAAACGTCGAATCAGGTGCCTTGTGGAAACGCTTATTCCTAATTTATTCCTGGTGACAGTGGTTGGGACAACGTAGTACCTTTTACAGACGATTTGTTAAACATGAGCTATCGTCTAATTGAAGTTTATAAAACTCTATATGAAGTATTCAAAAATGATTCTATCCGAAAATAGTATATCAAGTATCAAGTTCAGAAAAGTGGAATTTCACTTGACCAGTAAGTTTGTATCCGAGCGAAGCGAATATTTAAATACCATACGAATCAAGTAAAATCACTTTTCTTACGAGGTGCGTATACGTTTTGTGAATAATTACTTATTTTGCATTT
The DNA here is from genome assembly GCA_018342105.1 of Gonioctena quinquepunctata. Lineage (NCBI taxonomy): Eukaryota > Metazoa > Arthropoda > Insecta > Coleoptera > Chrysomelidae > Gonioctena > Gonioctena quinquepunctata. Next base: position 68,662 of record JAFIRS010002773.1, on the reverse strand, counting down.
CATTTTGGAATCTGTTAATAATAATAGTTACTGAGAAAATCTAAAAATAAAAACTTTTTGGCAAAAAATAAAACCGACGAAAAAAGAAACTGAAAAGCAAAAATAAAATGAACTTTTTTAGTTTCGATAACTAAGCTCCTAAACTAATGTAAGTAACTAATTTTGAGTCGGCGCCGAACAAACAAACAAGCAAATTACTTCCGTGAAGCGTAAAATGGTGGCAGCGGGGTGCGCGGCGACAGCGCGTCATCAGCGAGACAGCTACCCAAACGGACACACACGTGAGGGCATACGTCGTTACGAGTGGTCTTGCGGAGATCGCATTTTTGGAATATTATTATTTATCGCTGGATATTTCACGTTGCATTTTCATGTTATGTTGTTTTGATCATTTTTTTAAAGTTATTTAATGATCTTCGTTGATTGTTTGTTTGGAGCCGACTCAAAATTAGTTACTTACATTAGTTTGAAGCTTAGTTATTAATACTAAAAAGTTTCATTTTATTTTTTGCATTTCAGTTTCTTATCTCGTCGGTTTAATATTTTGTTGAAAAGTTTTTATTTTTTGTGGATAAAATCTACTAATTGCTAGGGGAGAAGGGGACAGGTTCGGACATGGGGCACTTCCGGACATTTCAAATTTACTGCCAGGCAATTACGCCAGATTCACCAATCGTTGACAAATGCTTCTGTGAACAGTTTGGAATCGTTGACGCCAGGTCGTGTTTCATAAATTTGATTGAAAAGTGGATATATATATGCAGAAGTTCCCAAAAAAGATTAGTGATACAATGTTGAGATATCAACTAGTAAGGAGTGAAATTCAGGTAAGAAATGATGAGTCTATCAGGAAGAACGCATATTGTTATTCATCTAACCTCAAAAAAGTATAAGGATTGTTAAGTGTATGAAGAAATTGTGACAATAAAACTCAACTATATACAGCTGGGGCACGTTCGGACAAAAGATGTGGGGCAGGTTCGGACTGGCCGGAGCTGCCCCCTGCTTCATTTTCGTGTTTGTCCGGATATGCCCCATGATATTTCAGTAACTTCTTACTGTTTGTAGGATGGTGAGATCATACAAAAGAAAACGTCCTGCTCAGCCAGAAATTCCTAGAAGAGTCTTGAAAAATGCTGTGAAGAATGTTATCAGCAAGAGTATGTCTTTGAAAGCTGCTGCAATAAGATTCAATATACCTAAATCAACTTTATTTGACAGAGTTGTCAGAGCTAAAAAGCGTTCCAATAATAACATAGAAGACTCTGGAAATGAAGGAGGTGAATCAGAGGAAGAGTTTGCATCATCAAAATATGCAACAGGGCAAGGGTTCTCACGAAATGAAGAAATCGAGTTGGAGATATATCTCAAAAAGAGTTCAAAGATATGTTACGGCTTGACATATGAACTCTGTCGTGGACTGGCTTTCCAATATGCTTCGGAACTGAATAAGAAAATTCCTAGAAATTAGGAAATCAACAAAAAAGCAGGAATTGATTGGATGCAATGTTTCATGAAGCGCCCTCCGAGGCTTTCCAATTGCAAACCTGAAAATACAAGTATTGCAGAGCTTCAGCTTTCAACAGAGCCAATGTGGAGGAATTTTTCAATACTTATGCCTTAGTGCAGGCCGCATGTAATTTCTCACCAGATCGTATATGGAACACTGATGAAACGGGTATAACCACAGTCCTTCAAGCACCGAGGGTGATAGCAGAAACAGGATCAAAAGCTGTAGGACAATGCGGATCTGCTGAACGAGGATCTCTTGTCACGATGTGTGGAATAATATCGGCTGTCGGGGCTTCAATTCCACCTCTTTATATCTTTCCTCGTGTGAGGATGAAGGATCAGTTCTTGTACGGTGCCGTTCCTGGGGCTGTAGGTTATGCTGAGAAATCGGGATGGATGTAATATAAGTAGTTTCAACAGTATGGCTATCAACTCTCTAGTTTATAAAGACGAGGATTTCTGTGCCTCATTCGCAACAGACCGTCCTCTTGAAAATAAGGAGTCTTCTACAAAAATAGTTGATACAAGTATTGTTGTTCAGCCTAATTCCAATGATGAAATTCAATTCTCATCCAAAAATCATGAAGTAAGGGATGTGTTGAATATAATAATATATGAAGCTACCAAACCCAAAATTAATATACTTTCTATTGTATCTATTGTTGAACCATAAGATGTGGAACCCTTACCGAAGGCTTGTCCCAGAAACACTACCAGAAAATCGAGAAAGGGAAAATCAAGAATTTACACTAGTACTCCTGCAAAAGAAAGAATAGAAGAATTGGAGAAAGCCAAATTGATGAATGTGAAGAAAACAAACTCTTCGAGAAAATTGGTGTCTGAATCTAAACCAAAGAAAAAATATACGGGTCGGCTAGAGAACCTCCTCCTTTTTAGTTTCGTCGGTTGAAAATGCAAAGTAGTAAGCAATCAAAGAAGAGAAAAAAGAATAAAGCAGTTTCAGATGACATTTCGTCATCAGATTCTGATATAAATTTACCTTTTATTGCCACGAAAAAAATAAAAAATGATTTGTCGGACTGATATGGATTTAGATTATAGTGCTGATGATGATGGGCTCAATGAACTTTTAGATGACGAAAAAATCCTAAGAGATGATTATCTATTAGTGAAGTTCGCAACAAAAAAAAGATCGTTACATTATGTTGGAAAAGTGATCGATGTAATGGAAAATGGGGAATTTGAAGTAACATTTTCAAAGAAGTGTATAAAAGGATTTGTTTATCCAGAAGTTGAGGATATTTCATATATTGAGAGGAAAGACATTGTACCTAAGCCCATGACAACACCGGGGACTTCAAGAATGGCATCTTTTCTTCAATTCAATGTTAATTTTTTTGGTTAAGATGTTAAGTAATGTTTCATAGTATTTTGTCAAAAATTATATATGGAAAGTGAAGCAGCATTTCAAACATGTATATTCGTCCGATCCTACCCCATTCATGTCCGAAGGTGCACCGCTATGGGGCACTTCTGGACAATTCCCCAAATTCACTAATATTACATTTCCTGGAAAACTATTAAAAATTTTCATGTCTTTGATAATGACAAGAAGGCCCTATTTGACGACATTTCAATAACTTGATAATGTTAACAATCGATGGAGTTATAATAATTTGTAAAACGATGTCCGAATCTGCCCCCTTCTCCCCTACTTATTTAAATTGGATTACGTTTGAAATACTTACGTACTCACCTCACTTTAACTATTAACTGTAATATACTATAACTAGCCGATACATAGCGACTTCGTCAGCGTTGAACTTTGCTTTTTTGTGAGGACTATTACACAAATTCACTCACACCTTTAGGGACGGAATTTCTATAAATATTTAAACCTCAGATACCAATTTTTATGCCCCTAACTTCAAAACTAACGGAAACCTTACACAAACTTTCACTCCCCTAGGGATTGCATTCATAAAAACACTGAAACGAGTATTCCTTCATTCCTCATAAAGACCTCAAATATTAATTTTTATGACCCCAACTTGAAAACTAACGGAACCCCCATTACAAACTTTCACCCCCATGTCTCCCCTTAAGGGGTTGAGTTTCTAAAAACACTGACATACATATTTCCTTTATTTGTAACAAAGACATCAAATACCAATTTTTTTAACCCCAACTTGAAAACCAACGGAATTCATATACAGTTCAATATCCTGTCACCCCTTTAGGGGTTAAATTTCCAAAAATACCGAAACACGAATTTTTTTATTTGCTACAAAGACCCCCAAATACCAGTTTTTATCATCCTAACTTCAAAACTAACTATACAGACTTTTAACCCCCAAATAACCCCTTTAGAGTTGAATCTTCGAAAACCCTGATACACAGTTTTCTTCATTTGTGAAGAAGAACCCAAATACTACTTTCTATGACTCTTATTTCAAAACCAACTGGACTTTCACTTTCACCCCCTTCTCACACTCCTGTTCACGCCTTTAGGGTTGGAATACCATGAAAATATGCTGTCAAAATTTTAGCTCCTAGGACCAGCGGTTTGGTCTGGGCGTTGATCGTATATCAGTCAATCGGTGAGTCAGTTAGTCAGGACATATAATTAAATACATATTACCCCAAACACGAGGTAGCTGTTGTGAACCAATGAGGAGATCCCTCGATTGCCTTCCGTCTCCATCATCAAATTAACTCCGGGTCTCCATCATGTTGTAGTGTCATCAGAACTACATATGTGTGCCAAGTTTCAATAGAATCGATTAACAGGTATACAATCAATATTTTTCTCCTATTTTTCTACACTTGGGGGTGTAATTTTTTTTCAAATTCAAATGGGACCAACTTCGAGGTACCCCTATCCATTAAAGAAAGAATCATCGAGATCGGACTACTCTGTAAAAAGTTATGTGTCTTCATACATAAAAAAATACGTGTCATCTAGAGAACATCCTCCTTTTTTTCGTCGGTTAAAAAAACGTTGTAGATAACTTAGCAATCTGAACATGATGATTTTTGTAATTGACAACGGTTGACAGCATCCAAATAAACTGATCTTTGAAGAGCAAATTTTAAAATAATTATCCAGATGGCTGATGAAAACGACTTGGAAGATATCTTAAATGCAGCCTGGCTAGCTTCTTCCAGTTTACGCCCAGTGAAATCCAAGGAAAGGTACGAGTAAGTTTATAAAGTTCTGCAAGTGGAGGAACACCAAGAGATTTGAAGAAATTGACGAAAACTTAATGCTGGCTTATTTTTATGAAAAGGTAGGCTATTTTATATGGTTGAAGTGTTGTACATAGGTACAAATTTTGTTATTTGTTTCAGGCAAAAGTCCTCAAAGCTTCTAGTTTATGGGCTAAATTCTTTCTGATCAAAAGCACGATACAAATCAATAAAAATAGGGATATTTCACAATATAAATAGGTAATCGCTTTCTTGAAATGTCGAAATGGCATGTATGAACCTATAAATCAAGGCACTAGTCATGAAATATTTCTATTAATATTAAACAAAAATTAAAAAATCTTGTAAACATAAAAAAATTCTTGAGGTTCTTTCATCCTATTTTCCGAAAAAATAGTTATGACATATTTTTTGGATTATTCTCATTATTCTGAGAAATTTTGAAAAAAATATTTGCAGCAGTTAAATAAATATATTCAACTTGTTTTCAAGTGGGAATAGTACGTACTACTACTACTATTAAAATCATTATTTGAACATATCATCCGGTACATCGAACACAATGCTAGAAATTGAAGAAATCTTACTTTCTTATTTAAAACCACAATAACACTTATAATACAATGTTCTATTTATTATTCGATATGAAAATAGATGCACCCTCGCGTAGGAAACAAAACAGAATAAACCTATATGTATTTCAGTGATCAGCGTATGGTATAAGTAGGTTCGATTTTCGAATCATTCCAACATTCACATTAAATTAAGGAAGTAAAGTGTTCGCGAGTGTGTGTCGATTCTTATAGCCTCGATAGCTCAATGGTAAGAGCGTATGTCCGGAAAGCATAGGGTTGTGGGTTCGAGTCCCGCTTGAGGATGCTTTTTTTCTTTAATTTAATAATCTGTCCATTATGCCACAAATTCCTTTTTCATAATTTCTCTCGGAAAATAATTTCCCACTTTCACATTGATATTTGCAACTACCTGAGACTACCTGCTGACTGACTCACTGACATACGATCAACGCCCAGACCAAACCGCTGGTCCTGAAGTACTGAAATTTTGAAAGCTTATTTCCATGATGACATAGATAACCAAAGGTTTTTTTCTGTTACCTCAAATGAAGTTAGAAAAATGGAGCTGGAAAAATCGTGGAAAAAACACCAAATTTCTATTGGTTAGGAGCCTGGGAAGATCCAACAGTTTCAATCTATCACTACACCAATATTCATCCCCTATTCCGAGGTCCACCTTCCTTTGTTGGCAGTTCTTCAATACATTTTTCCGCATTATCGTGATACAAAGGCTTATAATATATACATAACCCTCTTTGTTAACATTAATAACTCAAAATATTTCCATATTAATAAATTGCTGTAACGTGCTATCGAGCAGTGACCATCATTCAGTTTGCTAACATTTTACGACATCAATCGACACAAAACAAACATTCATTGCTATGAATCAGCCATTCATCATTCTGATTATAAACACAGAACAGAACTTGAAATATGCATAAATTTATGAATTGTGCCTAGCAAGCAGTACATCCGTTCGAATATTCGCGTAAGACAGACCCTTTCATGGATGTTTCCCTCGAAGATAAATTATACTATCCACCGACAGACGGTTTTCATTAAAATAACAGAGAAGTTAATTAAAACTAAGGAGGCTGTGACTGGAAAACGAAAACGAATCGAAGAATTTGCTACGCCCCGAATGCCGTACCAGAGAGATCAAGTGGGCTGAAATTTAAGTCGCCTGTAAAACTCGCCAGCTAAACAAAAAAAGGTGTTTGAGAGTTCGGGTGTCCTTTCGAACCTCAAGCATTGGCGTATCCATATCGAATTGGTAACTTTATTAACAAAAAATTAAACTGACGAAAAAATCAACTGAAAAGAAAAAAAGAAAATAAACCTTCTTAGTCTTAATAATAATAATTGAGCTCCTAAACTAATGTAAGTAACTAATTTTGATTCGGCGCCAAACAAAAAATTATCGAAGATTATGATATTACTTTGAAGAAGTAATCAAAACGCCGCTATGCATCTCGCTGTCATTTTACGCTTTACCTAATTCAATTGCTAGTTTGCTTGGCGCCGACTCAAAATTAGTTAGCCACATTAGTTTAGGAGCTCAATTATCATTAAGACTAGGAAAGTTTATTTAATTTCTTGCTTTTCAGTTGATTTTTTCGTCGGTTTGATTTTTTTGTTAAAAAGTTTTTAATTTTAAATTTTTTGTGGCTGAAATCTACTAATTACTACCTACTTAATTTTTTATTTCTTCCATAATACTTACTTACCTAGCTTACTTCAACTTTTAAATGTTAAATAATTTGATTATCTACTTTAACTATTTATTGTTATATAATATAAATTATTTTTGCAACTCCATCCTTTCATAGAATGTAATTATTGTGACGGATGTAAGAGGATCTGTCAATGTTAACTACATATGTGTGCCAATGTTCACATGTGAATAATCAATCATCCCCTATTTTCCTACCCATAGGGGTGGATTATTTCATTCCAAATTGGAATATGATCAACTATGAGGTATACCCGATCTAATAAAAAAAGAATCATTCAAATCGGAAGACCCACTACACGACTACGAGAAGTTTGAAAGTTATGCCTGATAGAATCGGTAAACGGACCAAAATTCAGAGGGTAAACGATCAATATCCTCCATTTTGCTACCCTCAGGGATGGATTTTTTTGTTCAAATCCAAATGGGACCAACTTCGAAGTACACCCTATCCAATGAATCATTAGAATCTAAATGCTCTGCGAAAAGTTATGCGTGATCATACATAAAAAAAATATATACGCGTCGACTAGAGAACCTCCTCCTTCTTGGTTTCGTCGGTTAAAAACGGGGAATTGAAAACAGTTTAAAGTACCTTGGTTGAAAGAAAGTTATTACAACAATGAATATACGAAAAATTTACGCAATTTCGACTTTCGAATAGTGTTGTGCCGATATTTACGTCAGGTTTGCCAAAAAAAAAACTAAATCATTCAGAATATAAAATTGATGTATCAATATATAGATCAAAGGATAATAGGTTAAATTGCATCTATAATATCATCAATAAATAAAACAGAAACTGACAAAAATCGCACTACAACAAGTGACAAAAACAGCCTTTGAATTTTTCCTGCATTAGCGTGTAAATAGAAACTGATATTAGTAATGAAACATTTCAGATGATATAAAATTAACTGAACAAAATAGTATAAAAAAATAAAATAAAACCCTGGTCAGTGGTATAGAACATAATAATTTCAACTTGAGATTGTATCCTTTGGGGTGTAGATAAAAGTTTTTTAACAAAAAATTAAACCGACGAAATACGGAACTGAAAAGTAAAAAATAAAATAAACCTACTTAGTCTCGATAACTAGACTCCTAAACTAATTTTGAGTCGGCGCTAAACAAACAAGCAAATGAATTAGGTAAGGCGTAAAATGATGGCATCAAGTGGCGCGGTGACATTCTGATAATTTTTTTGAAGTAATTTAATTATCTTCGTTGATTGTTTGTTTGGCGCCGACTCAAAATTAGTAACTTACATTAGTTTAGGAGCCTAGTTATTGAGACTAAGAAGGTTCATTTTATTTTTTACTTTTCAGTTCCGTATTTCGTCGGTTTAATTTTGTTAAAAAGTTTTTATTTTTCCATTTTGGGGCTGAAATCTACTAATTACTACCTACTTGTTTTTTGATTACTTCCAAAACACTTACTTACCCCCCTTACTTCAACTATTACCAGTTAAATAATATGATTATCTATTTTAACTATTTGTTATAATATAAATTATTTTTGATGTTCTGGTTAGTTTATTCCATTACTTTGTATATCATTCCATCCTCTCATAGAATATAAGTATTGTGACGGATGTGGAATAATGACAGTAGCAATCTGTCATTGTCAACTACATATGTGTGTGCCAATGTTCACAAGTGAAAAATCAATTATCCCCTATTTTTCTACCCGTATCTATTTAAAAAAGAATCATCCAAATCGAAGAACCCAGTACAAAGTTATGCCTGATAGAATCGGTTAACGGAACAGAATTCAGAGGGTGAGTGATCAATTTCCTTCATTTTGCTACCCTCAGGGGTGGATTTATCTTTAAAATTCAAATGGGACCAGTACACCCTATCCACTGAAAAAAGAATTATCGGAATCGGACGTCTCAGTAAAAAGTTATGCGTGATCATACAAAAAAATAAAAATAAAATATACGCGTCGACTAGAGAACCTCCTCCTTTTTGGTTTCGTCGGTTAAAAATGAAGGGATTGTGGGTTGTGGAAAAAAAGGAAACTTCCTAATTATGAGCCAAAGTTTCGTTTAATTAGCGCTTAAACTTCATTAGGGCCTAAAAGAGCGGAATATGTATAAAAACCAAAACCAAGAAAATTTTGGGAGTGAGACACTTCATTCTGTAATATTTTGTTGGATACCAAATTATCAATTGTATAGCTGAACAATAGTAAGAAACTGATTATCCAATTACGAGACAAGACAAAACAGCTAGAATAACATTGCGATTAAATGGGCACCGGTGGCTGGTCAGGTCGACGATAGTCAATGCAACATGGGGACCACTTGACAAGGAAGGTGCGCGTTGAAATGCTCTAACAACTGTAGCGTAGTAGCATATTCGCAGCAGCAGGCGTCTTATCAATGAGCACAAAATAAGACGATAGATATGCCGACCTTCGGAGGGGACGTTAAGATGGCGGACCCGAGTTCATAGATGTTGAGCTCGTTAACCCATTAGCGCCTACCGGGCCCATATGGACCCACCCAACCCCTTCCTAATTATTAGGTACACACATGGACAAGAACAATCTGATTCAATACAGATTGCGTTATCATGTTAGTACTAAAGAGTACACCGAAGCAGCGTTTATGCGTATTTTGAGATTCAGCTGGTTGTGACAGAAGTTTGTTTTTAGTGCAATTGTGCAATGGACGAAAATTGCGGGTTCCAATTACGCTAAGTAGATTTTAGTATATTTTAGGTATCATAACCCAATTATAATTGTTGTTGAAACTTGCTAAAAAGCATATGTTTTTGATATTACTTTTCAAAATTACTATACAAAATTTACTTTTGTATATATCGGTGTGTAAATGTTAGTGATCCCATATGGAACCGCTAGGCGCTAAGCTGAAATGAATGTGTATTTTTGTTATTTTAGAAGTATCACATTTCAGGCAATGAAGGCGAAGTGACAGATTCCATATGGAGCCCAGATCCTGATTCACTTAATTTATATATTACAATTTCAATAATATCTGACAAGAATCAAGAATCCTCCGAGTCAGGGTGGTAGACCATCTACTCCTGTGGGTGAAAAGCTACGTGTGTCTGCTAACATGAGACAGGATAGGCTTGATTATTGCCTAATTCCAGTCCCAGAGGGCAAAAGAAAGCGATGTGCTGAATCAAATTGTTCCGAAAAAGTTAGAACAATGTGTAATGAATACCAAGTTTGACATTGCCTACGTTTTTGGAGGATTTTCAATGCTAATAGATACATGGTGATTTTTACTGTAGTTATTGCTTGCTTCTGCAATGTATATTGGAATAAAAACATTCGAAACAAGGAATAGTTTTTTTTTATCGTGAAGTAATTCAACCAGGAAAGCGCCTAGCGGGACCATATGAACCCATCCAATTCGTTTATTTTGAAAAACCTTATTTTGGTACCTATTGAGTTAAAGGAAATAAATAATAACAACTAATCACGTTTCAAAGTCAAATTTTAAAATTCGGGCGTTTAATGGATTAAAGAACCAAATTTCTGGTCGCAGAAATAGGCCGACATTAAAGAAAGTAATAAAAAAAACAATACGATTGAGAAGGGAAACATTCTCAATTGAATAGAAATATTTTTCTGTGAATTGAAAAATCAACGACATAAATGAAGTTATTTTTTGTGAATGTCTAAGAGAAAACAACTTCTTCCCCACAAGAGGTTATCCTGAACGATGGAAGATAGTGACTAAAGTTCATCTTTCAGTCGCAGATGATTTCACATCTCTTTTATGTTCATATTTTCAAGCAAATCAACATTACGATATTAAAATAGTAAAAATATAAAAAATATTCAAAATGTTTAAACGTGCTTAGTAGCAATAATCATAAATTCATGTCATATTTGGTAAAAAAAAGGGGCGGAGAGACGAAGAACAACGAGAAGTTTGAAATAAGATAATAAAAAGTAATAAAAAAATGTGACGTGTACCTAGGATCGTATCTGGGACTAATGCAAATACATGATATGTATGTGTGAAAGATTGAGTGTACACATGAACATAATGATTGTTAAACATCCATTATTAAAAAGGGAAACTATTCCTCACGGATTTGATGAATATTTAGGCAACCATTCAAATCTATTCCGAGTTCTGCTACCCATAATCCTCGAACCATTTCCATCCGACGCCACTGCAACGAAGTCCTCTTCTTATCCAGTACTTTACGACCACACGATTTTATTTCGTACAGGCCCTGGCAGTTGAATAAATAGCCGTGATTATACAGGATGCACCCTAACCTAGGTAAAAATACCATTATATAGAGGCACAAAAGGCGGTTTTGAGCCCTTGAAAATTTCTGCGTTGGGACGTTGTCGACCGTAAACTTTTCTTTTTATTGTTCACCCACATCGTCGTACATAAAAGTGACGTTTTTATTCTAGAATAAAAAGTGTCGAGGCTTGAAATTTTTGCAAGCCAGCAGGTAGGTGAACGCACAATGAAATTGGAGAGTTGGTGGCATATGAAGAATACTATTGAAATAATATTTCTAAATCGTGAGAATCTCTATTGGAAGGAATTTGCAAGTCGAGAAAGTTTTACAATATGTACAATATATTCTGAGAATTCTGTCGAAAATGGAATGTAGGTAATTTGAGAAACCGGGGTTGGTCATGCGTATTGTTGGGTTAAGTGTGGTAACACATAAAACTCGAAAGACTATTCATATGGATGAGGACATTAGTAAACATCAACTTGCACTTTGGGGGTAATGGATAAGCGGTCAACGATTCACAAAATCCCGAATATCTTTTCCCGACAATAATACAGCATGACAAACTGCAGTTACCAGAGACCTAAATTGTATTAAATTTATGCCAAGTGTCTGATACAGAAACCCCTGTTCCAGTTGATTTTGTGTGACGTGAAATGTTTCATCAGGATTGACTTTAAAATGGGAAAGTCTAATTGTCAATTAATAACAGACATATTGAATCGTATGGATGAAATACTGTTGTGTAAAAATTAATTATACAGGGTGAGTCAGAAGTACTTTGACAAACTTCAGGAGGTGATTCCTCACAATATTCTAATATGAATTCTCCAAATAAATAAATGTCCCGAAACGCTTCGTTTCCGAAATACAGGGTGTTAAAGTTTCATTTTTATTTTCGTGTTTTCAAATAACTTTCGAAATACTGACCTTAATTAAACGAAAATTGGTATTGAGAGGTTTTCTGAGGTGTCGAATTCGAACCTGTTGTTATTATTGCTCTTACACGTCTTTTTCTTTTTTGAAGATTCATAACTTTTTTGAGCGTAATTCTAGCACATTTTTCAGTGAACAAATCAATTCCTCTATCATATCCACGTGAAAAAGCTACCCTTATTACAAGTCGCTATAAGCAACCGTTTTCTAGAAATTTGGACTTGAAAATTTCAAGTCGATTATTTAATAATCGATGCGTGTTGAAATTATTATCATTATTTTGCATTTTTCACAAGAATGCTTAGGAAATGAATTTGACGTTTAAGTAAGTAGTTTTGGTATTGATTTGTTGAAAATATAAACAGGATGTTCATAAAATCAGATGTGGAATCATCTGCGACTGAAAGATAAACCTTAGTCACTATCTTCCATCGTCAAGATAACCTCTTGTGGGGTATTCATGTTGAAAAGGGAAACATTCTCAATTTAATATTGATAGAAAGATTTTTCTGTGAATTGAAAAATCCATGGATTTTTCAATTCACAGAAAAATCTTTCTATCAATATTAAATTGAGAATGTTTCCCTTTTCAATAGTTTTGGTAATTACATATTATGTGACAGGGAACGTTTTGTTGAAGTTTCTGTATGTTTTAAAACACTAATTTTGAAAAAATGGATTATTTAAACAATAATGCTCATTTAGCCGATATGCATTTCGTTTATGGCCTTGCCGATGGCAATGCGCGCGAAGCAAGACGTATTTACCAGGAGCGATTTCCTAATCGAGTACTGCCTTCAGCTCCAACATTTACCAGTCTCCCCCGTCGTTTGGCAGCAACAGGTAGCTTTAAGAGGGCAGCTGATATTATTGGAAGATCACGAGCAGCCGAAACCCCAGAATTGGAAGAAGCTATTTTGAACGCTCTCGAGGAGAATCCAGAAACAAGTAAAAGAATAATTGATGGAGCTCTCAATTCTACTCAGTTCACAGTTTGGAGAATTATCCACGATCATCAATTTTATCCATACCATATTCAAAGGGTACAAGCTCTTTGCCACGAGACTTTCCCCAACGCATTACTGTGTCAGTGGTTTTTAAGAAAATTAGCTGGAAATCCTCAATTTTTAAGATATGTACTCTTTGCGGACGAGCAAACTTCTCCCGAGATGCTATCACAAACTTCCATAACAACCATATTTGGGCTCTGGAAAATCCGCACGCAGTTAGTGAAAGACATTATCAGTATCAATTTTCTGTAAATGTATGGGCGGCAATAATTGATAATTACTTGATAGGTCCTTTCTTTCTTCCGTTCCGACTGAATGGCGCAACTTACAGAGACTTTTTAGGAAATGAATTACCAGGACTACTTCAGAATGTACCATTAGAAAATTCGTATCCGCATGTGGTTTATGCATGATGGGGCTCCGGCCCATTTTAGCGTTGTAGCCAGGGAATTCCTCAACACTGTCTATCCAAATCGATGGATCGGTAGGGGTGTAGAAGAACCTAACCAGATGTGGGCACCGAGGTCCCCAGATCTAAACCCGCAAGATTTTTATTTTTGGGGACATTTGAAGTCACCAGTTTATAAAACTCCAGTAGCGAACGAGGAAGATCTAAGAAACCGAATAGTGGACGCCTGTGAAACAATAAGAAACACACCAATAATTTCTGAGAGGATACGAGATTCAATGACTAGAAGACTGAATGCCTGTATCTTTGCTGAAGGTGGACACTTTGAAGAATTTATTTGAATACAATTCAGTTTCATTTATTTTATTTCATTTTATTCTACATATTCAAAATTTCTTGAAATAAAATGTTGATATTTTGCACCTTTGATACAAAAATAACTATTGCAAAGGAGTAAAAATAAATAGAATAGGTGACGCCCCCTACAAAAACCCAAAACTACTCACTTAAACGTCAAATTAATTTTCTAAGCATTCTTGTAAAATATGCAAAATGATGGTAATAACGTTAATACGCATCGATTATCAAATAATCGACTTGAAATTTTCAAGTCCAAATATCTAGAAAGCGGTTGTTTATAGCGACTTGTAACAAGGGTAGATTTTTTACGTAACTATGATAGATAAATTTATTTTTTTACTGAAAAATGTGCTAGAAGTACGCTCAAAAAAGTTATGAATCTCAAAAAATAAAAAGACGTGTAGGTAGCGCCCCCTACGAGTAAGAGCGATAATAACATCAGGTTCAAATTCGACACCTCAAAAAACCTCTCAATACCAATTTTAGTTCAATTAAGGTCAGTATTTCGAAAGTTATTTGAAAAAAACGAAAATAAAAATAAAACTTCAACACCCTGTATCTCGGAAACGAAGCGTTTCCGGGCATATTGTAACGAACCTAGGCCGGACCTGTCGCCTCACACGTTGCCATCGACAGCGATGAGATCATCCCCGGAGATATTCGAGAACCATCCAGTCGCTCTTCCGCGGAAAACAATGGTCAATATTGGAAACAATTGGAACATGCCGTCGCCAACTGCCAGAATTCGAAAGATCGGGAATTCTGTAACGGAGATAAATAGACAGCCCTCAAGTCTCACGGACAGTCTGAACGAGCCCATACGATCGAGCTATTCAGTGGCGTAGTAATATAAATTAAGTTGTAGATTAAGTGTTAAATAAATTAGTTAAACCAAGTTAAGTTTATTTACGTTACAATTGGTGTCGGAAGCGAGATTTTGAAAATAAACAAGTGATCGTGGAGTGGATAGTCAGAAAAATAAATTGATAGACCTTTTGTACGCCAAAATAGACAGTGGCCCGGTTTTCGCGAAGTGGACAATTGTGCGTGGGAATATAAACTGCTACACTGTTCGCGTGAAACAGACAATAGACTGGTGGCCCGTGGAAAAGAATTCGCGAAGTGAATTTTTAACAAACTGATAAACTTTTCGTGTAAAACAGACTGATACCTCGTCAAAGACAAAATGTGTTCAAGAAAAGTGCGCCTTGCGGATTTGAAGGTAGCGGAATTGAAACAGGAATTGGAGGAAAGGGAACTGGAAACAACAGGTAAAAAGCAAGTACTCCAGGAAAGACTTGCAGAAGGACTTATACAAGAAGGTGAGGACCCCGAAACATTTGTATTCGAAGTTCCCGGATGCGATTTAAGTTTGGTAATGAATAAACTCGAAGAAACTACTAAATCCGTGAAAGAAGAACTGCAACAAAATTCGAGGACTTTGGAAGAAAATTCGAGAAATCTGGAAGAGAAGCTTGAAGAAAATTCTAGAAATCTGGAAGAGAAGCTTCAAGAAAATTCTAGAAATCTGGAAGAGAAGCTTTCTAGAAATCTGGAAGAGAAGCTTCGAGAAAATTCAAGAAGCCTGGAAGAGAATGCTAGAAATCTGGAAGAGAAGCTTCAAGAAAATTCTAGAAATCTGGAAGAGAAACTTCTAGAAAATTCAAGAAGCCTGGAAGAAAATGCAAGAAGCCTGGAAGAGAAGTTCCTGGAAAACACAGAAGGCCTAAAAAAAGAATTGTGTGGTGTGGCTAATTTTCTAGAAGGAAGAATGGGAACCGTTGAGACAGAGATAGATAAAATGAGGGAGCAAATGAACACGGAGGTAGATAAAATAAAGGAAACGATCAGTAAGCTGGAAAAACGAATTAATAGTGCGCCCTCCACAGAGATGGTTAACGAAAATGCAATGCTGGACTTGAGTTTGAACTTGGATAAAGTTCAAGAGGGTATAAAAGATGTCAAGGTCATTTCTGAAATAGGGAAGCTTTCCATGAAGCCGCCTCAATTCGACGGAAAAACTCCATGGGAAAATTACCGCCGACAGTTTGAAGCAGCGGCCAAAGCAAATGGATGGAATGCAGGGGAAAGAGCTGTAGCACTAACACTTGCATTACGTGGAGAAGCGACGAATATTCTACAAACTCTTACCGCCCAAGAACAGGAGGACTATGATCAGCTGATTAAACATCTAGAATTACGATATGGCCAGGCCCATTTGGAACACGTATACCACTCCCAACTGAAAAATCGCTGCCAGAAATCGGGCGAATCCTTACAAGAATTCGAAGCTGACATTGCACGCTTGGTTCGTCTCGCATATCCAGCCACACCGGAAAATGTAATGGAGCGATTAGCGATTCAGGCATTCTTGGAAGGACTCCGTGACCAAGAAACAAGACAAGCGTTGACACTAGCTCGTCCAACACATCTCGTAGACGCACTGGCACGCGCTTTGGAATTCGAGGCAGCGAAACAATCTTGCAAAAGCCAGAGTAAAGTCTGAATGATTGAGGAAGACTCACAGGAGCCTGCTAATTGGGAAGCTGCCATAAGGAAAGTGATTAAAGAAGTTTTGCCTGAGAAAAGACAGATAAGATGCTGGAATTGTGGCAAAATTGGACATGTGCGTAGCAAATGTCCAACATTCGAAAACACGACTCCGATGCAGGAAAACTAAAGAAGGTCGACGAGAAGGGGCAATCGTCGGCCTGTGTCCAGCAAGCCCCGGTTAACAACGCATATGTCGCTATCCTGAAACGACAGAACAGAGGTGTTTTCGTAGACGGTCTCATCAATAACGCGCCTTGCACCATGCTGCTAGAACAGGTGCGACTAGGACAATTCTCGGACCTTCCTTTGCCAGAACACCGGAACGAATTGAACGACAACTTGGAAGCTACGCACAGCAACAGGGAGCCAGCTACTGTATATGGCGAGCTACCGATTGAAATAATTTTGGGCAGCACTAAAGTGAAACATCAGGCACTCGTAGCGGACATCGAAGACGATGCAATCATCGGAATGGACATCATGAATTCCAGAGGGTTTGAATTGGATTTCAAAGACGGCGTCCTACGTGTCAACGGAGAAGAGCTGGTACTTCATGGGAGAAGTGAAGAGTTGATCCGTGTGCTGTTGGCTGAAGATGTAAGCGTACCTGAGAGGGCTGAAACCATCCTGGAGGCTCGCCTGGACGGGAGAGCGAGCAGTGGAGACGTGATGATGTTCGAGCCCAAACTTCATGATGAGAAAATTGGACGAGGGTTGCCTAGGGAAAACCCTGTTACGTGCTGAAAAATTTGTACCGGTAAGGGTCATGAATGTCAATTACTTTCCAGTGACCTTAAAGAAAGGAACAATTTTAGGGCACTGCTCGTCAGTTTCATCTGTGATCCGGGGCGTACGAGGTACGATTGCCAACCCAACAACTTGCCCACAGAACTAGAAAAATTAGTTGCCATCTCTTCCAAAGACATAAAACCAGCTCAACAGCCCAAACTAAGAGATTTAGTCAAAAAGTACCAAGACATCTTCGACACCGGACAAGGAAAAGGGGGTCGAACTAATGTGGTCCAGCACAAGATTGATACTGGGGGTGCCCGACCGATCCGGCAATCAGCAAGAAGACTTCCTCTTGCCAAGAAGGAAGAGGCTGACAAAATAGTCAGCGATATGGGAAAAGAAGGAGTTATCGAACCATCTGACAGTCCCTGGTCCTCTCCAGTCGTACTGGTGAAGAAAAAGGATGGATCGACGCGCTTTCGTGTAGACTATCGCCAACTTAATAATGTCACGAAGAAGGACAGTTACCCTCTCCCGAGAATAGATGACACCCTAGACACGTTGGCTGGTTCCACGATTTTCTCGACCCTTGATCTGAAGAGTGGATATTGGCAAGTAGAACTGGCTCAGGAAGATCGAGAAAAGACTGCTTTTACCATCGGCTCAGGATTGTGGCAGTTCACCGTTATGCCATTCGGGCTCTGTAATGCTCCCGCCACATTCGAAAGATTGATGGAAACAGTACTGAAGGGACTCTCATGGAACACGTGTCTAGTGTATCTCGACGACATAATTGTGGTCGGCAGATCGTTTGAGGACCATGTGAAAAACTTGGAGGAAGTATTCCTGCGACTGAGGAACTCCGGATTGAAGCTGAGCCCTAAGAAATGCCATCTGTTCCAAAAAGAAGTACGATACCTCGGCCACGTTGTCTCTGGGGAAGGAGTAGCAGTGGATGGCCAGAAGATCAAAGCTGTTAAGGATTGGCCCATCCCAAAAGACATTCACCAACTTCGAAGTTTCCTTGGTTTATGCACATACTATCGCCGATATGTGCTGGGATTCGCCAACATCGCTAAACCACTGACCAAGCTCACGGAAGGCCAAACAAAGTTCCAGTGGTCCGAAGAATGTCAAGACTCATTCAGGAAGCTGAAAGGAGCTTTGATCAACGCACCTATACTGAGCTATCCCCTACCCAAAGGGAAATTCATTTTGGATACGGACGCCAGCAACGTGGGACTTGGAGCTGTCCTATCTCAGATCCAGGAGGGACAGGAGAAGGTCATTGGTTATTTCAGCAAGACGCTTAGCAAACCAGAGCGCAATTACTGTGTCACCAGGCGAGAGCTGTTAGCTGTTGTAAAGGGAGTGGAACACTTCTACAAGTACGTGTATGGAAGAAGATTCCTGTTGAGAACTGACCATGCAGCTCTCAAATGGCTCTTACAGTTCAAAAATCCTGAGGGTCAAGTAGCACGTTGGATCGAGAGACTCCAAGAATTCGATTTCGAGATCGAACATCGAGCCGGAACTAGCCATAAGAATGCAGATGCCTTGTCGCGAAGACCATGTCCAGATGATTGCTCACATTGCCGACGAGCAGAAGAGAAAGAAGCAACACTTTGTAGAACCGCGGCAATAGATGACAACTGGAATGACAGCAAGATCCAGAAAGACCAAGAGAGAGACACCGACCTTGGCTTAGTCGTCAGCTGGAAGAAGGGCAATCGAAGACCATCATGGCAGGAAGTCGCAGGTTACTCGCCGGCTGTTAAGTCCTATTGGGCACAATGGAACTCTCTTATTCTGGACAATGGGATCCTGAAACGTGTGTTGGAGGCCGATATTGGTGGGAAGACAGACGCCAAATAATTGTTCCCAGGAACAGAAGAGAGGAAGTGCTGCGGGAAATCCATGATGGAGTCGCTGGAGGACATCTGGGAGTGACGAAGACCCTGCAGAAAGTGAGGCAACGGTTTTACTGGACCAATTGTCAAGCTGACGTCCAGGACTGGTGCAGAAAGTGCGCTGTATGCGCTGCTAGCAATGGACCTCGAATACGACCCAAGGCCCCGATGCGTCAGTACAACGTAGGCAGCCCGTTCGAGAGAATCGCCATTGACATCGCCGGCCCGTTTCCCGTATCCGACCACGGGAATAAATACATCCTTGTGGCAATGGACTACTTCAGTAAGTGGGCGGAAGCCTATGCCCTGCCCAACCAGGAAGCCATCACCGTCGCCGACGTCTTGGTGAAAGAATGGATATGTCGATTGGTTTCCAATGGACCACGGGAATAAATACATCCTTGTGGCAATGGACTACTTCAGTAAGTGGCTGTACTCGGATCAAGTCAGTAATTTCTAATTCAACCTTTTCCAGAAATATGTCTACCGCTGAACATCCGCAAGACAAGAACCACGGCCCTACATCCGCAGTCCGATGGAATGGTGGAACGGATGAACAGGACGATCAACCGCCACTTGTCCAAGGTTGTCTCTGACCATCAAAGAGACTGGGACTAGTATCTTCATTTGTTCCTGATGGCCTATCGATCCGCAGTACACGAGTCAACCGGTCAAACTCCTGCTAGTATTATAATGGGCCGAGAACTGCGACTGCCTTGTGACTTGAAGTTTGGGATACCGCCAGGACAAGACACTGCGGGAGAGGACTACGTCAGCAAACTTCGGCAGAGAATGGACGACATCCACGAACGAGTCCGGTTGAACATCCAGAGTGCCAGCGATAAAATGAAGAAGACCTATGACATCAAGGCCGACGCTGGAGGATTTAAGGTTGATGACCTGGTTTGGCTGTACAACCCCAAACGTCGTCGTGGACTATCACCAAAGTTGCGGAACTCGTGGGAAGGCCCGTATAAAATCGTGAAAAGGATAAACGACCTTGTGTACCGAATCCATAAGCCACCCCGAGGGAAACCAAGGGTCGTCCATTTCAACAGGTTGGCCTTACGCTGGAAACCATGACCAAGTTCGCACCCTCAAGCCACCGGAGGATGATATGACGTTCGAGAAGTTTATGTCCTTGTATTCAAACGGGCAGAAAGTTCTACATGGGGTTACTAGAGAGGAGTCACGAGACCTTTTCGAGGTGCCTGCTGACTACGCACTAGCGCACTGTGTGGCAGAAGATCTTCGAATGTCCAGGGGCATCGCCGTAGTGTTCTCCAAGAAATTTGGTCAACTCCAAACACTGCGGGAGCAGAATCCAGAAGTTGGTGGGGTGCTACAGTTGAAGAAAGGCCAGAGAAACATCTACTATCTAGTTACCAAGAGGCATTCCCAAGATAAACCGTCCTATGAAGATGTCTGGAAGAGTCTCACCAAACTAAGAGATACTATGGTGGACCAGAATCTGGCGGATCTAGCAATCCCAAAATTATCCTGTGGTATTGATGGGTTGGACTGGAGAGTCATAAGAAGTATGCTGGAGGCGATATTCAGATCCAGCGGCGTCAAGATTTTGGTTTGCTGTAACCCTCTTCCACGACCGATCATGAAGACCGTGGAGTGTTACTTCCATCGAACTTCACGGTGCAGATATGGGGAGTCATGCAGATATCGTCACACTCCAAGGATAAAATTTCGGGACGAAATGTCTTTAAGAAGGGGGCAATGTAACGAACCTAGGCCGGACCTGTCGCCTCACACGTTGCCATCGACAGCGATGAGATCATCCCCGGAGATATTCGAGAACCATCCAGTCGCTCTTCCGCGGAAAACAACGGTCAATATTGGAAACAATTGGAACATGCCGTCGCCAACTGCCAGAATTCGAAAGATCGGGAATTCTGTAACGGAGATAAATAGACAGCCCTCAAGTCTCACGGACAGTCTGAACGAGCCCATACGATCGAGCTATTCAGTGGCGTAGTAATATAAATTAAGTTGTAGATTAAGTGTTAAATAAATTAGTTAAACCAAGTTAAGTTTATTTACGTTACAATATATTTATTTGGACAATTCATATTAGAATATTGCGAGGAATCACCTCCTGAAGTTTGTCAAAGTACTTCCGACTCACCCTGTATTTTATGCATTTCTGAATATTGATGTAATATCATTACCATTTTACAAGATGAAAGTCAACGAACATTAGACAAGAATAACATTGTTAAACATCAAAGATACGTTAATTCAGTTTTCTTTCAATATTTTTTGCGAGAAAAAAAAATCCGAAGGACAAAACTGACATGCTAGATAAGTCGGGAATTTGTCAAAATTGTGACAAAGTCTATTACAGTCAGACAAAACGTTCAATTTCTAAACGGTTCAACGAACATGTGGCCCTTACTACCTACCATAGAGAGAATAAATTAAGACCATATGATCGAATCTGGTCAAAAAATCAATATTCATAATTTGAAAATGATAAAAACGGTCAACGACAGTAGAAAATTAGATTACCTGGAAAATATAGTTATCCAAAAAACCATTAAAAAAATTTACTTAATGACGATAAAGGGCCGATGTATTCTACTTTGTTTACATTTATCCCTCTAGAACCATCAAGATCCCATTCGCGATTTGATGATAATGATAACATATAGGTGTGAAGTGAATGAGTGTGAAGGGGATACTTGTGCAAGTTTTGATTCTGTGACACTAGTGTCTAGCCGATCTTCACATCTGTAACAAACTACTGATAATTGACAGTGGAGAAAGGCACGTTTATAGTGTTCTATTTGTAAAATATAATTAATGCTGGAAGGGAGACGAACTTTTATAGTGTTCTAATTGTAAAATATAATTTCACATAAGGCTGAGATTGTTCAATTGTAACAATTGCTTTCAGTGCATAATACTTTGACATTCTCATAATTCATTGTAAGTTTGTTATCAATCACATGTTCTGAAAGTGCACATGATATTTTGTTTTGTTTTACAGTCACTTCTATAAGACGAAATTCATCCAGATAAATACAATTCTAAAAAGGTCTGCTTTTTCTACGTTTTTTTTTAAATTTTATTTGTTGGAATTTTTTTTTAATTCTCGAACACATTAATGACTTGGTGTTAGGCTCTTCTATGGGGAACATGTAATTTGGTTCCCAGATTAAGAAGGGTCTAAGTAATTCGGTTCCCGATATTTTAGGATTGTCTAATTTTTATATGTCATTTGGTTCCATTTTAAGTTTTCCCGGTCTCTAAGTGTAATTTGGTTCCCGGAAAGAAAAATTATTTTAACCAACTAATTTTTATTTTATTTACTTTTAATTTGTTTATCAAATCAATAATTTTTTATTTTTATAAACATACAACATATACATCAAACAAGCTACCATCGTTCTATACTTCTTATCTACTTATAATAATGAAAATACAATATCAAATAGTTACAGCACAGTGAAAATAAACACACTTAATAAAATGTAGTCGACTAACTTCATTTATGGAATAAGATTCTATCATTTTTGCTATACATTTTTTACGATTTTTTACTTTACTGTTATGTATTTGAGTCGTTATATTTTTCCAAAAAAATTAAAATGTTTGGATGTGCTTTATAAAAAGAAGCATTAAAATGTTTATGAAAATATTCACAAGCATTAATTGTTCGTGTAAGTTCAGCTGAATTCTCAGCCCAAAGAAAGGGTGGGTGTTATATAATTATCTGTTAAGTAACCGGAATACTTTTGAATTTTTTCGTCAATTGGTGCTATCGCAAGCAAATCAAAAACAAAGCATTCGCTAACGTCGTGAGGACTTAAGACCAAAAGTCATTCGTAGCCAACTTCCAACTTCAGAATTTTCATTTTCGGCTGGCTATAAGGCCCTATTTTGGAATTTTTCCAAACCACGATTGGGCAAGGTGAAATCGACAGCCAATTATTTGTGCTAAACTAAAAATTTGTTCGACTGCTTTGTGGATGAAATTTTTAATGTAACACCATTATGTTTACAAATATTTATTATTGATTTAAATAAGTTTTTAAAAGTATCTGAGCGTTCATTAGGTAACAATGAAAAAATTAATGGAATGTAAGGCAATAACCGTGTAAAGTAAAAAACTGACAAAAAAATTGCGCACAATAATTAAAGGTACCATCTAAATAAATTTGTGTGACTTTTTCCGAAATCTGAATATTTGATTCAGACGAAAATATTACTATCTGTTCACTTCTGTTATTATACAATAAAAATTGCTCACCTCTAGAGGTTTGTATGTTTGCCTCGTCAAGGAAGTCAAAAGCTTCCTCGATGTTTTTTGGTAAACTTGGCTGAATTTTCCTACGAACGTTATAGATGTTTCTTCTGGCGCAAGCAATATCATTTGCAGTAAATGTTGATGGCAGATTTTCCTGTAATATTCTGCGAATGACCTTCGCAGGTTTTTCGGACAGGTCCTCCACAACTTTTCGTGTGCAGGCAGAATTAACAATTTGGCGATTTAAGTCCTGCACAAATGCATCATGAGAATGTTCTTGTATGTGTTTTGTAATGGTTAAACTTTCGCCCAAAGTAAGAACAAATGATTTGCACTTTCTGTTTGCACAAGTCCATCGCTTCTCACCAGGATTTTTTGAAAACCGTATTTATAGTTATTTAAAATTAATAACTGTTTTTCTCGTCCACTCCAAATTATTTCTGGATTCTTGGCGAGAATTTGAGACAACTTTAAAGAAAATTGAATATCACTGTGCAAACACGATTCAAAAACACAATTGACTGTCCCAGAAGCAATACAACTCTAAATAAAAGTAATACTCATAGAACAAGCAAAAAATAGACAATTATTTTTTGGTTTTCTCAAATTTCACTTACACGAACAAGGGATTACGCAGGTAGTCCCCGGAAACCAAATTACTAATGACCTTTTTGGGATTGGGAACTAAATTACATATTATTATCAAGCACCTCAAATAAATTTCTAATTTACTACCTGACGGGAACCAAACTAAAGAAAAAAAATGCAGTGTTGGGATTATACATTGTTGAATAGTATTTTATTTTTATTGTTTGATAAGTTTGAATGATTGCTATTATGTAAAAGGTATTTTATTCATTTTTAAAAGTGCTGAATATGTAGCATACCATATATTTTCTGTAAAAATCATATTTCAGAAAATATATCAACTATGGTTAATGAAATAAATGAATAACCTCGCATGTTGTAAGTCCGAAATAATTTCAGATTGTGAATAGTTTCAAAATCAAAATATTCTTATTTGCTTGCTTTTCGATGCATATACATCAAACTCTGCTTTTCACGAAGAGCTTTTTCTAATACAGAACGAAATAAAATATTGGCGACGAACTGAATTTCCAAGGGTGATAACGTATTGAGAGTAACGCGATTGGCGTTTTCTACCTAAAGCAATAATTTTTATTTAAAAAAAAATCATGTCAGCATTTACATTATTAGAATTATGTCTTGGGAAAATTTTGGTTTTCTATTTCGCAAGTACGAAAATCAATTTAAAAGACTCCCTCAGGTGAGAAAATCAAACGTTCAAAAAGTGTAAGAAAATACGCTAATAAAGTATTACCAAAAAAAATCACAAATTCTGATGTAACCCGAAGGAAGGAAGGACTCTGCCAGTAAACGCCCCCTTTACCGGAGTGTAAACAAAACACAACGACAAAACCTGTCATTTTACAGCAATTACTACAGTTAAAACGTTTCCGGATGGCGAAGTAGACAATAAATCATTGGTGAGACCTGACATATACCTCTAAGCCCTTTTCACTTGTTTGAAATAAACTTAAGGCACGCCCAGGCAAGCCCCTGAATAAGCTACGACTATGACTAGCCAAAACAACACTTCATTACATTTATTGTCTGCTAACACTGTATTCCCAACCATCTCTCAATATTCCTGAAAATTAACATGAAACTTTGCGAGCACCGTATAGGTTATACATTTTAACCTACTACAAATTACTATATTCGTTTTTCGTTCATCGCTGTGTACCTATTCACTAGCTTCTCGATTATGGAGAACAATTTGATTTTCGGAATGCTTTGAAACTTTGCACAGGCTCTCCCACAGGGAAGACGAGTACACCTATTTATTTGTCGTATGTATAATATATAAAGTTTATTGAAAAATAGAGTTTGTATACAGATTAATACAATTTTAGTAATATAGCTTCAATAAACCGCAAAACTCATTAAGGCAGTTTGCCTGGGTGTGAGTTGTTAAGATTTATTTATTTATTCTAATTTACAATGGTTTGCTGAGTTATTTGCTTATTTAATCTGTTCGAATTCTAATACTATTTACAATAATAAATGTAACTATATAATGTTAATACATGCAAATTAAGTTTTTTTCCTTTTTTTAAATTTTGGTATGTATAGCGTATGTCTACAACAATATATATATATATAATGTATATAAAAAAAATGCATTGATAAAAGTGTATAGGTCACATAAATAAGGTGTATAGATAAAGTGTGTTTATTGATTAAGGTTTGTAATGTCTGTGATAAATAATAATGCAATACAATTCAATATCACAAAACTTTTATTTTTGCATGTCTATTATTCTGATGAGTTCATTTCTTGGGTAATTTGCAATAAACTCATTCACCTTTTTCTTGAATTCTCGTAGGTTATGGAGTTTTGTCAGATTTTTTGGTAGAATTAAATACATTCTTGGTGTTAGATAAGTGAAGTTGCCCTGGCCAACTATTTTTGTTGAAAATGGTGTTTTGTAGCAGGTGCGATGTTTGCTAGTATTATATTGATGTTAGAGATTGGAGATCTGATTTATTTTTGAATTGATATACCAAAATTGAACGATAAAACAATTGCTTTATGTCGAAGATCTGTGCTTCTGTGTAGAGGTTATCTGACGGGTAGGTATGACTTTTTCCTAATATTATTTTCTTTTTGTATTACACAATTTTTTTAACGTGTGTGTTCATTGCTCCACCCCATCCTATGATATCATAATTCAGTCGGGAACCTACTAATGCATGATAGACCATTTTGAGTTTGGTAGTGTCTAGTAAGTTTGAATTTATGTATTAAACATCTGAGATTTCTACTGATGTTTTCGATATGTTTATCCCATCTGAGATGTTTATCTATAGTATTGCCTAAGTATTTGATATGATCTGTTTTTTTAAACACATAATTCTGATACAGTTTTAGGATTTTGGAGACTGGTAAGTTCCTATTTATACATGTGAACGTGATATATTTAGTTTTTTCGAAGTTTATTGTCAATACATTATAATCAATCCAATCTTTGATAGTTTTCATGTAATTTTCAGCTAGGTTTTTGAGTTCTTTCCAGCTATTATAAAATGGCTGTATGGTCTGCGAAACTAATTATTTTTCCACGACTAATCAATTTAAGTAGATTATTTATATAGATAGTAGATTATTTATATAGATAGTATGGTACCTTGTGGGACTTAACCTAGAAAGCGTCTCTTATATAGTTCTTTATTTTGACGTATTCTTTTCTCTTAGATATATAGCTTTCCATCAGATTGAGCACATTGTCCCTTAACCCAATGTCTTCCAAAGCTTCTAATAATTGTGGGTGGTTAACAGTATCGAAGGCATATAAATATATATATATATATATATATATATATATATATATATATTGTTATGTTATGTTATGCCAGTTAAAGGTTTAAAAGGAAAATACAAAGAAAAAAGAATAATTACTAAATAGTTATTAGTTCCAAGAGATTTTTTTTTGAATAACTTTTGAAGTTCTATTTATTAAAAGCCTTTGTATAATATGGATAGATAAAAATGACAAAATAATATAACACAATCAATTTCATACACTGTCATAATGATCATAAACCATAATTGGAAAAAAGACAATAAAAAGTCTAAATTTACAAAATTTTCAGGAATAAACAGTAATCAACACATTTATAAATTTGAAACATACAGTATATGAAATTGGAGATAACTAAAAGTAACCAATGGTAGAACAGCAAACGTCTTCATGATAATAGCCAATCAGAGAATAGATGGTCATAGGTAAAAATTGGAAATTGTGAAGGAATAGCAATTGGTTGATATCATAAGCAATTATTATTAGAATTTGTAAATAGTAGAAAAGGGAAACATTCTCAATTGAATATTGATAGAAAGATTTTTCTGTGAATTGAAAAATCCACGATTAAAATGAAGTTATTTTTTGTGAATGTCTAACAGAAAACAACTACTTCCCCGGCTAAAGCCACGCTGAACATTGAACTACATCTTTTTTTCTGAAAAATTAAAAATAAAAATCAAGGGGTGGACCACCCTCAACATTTAGGAGGATGATTTGTGTATCTCAACCATCCAGGGCGCCACCCAAACGCATACAAAAAAATTCATTCAAATCGGTCCAGCCGTTTATGATACCGACTGCAGCTCCATCTGCCGGGCTGTTTTGTGGATATAAACCATCCAGGGCGCCACCCAAACGCATACAAAAAAATCATTCAAATCGGTCCAGCTGTTTAGTAGGAGTTCAGTGCCACACACGTACAGTAGAATTATATATATATATATATATATATATATATATATATATATATATATATATATATATATATATATATATATAATGGGTATAGATAGATTGAGAAATCCATTGCTGAGAGTGGTGCTGACGTGGATAAAATTAGCTCAACTAACAAATGTGGGTTGAGATAAAAAAATCTGTGGGCACTTTTCCGATAGCAAATACGGTCCTGAAAAATGTTTCTACCTGTCTCTAAGGCGACAAAGTCCCCGGTGAAGACTACAACCATGAGGTTCATGCTTTGCGCGTCAAATGTAAAGTCTTCACTCCCCACAAGAGCAGACTTTATTTTCGTTTCAAACTACACATTATACATTCTATTTCCCAAGGTAATCTCGAGATAATCCTGCAGGGGAAAGGATACATCTACTTTAACCCCATAAGGCAGGCGACAAGAAACAATTTATAGCACGGAACTCAAATATGCGAAGCCAAGTTTTCGGAATTTTTTCTTCTAAAAACGATGAACACTCTCCGACACTAGATATTCGGAATTTATAGGCGAAAATAGCACTGAATCAAAAGAATGACGCTATAAATAAAAAGCGCTTCACAAATCCAAACAACAAATACATAATTCACGAATCTTTTCACAAAAATAACTCTTTTACTGCAGTGAATTCGAAGGTTCGGAATACGGGTCGTATGAATTATTGAAAAAATGATTATTCCAAAATAATTTTTTGATGAGTATATGAGTTATGAGACCATAAATATATCGAAACAAGCTATACGAGGAGAAAGAAGATACACGCTAACTTATAAGTATTCCATGTGAACCAATGACAATTAATTGTTAATCCTTACATACATTTAATTTTTGAATACATATTAATTCATAAATATCTGATATTTTCATTCCAAATTTGTACATGGTTTGCATGGCAATACATTCTAAATAATGATAATATCGAGACGGATTTGGTGACTATGGTCAGATTATAGTCAAAGATGGGGTTCGTGCGGTCATAGATAATGGATTTTTTGTCAAATCCTTCAAAATGACGGCGCCAAGATGGCGGATGTATAGATAGAATATATTAAGGAGTTTTGTAATTTATGACCTGAATTAAATAGTAGTAGTTGTAAGAATAATCAGAATATAATCTATATTTCTGGAGGTGCGAGAGTTTCCTGTACATAAATCAATCAGCAAGTTCATTGGAATCCATTCTGGAGTTTCTGACGGGAGAACTCAACGTCCCACCAGACGAGCAGTTCGGATTCAGGTAAGGACACTCTACGGAAATGCAGATCCTGAGGATAGTGGACTTTGCAGTAGCAGGCTTCAACCTGGGCAGAGGACACTACACAGCAGCCTTATTTCTAGATGTATCCAAGGCCTTTGACAGAGTCTGGCACCACGGTTTGATCACCAAAATGGCAGACTTTGGATACCTCACACCCATAGTGAAGCTGATAGACTTCTTCCTGCGGGGACGGCAATGTCAATGTAAAGTTGGCACCAACTTCTCCACAGGAAGAAGTCTAGAAGCAGGAGTGCCGCAAGGCGCAGTCTTATCCCCACATCTGTTTTCGATTCATACAGCGAGCATCCCAAAGCCAGACAACTTTAACAAACTGGCACTATACGCTGACGACACAGCACTAGTGGCCAGGTCAACAAATGCAGCTCAGGTAACCTGGTACCTGCAAGAACAAGCAGACAGACTCGAAGACTGGTTCAACCTATGGAAATTCGAGATCAACGCAGAGCAGAGCCAAGCCAACCTATTCACTAGAAGATGAACTGCACCATCATGTACGACCAACGCACCCCTTGAACAGACGAAGCCAAGTATCTAGGAGTCACCCTGGACAAGAGATTGTCATTCAGACAACACGTGACACAGAGGCTCCGGACTAGCAAAGGCAGCCAGAAGAAACATCAACTCCCTCATAGGAAGCAGAAACAACATGGACCTCCAATTGAAGCTACTCCCCATCAGGATCATACTCCTTTCCATCATCCTGTACGTATCTGCTGCATGGGGCCAATGCGCAGAATCCAAGATCCAACAATTTTTAAACGTCAGCTAGAGAATGGTAGTAGAAGCTCCTAGATACGTCCCGAATCGACGGGGACCTGAATGTCAATCCCAACTTCATAGACGACCATCTCAGGAATCACGACGACGCAACATTCCAGGAGATGGACACCCAGATGAATCCAGTGATCCAGGACATTAACGAAAACCTGAGCCTGGACGATCCCAGGTTCAGAGAGAGGGACAAATACACCAAGCGTAACACTCCGCCACATCAGGTGAGTAACAAACTCAACCCAAAACAGGTTAGATAGCACAATCACCACACCCTACATTTACACATCCATCAGGTACATTACCACCATGCACACCCAGCATCACGTCAGAAAACACAAATACACGATATAAAGGGGTTTAAAGCACTCATAGCTGACTTCATACCGGAAGAGGTACGATATCAATCTTGCAGACGTGCCAATTTGATGACTGCTCCAAGGGAAGCGGAGGAGGATGGCAAGTGGATAGTACTCTCGTTCACACAAAAGCGTGAAGGGGATATACTATACATGGGCCCTAAACTTTTAGGGGGCATGGTGTCTTGAATCGATTCCTGGTAGGTTCAATCAAGGAAATGGACTTATCCCAAACATCAGGTGAAAAGGCACAGAGGAATACTTTTAACATAGGAAAAATACTTATATTAGACGTAATATATGAAAAATTGTTGAAAAAAAAACACGAAACTCTTCACATTTTTCTTCTGTGCCATACTAGGAAAGAATTGGTTTCCCGGCACCTGAAAATATACTCCAATCAGTAGAAGACCACTTTCTCCTAGCCTCAGACTAAAAGATAAACTTCATTTTAATCGTGGATTCTTCAATTTTCAGAAAAATCTTTCTAGTAAATATTCAACTGATAATATTTTCCTTTTTAATTTACTGTCTATGATATCACAGGGGCAATATTCACGTGCCCCACTGCGGTACTAGATGTTATGCTCAACCTTCCGCCACTGCACTTGTGTGTAATGAAGGAAGCGGCAGTGAGTGCCTTGAGACTGCACCAGGCTGGAAATCTGATTAGACATCTGAATATTCTGGAAAATATTCCCCTAGAATCCAGGTACAAGCCATCAGATATGATGCCAGCTAGGCACGACGTGAACTATGGAGTGGTTATAAACAACCACCACATATTCACAACAAACGGGCCTCCACTAGAAAGGCATGCATCAGTATGGTACACTGATGGTTCCAAGATGGACGAAAGGCTAGAGTGGGAGTAACGGGTCCTAGTTTTTAACCGACGAAACCAAAAAGGAGGAGGTTCTGTAGTCGACCCGTATATTTTTTTTCCATAATTTTTTTTATGTATGATCACGCATAACTTTTTACTGAGGCGTCTGATTCCGATAATTCTTTTTTCAATGGATAGGGTGTACTTCGAAGGTGGTCCCATTTGAATTTGAAAGATGAAATCCACCCCTAAGGGTAGACATGAAGGATATTGATCACTCACCCTCTGAATTCTGGTCCGTTAACCGATTCTATCAGGCATAACTTTGTACTGGGTTCTTCGATTTGGATGATTCTTTTTTTAATAGATAGGGTATACCTTATATTAAGATTTCGAATGGAATTATATACCCTTACGGGTGGAAAAATAGGGAATAATTGATTTTTCACTTATGAACATTGGCACACACATACGTAGTTGACAATGACGGATCGCTACTGACATTATTTCTGTTCCACATCCGTCAAAACCATTATATTCTATGAGAGGATGGAATGATATACAAAGTAATGAAATAAGCTAACCAGAACAACAAAAATAATTTATATTACAACAAATAGTAAAAGTAGATAATCATATTATTTAACTGGTAATAGTTGAAGTAAGGTGGGTAAGTAAGTATTTTGGAAGTAATCAAAAAACAAGTAGGTAGTAATTAGTATATTTTAGCCATAAAAAATTGAAAAATAAAAACTTTTTAACAAAAAATTAAACCGACGAAATACGGAACTGAAAAGTAAAAAATAAAATAAACCTTCTTAGTCTCAGTAACTAAGCTCCTAAACTAATGTAAGTAACTAATTTTGAGTCGGCGCCAAACAAACAATCAACGAACATCATTAAATTACTTCAAAAAAATTATCAGAATGTCACCGCGCAACTCGATGCCATCATTTTACGCCTTACCTAATTCATTTGCTTGTTTGTTTGGCGCCGACTCAAAATTAGTTACTTACATTAGTTTAGGAGCTCAGTTACTGAGACTAAGAAGATTTATTTTATTTTTTACTTTTCAGTTCCGTATTTCGTCGGTTTAATTTTTTGTTACAAAGTTTTCAAAGGCTCTCAGAATTCCTAGGCAAAGCTCCAACAATTTTACAAACAGAAATCCATGCTATAGAAATTTGCGCCCAAGAATGCCTTGTAAGAGGCTCTAGGGGGGCAAAGATCTATCTATCAGATAGAGCCAAGCAGCATTTAAAGCTCTGAAGTCACATATCTCTGAGTGTAGACTGACATGGGACTGCAAACTCTCCCTAAGACAACTGGCTACGAACAATCAGGTTACCCAGAAGAAGCAGACAGCCTTGCCAAAGAAGGGGCAAACACTCAATTTTCTGGCCCAGAATCCTTCTGTGGTCTCTCAAAGCCCACATTAAAGGAGAGTTTTGGCGCTATGAAACTGAGCCATTGAAAACTGGTCCTCTGAGGTATCACATCGAAAGAATGGACAAATTAGACAATAAACTGTTGCCGTTACTGCGAGAACTTTGCTAAACTGCAGAACACCTGCTTTGCGACTGCCAAGCACTGTTTTGCAAGACGCTTATTAAGTTCCTCGAAGGGGTTTTGATAACGCCTTTGAATAAACGAAGGGTAATGTACAAAAGATCTTATAGGTCGAGGTACAGAGGAGCTGAACAGTCATATCGACCCTTATACAATCTGCAATCTCTACAATCTACAGTCTATGATGTTCAGAATTTTCGAGATGTACGTCAAAAAACAAAAATACAAAGATAGGAGGGTATCACTTTGGCTACCGTAATGAGTAAGGTACATAGGTACAGCCAATCAAAGAATTAGGACCTAAATGCCAAAGACTACTGCTCAACAGCCTTTTCCAATCTACTGCTCGGCAGCCTTCTCCAATATATCTCCTAAGATTTCAAAAAGGCGTTGTACAATGAACTCAAATTGATTGAGAAATTTCTTCATCTCCCCAGTTGCTGAAATACTATCCAGACAGATGTTACTCGATCAGGCAACCGAATTCTAACTAAGATAAATGGCAATAGGATATATAAACGTTGAGAAATTTTCAACTGCATAGCAAGAAATGGGGACACAACAGATCTCATAGACCCTTAACCACATATATACATATATGAACACACCCCTGAAATATCTTTCAAAATGGATGTCACGAGACCCATCAATTGTTCCAAAAGATTTTCTTCCACGATTCGAAAAATGTATCCCATTATTTTGATATATGTATTGTATAACTATCCAACTTTCAACAGAACTAGTCCCAAGACTGAAACTGCCTTCGAGTTTATAAAAAATTCA
Organism: Gonioctena quinquepunctata; assembly: GCA_018342105.1. Taxonomy (NCBI): domain Eukaryota; kingdom Metazoa; phylum Arthropoda; class Insecta; order Coleoptera; family Chrysomelidae; genus Gonioctena; species Gonioctena quinquepunctata. The sequence goes on along the minus strand of JAFIRS010002773.1, from coordinate 35,326 downwards.
GAGGACGCTGGAGAGGATCCGTCCAAGAGACGAACGGTGCTAAATAATTCCAGTGCCCTAAATGAGTAGCCCTTACCTATATAACAAAACATAACAATTCCATTTTATGAACATATGAAAAAATGATTCCGAGAAATATTTGTGGGTGAATGGTAGAGGTTATGCGATGAAAAATTCAGTGAATTATTGATGAGGTCCAAAGGGTATAGCTCGGAAAAAGCTCATTAACATTAAATTTTATATACGGTGTCTCGCTTTTTATGGATTTACCCTTGTACTACCCAAATAAAATGAAGCCTGAAGGAAGGATTTCCCTTTAGTGGTTGCATTTATTTGTATTCTTTTCTACTTACCTCTTTGTTTTTTTTTCTATACTGTATAATCCTATTATATTATATGTATGTATTCAAGTTATTACTTGAACTACTGTAGCTATCTCAATAAAATATATAATTTTGATAAAACAATGCATCAGGATGCCTGTATCTATTGAATTTTTTATGAAATGACATTTTAGTGGCAATACATTCTTCGGAATCTTCAGCACATCATCAGTCGTCTTTTGATTTCTGTCGATTTTGAACTCAGAAAAATATATTGGCAGTTGTTGATAAAAGAATGTTGTTTTTAATTTTTGATGAAATTAACGAGGGAGATTCTTTACGAACTTTGTTAGCCGTAGTTTTTCATATAAACGCTATTAACAAAAACATAATTTTTTCAAGCTGCACGAAGAGCAATGCTGTAATAATTTGTGAGAAATTATGGCTTTCCACTTCTTCATTTTGTGAAAGTTGTTAGCAATTTGTTATACCATTGATGTAACAGTTTCTATGATATGATATTATTTTCGCTTTTTGGAAGTTCTGCTTGTTTGTCCTATATAAACACGTGCCCAAGAACCACAAGTTAATTTATATACTACAGATTTATTGGTTTTATCTCTATTGCTCTTGACAAATTTACCCAAATTATCTGTTTTGTATGCGATATTGATGTTGTTTTCACTAATAAAGTAGCTTTTTTTCCGTAGGTTTGCCGAAATATGCGATAACATTAAAATTATGTTTTTGAGCTGAGGAATATACTTGGACATAACAAACTTTTGTTTATCCCTCAATTGTAGAGGAACGATTGGTCAAATTTAATTTCCGATAAATTCACACCAATTCAAACTAGATCACCTTGTTTTCTACAAGAACGCGTTCAGACTGATAATCATAGCGGAAAATCAGTATAGAATAGAATTGGACGAGAATAAACAATACGTGGCGTCACTTCCCACGACTACTCTTTGTCATACGTCGTAATGGTGTTGGGTATAACATGCTCCATTACTTGATTTTCCCATATTTAGCACTCGAAGACAATGGGAGCCGGTGGGGGGAACGAGGGAACATACACAACTGCTAGACCGGGTGAGACAAGATAACAAAGGGTCGATAAAACTGTCACTCTTTCTTTTCACGATGATTATACAAAGATCCGAATTATTTTTGCCAAACTGAAGCAGCACCAAGACGAGGAATATGCGAAGATGTTGTTGTAATCTTCGTCATTTCGTTCTTCGATTAGGACAACGCCTACTTTGGCTAAATTTACCCTTTCGTTTTTTACATTACCTATAGGGAATCAAATCTTTACAGATTAGAAGAAGAAAATAGAAGTTTGCCATATTGATCATCGTACCTATTTAGTAGTGAATTGTCATTCTGAACTTCTAGTAGAGGAAGAATCGATGCATGTAGATTAGTAAGTAGTAATTATACTTGCGTTACAACTGATAATTTTTTGGAAAGTATTCATTACTATACAGGGTGATTCAAAAGTACTTTGACAAACTTCAGGAGGTGATTCCTCACAATATTCTAATATGAATTGTCCAGAAAAATATATGTCCGGAAACGCTTCGTTTCCAAGATACAGGGTGTTGAAGTTTTATTTTTATTTTCGTTTTTTTTAAATAACTTTTGAAATACTGACCTTAATTAAACGAAAATTGGTATTGAGAGGTTTTTTGAGGTGTCGAATTCGAACCTGATGTTATTATTGCTCTTACTAGTAGGGGACGCCACCTACACGTCTTTTTCTTATTTGAAGATTCATAACTTTTTTGAGCGTACTTCTAGCACATTTTTGAGTAAAAAAATAAATTCCTCTATCATATCTACGTAAAAAAGTACCCTTGTTACAAGTCGCTATAAGCAACCGTTTTCTAGATATTTGGACTTGAAAATTTCAAATCGATTATTTGATAATTGATGCGGGTTTGCATTTTTCACAAGAATGCCTAGGAAATGAATTTGACGTTTAAGTAAGTAGTTTTGGTAATTACATATTATGTGACAGTTAAACGTTTTGTTGTTTTGTTGAAGTTTCTGTTAGTTTTAAAACACTAATTTAAAAAAAAATGGATTATTTAAACAATAATGCTCATTTAGCCGATATGCATTTCGTTTATGGCTTTGCGGATGGCAATGCGCGCGAAGCAAGACGTATTCACCAGGAACCATTTCCTAATCGAGTACTACCTTCAGCTCCAACATTTACCAGTTTCCACCGTCGTTTGGCAGAAACAGGTAGCTTTAAGAGGGCACCTGATATTATTGGAAGATCACGAGCAGTCCGAATCCCAGAATTGGAAGAAGCTGTTTTGAACGTTTTCGAGGAGAATCCAGAAACAAGTACAAGAATAATTTCTGAAGCTCTCAATTCTACAGTCCACAGTTCGGAGAATTATCCACGATCAACGATTTTATCCATACCATATTCAAAGGGTACAAACCCTTTTTCCACGAGACTTTCCCCAACGCATTACTATGTGTTAGTGGTTCTCGCCTGAAATCCTCAATTTTTAAGATATGTACTCTTCACGGACGAGACAAACTTCTCGCGAAATGCTTTCACAAACTTTCCTAACAACCATGTTTGGGCTCTGGAAAATCCGCACGCAGTTAGTGAAAGACATTATCAGTATCAATTTTCTGTAAATGTATGGGCGGCAATAATTATAACTTGATAGGTCCTTTCTTTCCTCCTTCCGACTGGGACTACTTCAGAATGTACCATTAGAAATTCGTATCCGCATGTGGTTTATGCATGATGGGGCTCCGGCCAAATCGATGGATCGGTAGAGGTGTAGAAGAACCTAACCAGGCGTGGGCACCAAGGTCCCCAGATCTAAGCCCGCTAGTTTATAAAACTCCAGTAGCGAATGAGGAAGATCTAAGAAACCGAATAATAGACGCCTCTGAAACAATAAGAAACACACCAATAATTTTTGAGCGGGTTCGAGATTCAATGACTATAGACTATAGAAGACTGAAGGCCTGTATCTTCGCTGAAGGTGGACACTTTGAACATTTTATTTGAATACAATTTAGTTTCCTTTATTTTATTATATTCTACATATTCAAAATTTCTTGAAATAAAACGTTGTTATTTCTTGCAAATTTTATTAAAACAAATACAGATTTTGCACCCTTGATACAAAAATAACTATTTCAAACGAGTAAAAATAAATAGAATAGGTGGCGCCCCATACAAAAAACCAACACTACTTACCTGAACTTCGAATTCATTTCCTAAGCATTCTTGTGAAAAATGCAGAATAATGGTAATAACTTTAACACGCAGCGATTATCAAATAATCGACTTGAAATTTTCAAGTCTGAATATCTAAAAAACGGTTGCTTATAGCGACTTGTAACAGGGGTAGCTTTTTACCTAGATATGATAGAGGAATTGATTTTTTTACTGAAATATGTGCTAGAAGTACGCTAAAAAAAGTAATGAATCTTCAAAAAAGAAAAAGACGTGAATGTGGCGTCCCTACGAGTAAGAGCAATAATAACATCAGGTTCGAATTCGGCACCTCAAGAAACCTCTCAATACCAATTTTCGGTTAATTAAGGTCAGTATTTCGAAAGTTATTTGAAAAAAACGAAAATAAAAATAAAACTTTAACACCCTGTATCTTGGAAACGAAGCGTTTCCGGACATATATTTATTTGGACAATTCATATTAGAATATTGTGAGGAATCACCTGCCGAAGTTTGTCAAAGTACTTTTGAATCACCCTGTATATTGAAAAGGGAAACATTCTCAATTGAATATTGATAGAAAGATTTTTCTGTGAATTGAAAAATCCACGATTAAAATGAAGTTATTTTTTGTGAATGTCTAACAGAAAACAACTACTAAAGCCACGCTGGACATTGAACTAGATCTGATAGATATTCTGAAAATGCCCTCAAAAGAATTTTTTCTTTTGAGTTAAGGCCTTTTCAGAATATCTATCAGATGTAGTTCAATGTCCAGCGTGGCTTTAGCCGGGGAAGTAGTTGTTTTCTGTTAGACATTCACAAAAAATAACTTCATTTTAATCGTGGATTTTTCAATTCACAGAAAAATCTTTCTATCAATATTCAATTGAGAATGTTTCCCTTTTCAACATGAATACCCCACAAGAGGTTATCTTGACGATGGAAGATAGTGACTAAAGTTTATCTTTCAGTCGCAGATGATTCCACATCTGATTTTATGAACATCCTGTTCATATTTTCAACAAATCACCCTGTATAGTTTTGTGGAAAATACTTTCTCTTCGATAACAGACACGGTGCAGAACAACAAATAGTCAGTTTGTTTCATCATGGACCTGTTTCAGGTTTGATTTTGATGGAAAAATATCTAAACAACTCCTTTCAATTTGTCTGCAGATAAATTTGGCAAATAAGACTAAGGATTCGGACCATTTACTGATTTGTTGAATTTCTGTACGATGGAAAGTAATTCAGGTTATAATTGTCTGACTATATACTCAAGTATTTTGTTCGAAAGTCGAATAACAGACGCAAAAAATCTGATAAAAATGGTTCCATTACGGCCCTGGTATATATGAACAATGATCGGTAAAACCGAAATAGTTGTCGGAGAAAAATTTCACATCCATTGGAAATATGAATACCGTGATGATTGTATAATGCCATTTTATAACGAATTACAGTGGTTAAAAATCTGGAATGAAATTTTGAAAGCATGTTTTGTTCTTTGTAAAATTTTGTATAGCCTAATTGCAGGTGACCTGCTCAGAGAAAAACTTCGGCAATTGCCAAATGCAATGAACATTTAACTCGATATTTGAATAAGGTAGACTGTTGAACTGATGGTGTGGTAAATTTACAAATTGCAGGCTGCCTGAGCTAGATATTGAATTTCAAAGTGAAGAAAACAACTAACCTTTTTATATCCAAACTGGAGATAAAGTCAGAACTAGTTGACTTCGTACTCTGCTTTGAGGCACTTATCAACATTATCACAGTCACTTTTAAGAAACAAACAACACAAACAGTTCTGAAATGGGAAACATTCGCAATTGAATATTTTTTTGAAAAATAATATCACGAACCACTGTAGTAATTCAGAACAAGTGAACTGAACACTGTTGCAAAGCAAGATTCTCGCATGCACGGTTCACAAAGCTGTCTATGAACGAAAGTTTGTTAGATTCTACTGGTGTTTTCTGTTTCAAGTTTCATTATAAATAAACTCATATTTGACCAACTTTTCCGAAAATACAATTTTATATAAAAACGTCTTAAACAGCCATTAAACGCCATTAAAAAATGTCCAGCAAAACATTCCTTCGAGAAAAGAATGAAAATTCCAGTAAATCTTTTTACAAATTGTTTCCACAGTTACGTATAGGGAATGCAAGGTGTGCGTGAGATGGAATAGCTGCAGCAATCCGTCTTGTGAAAAGATCTCTGGCGGATTATTTTTAGAAATATTCCCTCCGCTACCACATCTTACTTTATCCTCTGATTACTGGATAATTTAAATTCCTAGGCTTTTCCGAGTTCCTTTAATGGCTATAAAACAAACGAAATGGAATCTCTCCTTTAGGTTAACTTATATTTCAGCCGAAGGGAATGATAAAAGCAATTTCTGTTTTCAAGGAATTGTCCAGTAATTGAATAATTAGTATATTGTACATAGATAGATTGGGAAAAGAAACTGTTATAGCTCAGAAGCCATGTTTATCGTTTGTATTGATCGGGGAATATACTTACACCGAATGCCAGGCCAAAATTTTTTGCTGTCGGAATTTCGAGGAAAAAGGTTCAATCATTAATCATACTGGTCATAACAAATAAGGTAGCCTTGAGTTACACAAAGTAGAAGTTTAGATCCTGAAATCAATTTGTGTCCTTCGAAATGCATTTATTTTTATTCGATACTTAATTATCAGGTGAGTGGGAGGTTTTCAAAAACTTAAAGACCCACTAAATCTTTCAATTTTCAATACAAATCGGAGAATAAAAACTGGCTAACAATGAAGAAATCTATGAAATTATGAGATTTTATTTTTATTCTGAGTCGTTAATATTGATGATGATGATAACTAGATATAGACAGGCACCGATTTGCATGCAAAATATCGCCATATATCAATTTGAAGAAATTATGTATGAAATGAAAATATGTTTCTCATTTTCAACCTGATAGGGAGAACATAATGATATCAAAATGCAGGCTTCATTTAAAAGAAAAAAATTAATGAATTCTGACTTATATAGAATATCACGTCTTAAGTTGCACATTTCAAACAGATATCAATTGTTATGAAAATCAAGAATAGAAGAATGTATTTTATCATTTTTTTATTTCATAACTGACCGGATTAGAGCCAATCTGCAGCATTCTCAACAATACGAAGGTGAAATATATGAAGGAAAATTGTGGCATTGCAGTCAAATTTTATAATTCAAGAGAAAAAAACATCAGCAGGAATCGAACCTGCGACCTTTGGATCTCTAGTAAATAATCTAACCATCTGGGCTATCGAGGACACAGGTTCCACTGCGTTTCGAATAATTAGTTGTTGTAGGTATGGGTTATGAAGGTAAGGGATGTTGTCCAGAAATTGAATCATGTTTTTTATCACTTCGTGTGATATGCTGAATGTAAAAATAATCTATCGAAAGTCAAGATAGTGACACATTGTCAAAATACAGTCCACTTTCGAATATCAATATGATGCATGGAATTCAATCAGAATTTTATTAAATCTTCTCAAACGAAACCCCAACCCCAACATATTTTGGTCCAATCGAGCGAATATATCCCGACATCTTGCATTTCCTTTTGTGTGGATCATCTGTCCAGCGCGGCAGCAAGGAGGGACAGACAACAGGCAGTAAGCACATGCATTGTTCATCACTGGAGCAGAGCAGTCAACTGAAATTTTGAATAGTTGCTAAGAACGAACTTCAGAAAGTACTGAAAGCAGGTATTTTTCTCAAGGAAAGACAAGTTTCTAAGCCACTTCCTATCAAATCCTTACCAAAATTCATATCCTATCAAATCCTTACTGAATCCTATCCCATCCTACAATCCATATAGTTGCTCACGTTTTAAGCTGCATTTTATTCGTGTATCGCGGTGGTCAATCAATAGTCACACGCATATATTAAAATGACAGCAACTTCTGCCCAACTCACGCGGTTTCAGTGATTCATTCTGCAAATCAAAGATGCCAAAAAACAAGAAATTCTCAGCAGGTTGAAGAAATGTGAGGAACTCTGCAATATTTTTGACACAGTTCAATCGGAAATTGTAAGTTTAGATGAAACAGAGCTCGAATCTGATGTGAGAAATACTTTTGAAGAGCTTTAATATGAAATTACTTCTCGCGCAAAAAATTCAAGCGAACCGATTTAACAAATAAACCATCAAACAACACATGAAATCACAAAGTTCTCGCAAGAACCATCAGTGTCAAGTAATATCAAATTGCCTACTTTGGAATTATCATATTTCAATGGCGCATACGACCAGTGGGTCCAATTCAAGGACACATTTGAGGCTTTAATACATTGTAGCACTCATCTGAGCAACATTCACACATTTTATTATTTGCGTTCATGTCTAAAGGGGGACGATTTGAAAACAAACGGTTGATTATTCACAACCATGTTAGAGTACTTTTTGAATCAGAACCTTCACTGAAAGATTCATTGTCATCCATCAGAATATTATTAGATGACCTCAAGAAGAACCTACGCGTTCCTTCAACGTATTCATTAATCATTTATATGGTTTCAACTAAGTTTGACCCAATCACCAAAATGGAATGGGAAAAAACCATGTTATCGAATAAATTACCTACCATGGAACAATTATATGACTTTCTTGCAAAACGATGTCAATTATCAGAAACAGTATGTCCAAAGGGCGCAAATAAACCGCAAATGCAAAATTTATCAAAAAGAAATGCTAATTCAACGGAACACAACAATAAGGTTTGTTTTAACAAAATCATTTCTCACATCGAATAATTTTAGAATTTGTCCTTTTTGCATGCAAACTTATTTTCTATATAATTGTGAAAAGTTTATTGCATTCCCAAAAAAATCTAAATATAATGAACTCAGACAGTTAAAATTATGTGTTAATTGTCTCCGTTCCAATCATATAGTTCAGAATTGTTATTCAAGCGGCTGCAAAAAGTGCCGTGAAAAGAATAACACAGTGTTACACACGAGCACATTTGTTGAAAATCATTCTAACAAACAAACCAATAGTCAACAAACAACTAACCAATAGTCAATCAAACGTTCGATCAGAAATCGCACAAACATGTGACGTGCAAGGCTTAAGGGCAGAATCCACAATAACAACACATTGTGCATATAAGCAATCAGCTTCTACTTTCAACCGCTTTGGTGTATGCAATCGATAAATTCAATAAACCGCATGAAATACGCGTGCCTCTCGATAAAGGGTCGATGAAAAATTTCATAACGTCTGATCTGTGTAACATTTTGAAATGGCCCAAGCATAAAATGAATTCATATATAGCTGGCATAAATCAAACCATAACCAATGCATTATATATATATATATATATATATATATATATATATATATATATATATATATATATATATATATATATATATATATATATATATATATATATGAACAGTGGGGAATAACGGGGATCTTCAGTCAGCACAAGTGTTGAACTATGAAAAACTCTTTAATACGTTGGACCGAGCTTTCGTTTCAATTTTGAAACTTCTTCAGGGTCCTAAAATATGTAAATCACATTATTGAGAAAAAAAATACTAGGTCCAACGTATTAAAGAGTTTTTCATAATTCAACACTTGTGCTGACTGAAGATCCCCGTTATTCCCCACTGTTCATACCAATTTTCAGTCGTTATTTCTAAATTCATGTATATATATATATACACCTATATATATATATACATATATATATATATATATATATATATATATATATATATATATAATGTCAAGGTACCATAAAATCAAAAAAAGCATTATCATTCATTAAAAAGCAATCAGCATTTCATCAAATAGTCCAAACAAATCATAAAAAACCCCAACATATTTTAAGCCATTGAATCAAAGAATTGCAGGCCAACTCAAGGTACAAGAGCTCGATAATGCACTTACTCTGTTACTGAAACTTGCACAGTCGCAACAATTCAGTAATGAAGTGGAATCATTATCGAAACAGCGTTCATTAGCAAAATCTAATTCATTGATAATTCAGGTGTGTTAAGAGTAGGTGGTCGTTTGAACAACTCGAATCTAAACGAAAATAATAAACATCCAATCATACTTCCTAAAAATCATCCATTCACTCAGCTAATCATTCGTCATGAACATCACAAGCATTTGCACGCTGGTCCACAGGCACTCCTAGCTATATACGTACCCGTTTTTGGCCAATATCTGGAAGAAATGACGTAAAAATTGTTTTAAGAAAATGTGTTACGTGTTTTAGAGTTCAACCCAAGGCTTATGAACAAATCATGGTTGACTTACCTGACGCACGCATTATTCCAAATCGAGTATTCAACACTTGTGGAACAGATTTCGCTGGTCCATTTCAAATAAAAACAAGTAAGCTCAGAAATGCAAAAATTGTGAAGGCTTATTTATGTGTTGTTTGTTTTGTTACGCGAGCAGTACACTTAGAAGTTGTATCCGAGTCATTTTTGAACTGTTTCAAGAGATTTATCGCAAGACGTGGTAGATATTCCGACATCTACAGTGATTACCTGTGGAAATTTCATAGGGGCTGCAAATAAAATACGAGAATTCACAATTTTTTTGAAAAACAGCAGTGAAACCATATCACATTATTTAGCCCAAGAATCTATAAATTAGCATTTCATACCACCGAGATCCCCACATTTTGAAGGCTTATGGGAATCAGCTGTTAAATAAACAAAATTTCACATAAAACGCGTCATTGGAAATAGAGTATTAACTTACGAAGAGTTTGAAACAGTTATTACGCAGGTTGAATGCCGCTCAAACTCCTGTCCACTCTGACCTTTATCTGACAATCCCAATGACCTTTGTGCCCTAACCCCTGGGGATTTCCTTAGCGTCGTTACCAGAACCAGATCTACGCAATGAAAATCAACCAACTATTCACACAAATCATACAACATTTTGGGACACGTTGGTCTCCCGAATATTTAACGAATCTCCAGCAACGCACGAAATGGAAAATAAACGGTTCCAAGACCATCAAAAATGGCGATCTTGTCTCACTTCCCGACGATGATACTCCCTCCTTGAAGTGGCAGCTTGGCAGAATCATTGAACTTTTTCCATGCACAGACAATATTGTTCGTTTTGTGAACGTTAAAGCGTCCAGAAACATAGTGAAGCTTTCTGTGTTCAAACTGTGTCCACTTTCAATTGAAAATTGAAAGAAATGAAAAATTGAACATATTATTTACCCTTTTGTATTTTCGATGTTGTTACATTTTTAGTTTTTTCTCATTAATTTCCAAGAAATTTTATTCCATTGTATTTAGATTAGCTGGTAAGTTAGTTTTATTAACATATGAAAGACGGAGCTTTTATGTCCAGAAATTGAATCATAGCCAATGCATCATATATATGTCAAGGTACCATAAAATCAAAATTCAATTCTTTCAAAGCCACTACGTCATTCTTAGTACCTGACAAACATACAGAAAAACTACCAATTGGTAAATTCAGTGTGGATGAACTCAAAATACCAGACGATATAAATTTAGCAACATCCAATATACCGGGTACGATCGATATGTTACTCGGAGCAACAGTATTTTATGATTTGTTGTGCGTGTGTCAAATACGACATCATCGAAGTCAGCGTATCAAGCAAAATATAAAAATGGTATGGATAATTTTGGGATCATTACCCTTCAAGTCCACGCCCACAGAAGAAGTTTCAATTTGTCATTTGTCAACAGCTCGAAAATTTTTGGACAACTATCAGGAACCACGATTCAACAAGATGGGACAGGAATGTGAGGAATATTTCAGCAACACTACATTTCGTGAAACTGATGAAATTTTCTGTTCGTCTTCCTACAAAACAAAATTTAAACGAACTAGGAGATTCTTATGACATAGCAAAGCGACGTTTTGATCTTCTAGAGAAAAAATTAGGAAATAATGAGGAGTTCAGGAAAAAATACCATGGTTTCATTAACCAGTATATTCAATTAGGGCATAGGCGTAAATTAGAAGAAACAGAAAAAAGGCAGAGAACGGAAGAACATTATACATGCCTCATCATGGAGTCTTCAAGGAAAGCAGCGAAACTACGATACTTCGCGTTGGATGGATGGATGGATATCGTAAAACCGATACTGGCCTCAGCCTAAATGATTGTTTGAAGGTCGGACCAACTTTGCAAGATGATATTTTCACAATATTAATAAGATTCAGGCAATTCAACTACGTTATGACAGCCGATGTCTGCAAAATGTACAGGCAAGTTTATGTTCAGGAAGATCAGAGAGGTCTACAACGGACCTTAGCCTTAGCCCATCGGTACTTATACACTGAACACTTTGACATATGGAACGAGTCCAGCAGCTTTTCTAGCCATACGCTGTTTACAGGAAATTTATCCAAGCGCAAGTCATATGATACTACAGGATTTTTATGTAGATGATCTCCTAACAGGAGAAAATGACCTAGAAGAATTAAAAACTACTAAAAGGCAACTTATCAACATTCCTTATGAATATGGCTTTTCATTACAGAAATGGATGTCAAACAAACAAGAAATACTTGACGATATTCTTGATATAGAAAAAACAACATCTCATTTCATCTCTGAAAATACAACGAACGAAACGTAGGGAATAACTTTGAATTCATTAACAGACGAACTCAATTAACGGAAATCTTGAATATGGAAAGGTCACTAAACACATAATTTTATCAACAATCGCACAGATTTTCGATCCTCTAGCTACTCGGGCCAATCATTGTTAAGGCTAAAATTATCATGCAGCGTCTTTGGCAAAATGAATTGGAATGGGACTAGTCAGCATCTGAAGAGCTATGCCCATCCGGTTTCAATTTTATAAAAAAATTGATAATATAAATTCAATAAAAATTCCTAGAGATGCAATACGTCCAACAAGCATCAAAATGCAACTCCATTGCTTTTCTGACGCATCACAAAAAGCATATGGAGGTGTCATACATGTTAGATCTACCAATCTCGAGGGAATATATATATATATATATATATATATATATATATATATATATATATATATATATATATATATATATATATATATAGTGTCACACATAAAGTTCGCAACATATGGAAGTTTTTTTTATTAAGCCAATAATTCAGTTACAAACAAACCCGAAATATCATACTTTTCTGTAAACTAAACAATGACCTACAGTTTCATAACTATTCAAAAGACTTTCGTTCTAGCGATTTGTACTGAATATGATATAAAATTTCGTGATTTTAAACAATACAAGACTAATGCAACATCTCGGGAAGAACATAGTTTAATTGATCGAATCAAAATAAAATTTTCCCTTAGTAGGCTTTTGAAACAAATTTTTAGTTTTGGTTAATGTCAAATAATTGCGTTTAATTATTCGAGTTGTTTTGTGTACAGATTTTCCTACATTTATAATTCACAAATAAGTTTTATGTACAATGTTATCCACACAAGACAAAGTGGAAATCTTTCTTTTATGTGGTGAGAATGTGCCATATCCAGATGTTGCTTGTATTTTCAATCACCGGCATCCAGGAAGAAATATTCACTTTAGTACCGTGGGAAGGATATTGAAAACATTCAAACAAACTGGCTCTGTGGACAATCGTTTCAAGAAACCACATAATCCAATAAGGTATACACACTCTTAAAGAAAGAGATTTCGATATTCGAGCAGGATTTTCATTTTGGTTCCAAGGCGAGAGAGAAAATGATATCATATTTCCCTACAGGATTTTATGGACAGACGATGCAACTTTCACGTCGAACGGAACAGTTAGTTCCCAAAATTGTCGCTGGTGGTCCAACAATAATCCAAATTTTGTAATAGAATTCAAGACAAATGTGTGGTTTATTACATAACCAAACAATTGGACCATATTTTTTTAGAGAAAATTTGAACGCAGACATGTACAGAAATTTCATTATGAATCAGTTGTCTGAAGTTTTGTATAATCTGCCTCTGACGAAATTTGTGATATCAGCTTGACGAGGCACCGATCCACCAAACGGTAGAAGTGAAACAGTGTCTCACTTAGATGTTTAGGAGCAAAGTGATATGACGAGATTGGGAAGATTATTGGCAACCAAGATCACCGGGTTTATCTTTAATGGACTTTTTTCTATGGGGTTATCTGAAACAAAAAGTGTATAGGCACATACCATTTGCAAACAAATGACATTTAGAGAATACCATTCGGGAGTGTTGTGCTAATATAAATCCCCTATTTATTAAAAGTGCCACAAAGTCTGTGAATGAAAGGACTATAATTTGTATAGAACGGGAAGGACGGCATACTGAATGATGAATTCAGGTTCTTCCTAAGATTATTGAGATAAATCAATGAATGTTACGATGTTTTGTTGTGAATTTGGTTATAGTTATTTTTGTTTAATGTTTTTTACACATCTAATGGTGAAAATAAAGAATATGAGATTTATGAAATTAATTCAAGAAACGTTGCGAAAAATTATTATTTGCTCAAAAATTACATCAAACAGTTTACATCCAACAGTCACACTGTTGGGTGTAAACTACATCAAAATATTTCGAACTCATCTGCAGCTAACGGGATACAAATCTGTTAAAAAAAGAAACACGCGTGTGAGCGTGTGATAAGAATGAAGAGAAATTCGTTTATTCGATTACTGACATATTACATTGAAAATCCGAATCAGTTTCACAATGAAATGAAAAAACTAGATGAACTTTGCAACAACAAAGACGATTTTCTGGAGGTGCATTTTTTTTTTTCTGGTAACAGGCCAGTGTGGGTATTTTCTAGGCATGTATGACATTGAAGTCTCGTATTGTATGACATGTTCCGTTCGAATCGGTAGAGCGAAAGATTCCAAAAATTAAAAAAATTGAAAAAAAGTCGAAGTGACAGTAGAGAGTCCAAATTTGGAGCAAAGGTATAAAATTGGAAACTGAGCAACTTTTTTTTTTGGCAGATTTTCTGAGGATTTTCGAAAAAATTTTCAAATTTGACAGGTTCAGAGTAGCACATGACAAAAGGAAAGAAGCTGTTTTTTACTCATTTTTCAAGCACAAACTAACTGTGAAGTCAAATTTTCATTATATCTAATAATAAAAAAAACTTCCATATGTTGCGTACTTTATGTGTGACACTGTATATATATATATATATAGAAGAAGAAAGAAGAAGGGTAGTCTCGTGACTGGACTAGTTGAAAATAACTATGAATTTGAAATAAACTTAGTAGAAAGGATATTCCTTGAGGTTGCAGTCAATATTTTTGACTGCAACCTCAAGGAATATCCTTTCTACTAGGTTTATTTCAAATTCATAGTTATTATATATATATATATATATATATATATATATATATATATATAACAATTCCAATTCACATCTACACACCGCCACATAAAGAGTTCAGAAACAAAATGTCCCCAAAGCATAAACCAAAACAGAAAAAGGAAACTCTCTTGTTGAAGAATGCATTCAATGCTGCCAAGAACATGTAAAAACTAAATAAAGCCTGAAGAAGTCCCCGATCAGGGACGAAACGTTGCCTAAATGATTGAAATATTTGATATATCCTACCCAGAATCCAATAACCTAAGAAAGCTCCGCCAAATATATATATATATATATATGCTATATTTCGCCTTCGTATCTATAGTTGGCAGTTTTGTTCAGTGGTCGGAGATCAGCGCTTGACCCTTGACTAAAGCCATCAATTCACGGCGACGTTAGGGAAAGGTAAAATTGATCTTGATGACCACTGATAGTACATGACATCCCTTGTTTTCATAATCCATTCCCACAACAACTAACATCAATTCCTAGAAAAAAAGAGATATCTTCGAAAAGCATCGGAACCTGTGTCCTCGATAGCTCAGATGGTTAGAGTATGGACTAGAGATCCAAAGGTCGCAGGTTCGATTCCTGCTAGAGGATGTTTTTTTCGAATTCAAAAATTGCAATGCCACAATTTGCATTTGGTTATTCTCAACAATGTTAACATTACTTTCACATTGGCAAGTATAATTTCAGAATTTTGAGTTTTGGGAATTTGGCAACGTATATTGCAGCTATGCTTTAATTTTTGAAGAAAACAATTTTTACGATGTCCCGGAAAACACCAGTGTAACGGTATGTTATTGGCATTTTTGCAAGATAGCATTTCTTTTCACAACCATAATACAATATAACAAAACAATAAAATATATACTGAAATATTTCACCGTTTGTACCCTTTCAAATAAAAAATGGATTAAGCAAACAAAGTACGATTTCAAAACACTATTAGTTTAAATTTAATTTCATCTCAATGGTGTGAGATGGCCAGATGAATTTCCAGGCTTAGCTGTCCATTCCTTTGCCCTGATAAACCAGTATCAACTACAAAGGGGTAAAAAATCTTGCTCAATTGAGAATGTTAGTTGATTACTGAAAGGGAAACGACATATTTCCCAGCAATGTTCCAAGATCTTACAAGATGCACTATGAAGATGTGTTTCACTATTATCATCAGAAATTAGAGGAGTTATTAATTTTGTTTCCATAGCGAGGAATTGTTTTCCTAAAGCAATCCATCACGAGATACTACAAGATAATAATGCTTCGATTCATCTGGCAAAAAATTTCACTTACTATTGCTTTCCTTGATTTTTTCTGCCAATAATTGATTTTATCTTCGCACTGTATATAGAGATAATAAATTGTATTATGATTGAATAGAAAATTAAGAAATATTTCAAATGAAATATTACACAAACTCTGGGGCTTCGGTTTTTTTTTTCGAAAATTAAATATTTTATAACGTAAAGGTTATATTTTTTCCCATATACTAGCGCCTTCTGAACCTAATGGAATATTAGGTAAATGTTCGTTTTTAGAAACCATACGGCTCTGTATGAAATTCAAACTGACATTTCTTGTCTTGTAACAATTCCTTTCCTCAAAGTTTCATTTTCATTTAGACGAATTGCAATGAAATTGAACATGTTTTATTTTTCATTACTGCTCCTAAATAAATTATGTGATAATTATTGACCAGTGGTCCGAAAAAAATCGTCTGTAGAAAATTATGGGCATTATCTTTCTCGCTGTTGAAATCGAAAGTATTTGTGGCTTGAAGACTTCCAATACCTATGTAATATGTATCAAATTGAAAAAAGAAACACGGCACCAAAATAATTTGACTCTTAATTTATGTGTTTCAGAATTTTTTTAACAATAAGGTGAATTCGAAGTATTATTAGGCACATGAGAAATAGTTGTTCTACATTCCATTGCCATAAAACAAATGCTATAATGCAACAATTCGAATATCTGTGGTTGAGAACTTTTATTTAGGTTAATTATACGAAATTCATCCAACGGATAAATAACAGAAGATTACGACAATAAATTCATGTTTTCCGCTTCATTTAATCTAGCTGCCTAATTTTATTATTTTATGAATTAGCTGACTCTTCTCCAAAGTTTATGCACTTGGAAGTTTTTTGGGTACAACAAATGATTATGTATAATTTTTGAATATTCCGTTCCTTAATTTTTTGTTCGCCATAAGGTCGCAAAACTGAATTGATTTCTAATGAAGCCGTTTTGGAGTGTCTCAAATTGTTACCAAAAGTCACAAAATATGCAGAGATTGTCATAACAATTGGAACATTAGATGATTTTCATTAGATATGAAGTACTGAAGCTGAGCCTGATTCATAAAAAGTGCTAGTTATTCATTTATATTGAAATTCACTGGAATCGAATTCGAACATGGATAATTTAATCGGGTGACCCATTTTTTTGAAATATATTCAGTGTTTTGCCAAGTACGCAGGATAAACGCGATTTACAAGTCCAACTTGTATCGGAAAAATCCGATATAGTAGAGGAGACCGTGGGAGGTCGACCTTCACCGATCTGATAGTCGATGAGACATATTTTTTATCAAATATAATTTATAAACAAATATGCCTATGATAACTTGCCTATCGAAAAGTGTTCATAGCAATTTTTAATTGAATTAATTTTAATCAATTTTCTTTCATCACCTTCACTATTTTGATAACCGAATGAGTTTCACCTCAACTGATAGTTTTTAACACACATAATATGCCTAGGTAGGCTTGCCTACTTATTTCTGCGCATGGCTACCTGGCAAGCAGATGTGAACAGGTAAGTCAATATAGGTAACTACACCAATCTGTTAACTAATCGAAATTGATATCATAGGTAAGAAAATTATCTTTTATATGCTTTGTAATAAACGCTTTTAACAACATAAATGTATTAAATTTTATTTTTCTATATTGATTACTTTTTTTTATTCATTATACTGAAATTTTAAAAGTAACACTTATTCTTTCCCGCTTTATGGCATTTATTTGATTTGAAATAATAAATAAATTATTCTTTATTTAATTAAAAAAAAATTATATTTTTTTATCATTTTTAAATTTTATAATTTAGCTTCAAAATGAAAAAAAAATTGTTGAATTTTTATTTTTTTTTATTTATTGATATATTGAATTATTCATTTTTGATTATTTCATAGCTGTAAGTATATATAGTGTGAAATAATACAAAAATTGTGATCGAAATTAGAGTTATAATAAATTAGAGTTCAAAATTACTATGGAGTGTAAATAAATGCTGTCACTGTCACTCACATGTACACGAGCATGCGCACTCGGATACATTCAACGGTCAGGTAGCGTGCAGCTGCTATGTTGTGTCCTGTTCTATGACACGGACCTCGGACGCTCTACTTTCTCTCTCGCACCTATCAAATAGCTAAAATTCTAAGACTTTATAGCTTGGCAATAATATTTTATGTACAATTTTTTGCAGGCAAGCCTATACGATTGGTTTTGTAATTGAATTATCTTACCTATGATATCAATTTCGATTGGTTAACAGATCGGTGTAGTTACCTATATTGACTTACCTGTTCACATCTGCTTGCCAGGTAGCCATGCACAGAAATAAGTAGGCAAGCCTACCTAGGCATATTCTGAGTGTTAAAAACTATCAGTTGAGATGAAACTCATTCGGTTATCAAAAGAGTTAAGGTGATGAAAGAAAATTGATTAAAATTAATTCAATTAAAAATAGCTATGAACACTTTTCGATAGGCAAGTTATCGTAGGCATATTTGTTTATAAATTATATTTAATAAAAAATATGTCTCATCGAGTTATCAGATCGGTGAAGGTCGATCTCCCACCGGCTCTTAGACTAATATGACATTCGATAAATATAAAAAAGTCTCACATTTTTTCTCGTATATTCTCCCATTCTGTATTGTGGGCCTGATTGCTTACCTGAAATAAAAAAGTACAATTACTTATCTTCAAAATTAAAAACATTTTCACAAGAAAAGTATGAAGTATCGTCCACAAAAAATGTTAGATGTGGGAAAAAGACAATAAAATACGAATTTAAATGTAAAAATATATTTGGTTACTGGCACTATCATGAAAAAATATTTCAGTAAAACAAAATCAGAGATTATGTTCCTATCACCAGAGGATAAAAACATGTTTGTTTTCAGATTCAGTCCCCACAGAAAATAATTCTGTGTATTTCCAGAATAACAATTTTTTCAAGTAGATGTATGGATATTGCTAGTTATGTAAAATTGGGAGAAACTAAAATATGGAATTGCTTGGACATTATTGTTCATATAAAATCTATATCATAATAAAAATAAATAAAAAATGCTTTTTCCCATTAGTTGTATATATTATTTTCTATCAGCATCGCATCCCCCTTTTTCATCACTTTTGAAAGGTTTATACGTAAGAGTTTTCTAATTTACAACCGAATTTGGAAGTCCACCCATTTGTACAATCCCCAAAGGTTGATAGAAATAAGGATGTTCTCGAAAACTGCAAAGAAAATATATTTACATGTCTTTGGTCACGAGTCAAACTGAACCCGCCATCTTGGATTAAAGGTACATACTATGTTTTTTTCAAAATAACTTCTCAACGGTTAATCTAACGGCAAAAATGTGAAGTTTGCAGAAGACTAAATTCCCAACATTTTTTTCAAATCCTCGGTAACCAACTATCACGTGTCAATGAAATCGAGAATTTGGGAATAAAAATTGATACCAAACTCATGTTTGATCAACACATTAATGAACTCAGAACCAAAGCCTATAAAATGTTGGGTTTTACTGTCAGGATATGTGAAGACTTCAATTACAATACCTTGAAAATACTATAGTGTTCACATGTTAGATCTATTCTTGAATATGGTTCAATTTTATTGTCCCCACCCTATGTGTGTTATTTATGACAAATTGAAAGAGTCTATCAAAAATTATTGAGATCTCGCGTATAAATTGGGTCTAACTAGAGATTAATATACAGGGTGTCCCAAACTCGCCTATTGGATGTTTCTGGAGAACGGGACACAGGATGATTTTGGGTAATTAGTTCTGCTCTATCGATCTAAAATATTTTCAGTGCTGCGTCGTTGCAGCTTAGCAACAACTTTGATATTTTAAATGAGATAACCTATATATTATTGCATTTTTTGCGTTGCTATTGCTTTAAAATCATTTTTGTATAATACTTCCCTATCTCAAACTGTTCGAGAAATTAAATGACCTCTTTATTTTTGGTGCAAAACATATCTTCAATTAAATATTTATTACTGCGGTATTTGGACTCGTACATAGCTGAAAATTTGGGTGTGGTTCACCAATGTTATGTACATTAGTTAGGTCTAAGGAAATTTGTTCTCCATTATACAGGGTCGTTCAAAATTTGTGATTATTTCGATAGATACAAATATGGTGAAAAGTACACTTCTTTAAAAGGACCGCCCCGTTTATTATCGAATATCCCGAAAGACAATTAATGTTCCTTTCAAATGATGAATCATGTTCTTTCATCTAAATAGTCTGGTTTCCGAAATAAAAGCAAATTTCTATAAAAATTTAAAATATCTGAATTTGAATATGTATTATTATCCATTCTGACAGAATCACTATGAAAATCACTGCTTGTCAAACTGGAAGATTATATTGTTTTTTTCTGGTCACAGCACACTTCTACTATTTTCATTTACCAGTATAACGAATCGAAATAGGTAATATATTACCCAATTGAAATGATCTGATTAAAAAATCAAATCAATCTGGAATGATTCGCTTCAAAATGTTCACTCTTTTAGAGATATAGCTGAAACTTGAGTTTTTTTCTAACTCTCAGATGATTTTTGGTATTTTTCAGTAGAATCCGAATATGGCATAATATATAGGGTGTCCATTCAAATAAAATGACTTATAGCTGTGTTTCATAATCACCTACAAGAATATATATTTCAGACACCCTTTATACAATATGATCAAATCGATTTGTTGAAAATATGAACAGGATGTTCATAAAATCAATGCTATTCAATAGAGAATGTTTCCCTTTTCAACATGATCAAATCATTCGATGTTACTGAAATTACTCAATATTTTCTGGGTAAAAGTTGAATTTGAGTCCTGTGTTTTTGTTATTTCGAAATCATTGTTATTAAATTTCAGTGTATATATAATATTAGTAGTTAACTAGAATAATCTCAATTTTATCTTATCCAATGTTCGCTATTTATTGTAAATTGGGTTATACCGTGAAATAAACAAATAAATAAATGAATAACCAAATAAATTAATGAATTTTTACTGGAGTGAGCCCAAACCATTTTTGGACTTGGTGTAGGTTCTAAATGCATGGTACCGTACAGCGTCCTTGGTGGTAAGGAAGCTAGGTGAAATTTGATCTCATTCTTCCAAGATTTTCTCTTCCATGTTGCCACCATAAAAAGCAATGAGAAAGAGGGCTCCAGCGTCTGCGATGTCTTCTGGTTTGGCATTCTGATCTTTGAAGATGACAATGACGGCATCGTCCTTTGTTTTTTTTTGGCAGCCGGAATTTTTTTCTTGGTTGAAGAATGATGATGTGTCACAGAACTTTCAAATTATTCGCGAAATACACTCTGTGAGTAGTTTTGCCTCTCCCCGGTTTTAGATGATCCTAATGCTGTCAGTAGAACTGAAAGATCGAGGTCGATAAAAATCGCCAACGATAAAAACAGCGTCGAATGATGAGCAGAAGAAAATCGTTGTATTAACAATCAAGACATCAGCATCTTCTTCAGCCTGCTTAGCAGTTGAAGCTGTATGTTCGTTTTTTTGTCAGTATCGAAATCAGACGGGCTTTATTTCTTTCAATGGCCAAAAATCGTTTTTGAGAAACTTGAATCGTCATTGTCTCATCGAAAATACTTCCGCAGTCATTTGCTTCTTCGTTTGGCGAAGTCTTTCTGCACTCTTCGTATTTTTCTTGTCACCATCAGATGGATATCCATCAGAATCAACGACTGCATTTGAATCGTAGTGTTTTCGTACGAATTGAACGTACTTTGAACAAATCGACCCGAAAGAATTATAACGATGCCATAGAAATTTATGTAAAATACACACCCCATCCACAACATTGATTTTCAACCGACGAAAACAAAAAGGATGAGGTTCTCTAGTCAACGCGTATAGTTTTTACTGAAACGTCCGATTCCGATCTTTCTTATTTCAGTGGATAGGGTGTACTTCGAAGTTGGACCCATTAGGATTTAAAAGATGAAATCCACCCCTAAGGGTAGCAAAATGAAGGATATTAATCACTCACCCTCTGAATTCTGGTCCGTTAACCGATTCTATCAGGCATAACTTTGTACTGGGTTCTTCGATTTGGATTTTTTTTTTATAGGGATACCTTAGTTTCATATTTGGTTTTCGAATAGAATTATCCACCCTTACGGGTAGAAAAATAGGGGATAATTGATTTTTCACTTGTGAACATTGGCACACATATGTAGTTGACAATGACAGATCGCTATTGTCATTATTTTTGTTCTTCTACATCCGTCACAATCATTATATTCTATGAGAAGATGGAATTATATACAAAGAAATGAAATAAAGTAACCAGAACAACAAACATAATTTATATTACAACAAATAGTAAAAGTAGATAATCATATCATTTAACTGGTAATAGTTGAAGTAAGGTGGGTAAGTAAGTATTTTGGAAGTAATCAAAAACAAGTAGATAGTAATTAGTAGATTTTAGCCACAAAAAAGTGAAAAATAAAAACTTTTCAATAAAAAATTAAACCGACGATATACGGGACTGAAAAGTAAAAAATAAAATAAACCTTCTTAGTCTCAATAACTAAGCTCCTAAACTAATGTAAGTAACTAATTTTGAGTCTGCGCCAAACAAACACTCAACGAAGATCATTAAATTACTTCAAAAAAATAATCAGAATGTCATCGCGCAACTCGATGCCATCATTTTACGCCTTACCTAACTCATTTGCTTGTTTGTTTGGCGCCGACTAAAAATTAGTTACTTACATTAGTTTAGGAGTTTAGTTATTGAGACTAAGAAGGTTTATTTCATTTTTTACTTTTCAGTTCCGTATTTAGTCCGTTTAATTTTTTGTTAAAAAGTTTTTATTTTTAAAATTTTTGGGGCTGATATCTACTAATTATACTACCTACTTGTTTTTTGATTACTTCCAAAATACTTACTTATTAACCGACGAAACCAAAAAAGGGGAAGGTTCTCTAGAGGACGCGTATATATTTTTTTTATGTATGACCACGCATAACTTTTCACTGAGACGTCCGATTCCGATAATTCTTTTATCATTGGATAGGGTGTACTTCGAAGTTGGTCCCATTTGAATTTAAGGATAGCATGAAGAAGGATATTGATCACTCACCCTCTGAATTCTGGTCCGTTAACCGATTCAATTAGGCATAACTTTGTACTGGGTTCTTCGATTTGGATGATTCATTTTTATTAGATAGGGTATACCTCATAGTTGATCATATTTGGATTTCGAATGGAATTATCCACCCTTACGGGTAGAAAAATAGGGGATAATTGATTTTTCACTTGCGAACATTGGCACACATATGTAGTTGACAATGACAGATTACTATTGTCATTATTTTTGTTCTCCTACATCCGTCACAATCATAAGATTCTATGAGAGGATGGAATGAAATACAAAGTAATGAAATGAACTAACCAGAACAAAAAAAATAATATATACTACAACAAATAGTAAAAGTAGATGATCATATCATTTAACTGGTAATAGTTGAAGTAAGGTGGGTAAGTAAGTATTTTGGAACTAATCAAAAAACAAGTAGGTAGTAATCAGTAGATTTCAGCCAAAAAAAATAAAAAATAAACTTTTCAGCAAAAAATTAAACCGACAAAATACGGAACTGAAAAGTAAAAAATAAAATAAACCTCCTTAGTCTCAATAACCAAGCTCCGAAACTAATGTAAGTAACTAATTTTGAGTCGGCGCCAAACGTACAATCAACGAAGATCATTAAATTACTTCAAAAAAATTATCAGAATGTCACCGCGCAACTCGATGCCATCATTTTACGCCTTACCTAATTAATTTGCTTGTTTGTTTGGCGCCGACTCAATATTAGTTACTTATATTAGTTTAGGAGCTCAGTTATTGAGATTAAGAAGGTTTATTTTATTTTTTACTGTTCAGTTCCGTATTTCGTCGGTTTAATTTTTTATTAAAAAGTTTTTTGTTATCCCCGAGTTATAAACTCATGTTACAGTGAGAGTGAGAAAATTCATACACAACAAGAAAAATAACTTCAATTTGAAGAAGATTCCGCTATATAATGTTATTGTGGAAAGATTGAGTTGGAAAATGTAGGAATTTTAGTCTTTTTCAATTTTGTATTGGACATTTTCGTCGTAGGATTACCCGTTGACGAATCTTTCCGAAAAAATATTTTTTTTGTACTTTCAATCCAAGATGGCGGACACTCCCAAGGTAGAAAACTAGGATTTTTCCTCAGGGCCCGGAACTAAATAACATATAACAAAATTCTTACAACCCCACTTTTTGTAGGGTAGAGGCCTTTTTCAGTATATATGTCATAGGAATACTTGCTAAAAAAAAATGGAATATTCCAAAAATCAAAATGAAGGCGCTATAATTCCTAGTATAATAGAGTTATTCGAAAAATTATTTCACTGTTCACGTACTTTGAAATAAGTCATAAAAAATTCGAAAAAAAAAACATTTTCCGAAAATGAGCATTATTTTGTGCTGAGATTGAATTTTCAATAAAATGTTTTTTTTTCAACACGCTGAAAGTCACCCATAGTTCATCCGACTGAAATTCACCAAAAACTGCGCAATTTCCTAAGCAACATTTTATATCCATTATGTATGAATCTATTCTCGATAATAAATTGGCTATAGCAATTTTAACACGAGGGATACCAGGACCGCATGGCTTTTCGGTACGCCCCTACTAACCGTGTTTTTATGCAGTTATGGCAGTATTCACCCGCCATTCCCTGGTGTGAGTATTGTTCTAGTGTCTACTTACAAATGTAAAGTATTTTGTGTTATCCGAGGATTTTGTATGTGATGGATAATATTTATCATTTTGTTTTATTTACGCTTGGATATTTATTTTTAAAAGACTTAGGTTGCGGTCATTTCATTATTATATAAGGTAAAAAAGAGGCAAAAAGAGGGGGGCAATGTTTTAATGCCAATATTTATGAGTCAACCGCAAATTCTTGGCAATGTCAGGAAAATCATAGATCTTCACTGCAATGATGAAAGTTGCAGAAACAATAGGTGTCTATGCAAAAAAGAAGACGTGTTCTTTACGGATGACTGCAATTGCAAACTTGTATGATCCGATAAAGAAACTGAATATGTGGAAAATAGCGAAGACTGAATAATCTATATAATCAAAATGAATCTCGATTCTTTGTAAGCGCAAAACGAGAGAACGGCTGGACCGATTTTGGAAAGTTGCCCGGAAATTGAAAAATTCGGGAGTATGAGAAATTTGGCGTAGAAACAGACTATCGAATCATTTATTAGCAAACGAGGAAATAGCTCAACGATTACACTGTCGCCTATATATAAAAATAACTTGGTTTATTTTTTTTTAATGTTCGTAATACTCCGAATAAGGTTTTCAGGATAAAAAAGGATTTTTAGTAAAGTTAGTTACTATATACCGGGTGAGTCTGAGAGATGGGGCACCCCTATTTTTGAGAGAAATAATCCGATTCAAAGCACGAAAATTAAGGGGTCTATTGAACAACTAAAATGTGATTTTTTGAGATAAAAATTAATTCTGTAGCACTTCCGGTTTCGCCAGATGTGATGTGAGTATTAGTTTTTCAAATGGAACACCTTGTACATTTTCACTTTTTTGAAATCTAGAGCAAATTCAGAACATGATAAGCTAAATTTTTTATAATTTTTTTTTTTCAATTTTTTTTTTAAGGATGATGATTTTTTACATTTTGAACGTTCCTCTCCGATGCCATGTTGTCCGAGAAAATGAAATTAGCATTTTAATTACAATACTTTGCCACCAACCGCTGTTTGAATGTGACAAAATAACTTTTTTTCGATTATCTCATGTTTTTTAAATGGCATCTCTATGGGACAGATTGTTTCGAAGGAAAGGAATCGAATGATACAAAAATTTTGAATATCTGTCGATTATTTTCAGAGTTATCACTATTATGAAAAAATGTACCACAAAATAGTGCAGCCGCTAGACTAAACAACACCAAAATGATGGAAATTTTTAAATATCACGTCTACTCAATTGTCTCATAACGATTTTCAACATTAAAAATTATCATACGTTAAATTTATTATTTTGAATTTGAATACGTGATTTTGAGGATTATCAACATTTATTACAAATTTTTTAAAACAACAAAAGCACAATGCTCTAATACTCTTACTATAAAAATTGCTCAAAATGTTGGCCATTATGTTCCATGCATAATTGCACCCTTCTGACTGCTGCTCGAACTGCTCTAGTTAACTCTGCTGGGCTGATATTATTGAAAGCTGTGATGACTTTTTGTTGCAGTTCCTCGCGTGTCTCACTAGAAGTTGCATATACATCATTTTTTATTGTTCCCCATTAATAATAGTCTAAGGGGGTTAAGTCTGGTGACCTAGGTGGCCATCTGATGGGACCATGTGTAGAAATTAGTTTATTTCTGTAAGCATTATTCAGGTAATTGATTACCATTCCATGATTATGAGGGGGTGCACCGTCCTGTTGAAA
The DNA here is from genome assembly GCA_018342105.1 of Gonioctena quinquepunctata. Lineage (NCBI taxonomy): Eukaryota > Metazoa > Arthropoda > Insecta > Coleoptera > Chrysomelidae > Gonioctena > Gonioctena quinquepunctata. The sequence continues at coordinate 8,587 of JAFIRS010002773.1, read as the reverse complement.
ATAGAAATTTTGCAGAACCAATGGAAGGTCGTCAATGATTGGCTCGATAGCATCCCGAAGAAACGTTAGGTACCTCGCTCCAGTAAGTGATCCATAAAAAAAAATTGGCCCAATGAATCGATCTCCAAGTATACCCATCCAAAAGTTAAATCCGAACCTTTCTTGAGGATTACCTTGATGTAAAAGCCTTGGATTCTGCTGTGCCCAATATCGAGTATTATTTCTATTAAAGAGCCCTCTATTGGTAAATCTTGTTTCATCTGAGTATAAAATTCTCAAAGGAAATTGAGGATTTTCGCGAACATTATGAAGAAACCATCGACAGTATTCAAGTCTTCTTTCATCGTCTCCACCATAAAGCCTTTGATGTATCGGATATTTATCCGGGCGAAACTTATGCTTTTTCGAAATTCTCTGTACAGTCAATTGACTTGCGTCACATTCATTAGCTAATTGTCGTGTTGAAGGAGTCGGATTTACCTCTACATATCCTAGAACGTCCATCTCTTTATCTTCGCTGACTATAACATTTACATTTCGATTTCGAATACGTCGGTTGTTTGGCTCTTGTCTCAACTAACGTTCAAGTTTCACGAAGTATGTCCTACACGGATGTCTTCTACCAGGAAACCTCCGTCTGTATAAATTTGATGCAGCCGTAGAATTCTCCAGACACTCACCGTAAATTAAAAGCATGTAAATTTTTTCATTTTGGCTAAATTTATCCATGACACAGTTATAATGATTGGACTGAGATAACAGTTATTTCGTATTGATACTTATTTGACAGCAGCTATTCATTTATTTTTTTATCCAAAGGCGACTTTGACAAAATTTGGAGTTGACGATGGAAACACATTCCTTTATTGAAACAGATTAAACTATTAAACACTTTCAGAATCTGTGAAAATGGATAGTGTAATTTCTGTGTTCCTATCAACCATAATGGGTACATCATGGGAATACTAGTAATTAGTCTTTTTGAAGATGAATTACTTTCAAAATGTGAATTATAGACGTAATGAAATATCTGCTGGTAGCAAACCAGAATTTTCATTACATTTTTCTGGAGTATGCATCTATTAGAAATACATACAACAAATTTGCCAACTATAGGTATAGGTATAGTAAGTGATATTTCAAATAATGTTATTATTCGGGATTTTCATTAGTCCAGCGGCCACAATACTTTTTGGTACATTTTTTGTAATAGTGATAAATCTGAAAATAATTGACAGATATTCAAAATTTTGGTATCATTCGATTCCTTTCCTTCGAAAGAATCTGTTGCAGAGAGTGTCCCATAGAGATGCCATTTAAAAAACATGAGATAATCGAAAAAAAGTGATTTTGCCACATTCAAACAGCGGCTGGTGGCAAAGTATTGTAATTAAAATGCTAACTTCATTTTTTCGGACAACATGGCATCGGAGAGGAAAGTTCAACATGTAAAAAAATTATCATCCTTGAAAAAAAAAATTTTTGGAAAAAAAAAAAAAGAATTCATAAAAAATTTAGCTCATTATGTTCAGAATTTGCTCTAGATTTCAAAAATGTGAAAATGTACAAGGTGTTCCATTTGAAAAACTAACACTCTGATCATTTCTGGCGAAACCGGAAGTGCTACAAAATTAATTTTTATCTCAAAAAATCAAATTTTAGTTGTTCAATAGCCCCCTAAATTTTCGTGCTTTGAATCGGATTATTTCTCTCAAAAATAGGGGTGCCCCATCTCTCAGACTCACCCGGTATATAAAACGGAATAACGGAATAATGGGATAACGGGATAACGGTAAAACGGAATAACGGGAAAATGGGATAACGGGAAAACGGGGGGGAAAAGGGAAAATAAGGGGAAAACTGGAGAACGGAATAACGGGAATATATATATATATATAAAACGGAATAACGGGTTAATGGGATAACGGTAAAACGGGATAACTGTAAAACGGAATAAAGGGATAACAGGAAGCAGACAGAGTCCATAACCTAGATGGAACAACATAAAGAAAAACAGGAAAAAAAGAAATTCTACGCGGACTAGGATCTTCAGGAAAATTTTGTAGGGAATATAGACAGCGTCTGTCGGGTCAGCTAGTTACATAATAAAAATCCTACTTTAATGTCATCGTGTTGAAAAAAATTTTTTTTTTTAAATGTTGTCTCCTCACAAAAATGCTCATTTTTGGAAAATGAATTATTGTTCATTGAATTTTGTATGACGCATTTCAAAGTACGTGAATTGGCCTTTCGAACAGTGAAATAATTTTTCGAATAACTCTATTATACTAGGAGTTATAGCGCCTTCATTTTAATTTTTGGAATATTCCAATTCCCTTAGTTTTCTCCATGTAACTTTTCCATTCCATATGTGGAATAACATGAGAAATCGACGTGCACAGGTCCCATTTTGATATACCGAAAAAATGAGTAATTGAAAGATAATCCATCAATAAATGTCATGAGAACCAAAGAAACCAAGCAGTCACGATTTGAGAAAAATTCAGACAACTATGTGTAACAAAATTTCTACCAAATTCACAGAAATTGATTCGTCATGAGAAGTGTGCTGGTTCTTCACACTGAACTCTTGTCTATTTCCAACAAGTACTGAGTCACTTTCATGATCTGATATTTATCGGAACAATTCCTTTTCAACATATTTACCCAACTTTCGTTCCGCCCACAGACTTTTCCCATAACAACAATGGTTTTTTGACGTTCTTTGTTGGTTCAAAATTAAACTCATAATGTCGTTTCATCGAGCGTAACGCGTAACTAAGATGTCGATTTAACTCGGAACCTAAATATTCATTTATATCGAATGTCACATTGGATTACTCACCGCGGAGTATTTTCCATCTCAGTGAAAATACATTCGAGAAAACTTGACGAATTTATGCTTATTAAAATAGGAAAAATTCCCCGCTGTCTGGATATGGAGAAGTGAGAACATGGATAATTTATCGCGACTTCACATCTTCACAGGACCGGAGTTGGAGAAGAGTACAATAATTTCACTACACTTGTTGTTGTGATCATTTATTGTGGCAAGGACTAGGAAAATGGTATTCCTTCCCCCCATGAAGTTGGGAATTTGCGCTGTGCCACAATCAGAGTCGTAGTAGGGTCATGAGCGCCTCTGGCAAGAGTTGAATTTTGCACCACCCATCCCAATACTTATTTTTGGGCCCTCCAATACTTATTTTTCAGGAAGAGAAACGACACAATAACTTCGAGAGTGTAATTAATTCAATCTTAAGCATAAACATTGTTCTTACTATTATGTAGGAAGGGAAACAATACAACACGAATTTGTTCATTTGTTGTTTGATCTGAAAAATGCGACCCCTGAAAGTTACGCCCCTGGCAGCCACTCGCCTGGCCAGCCCCTAGCTACGACTCTGACATAAAGTTACCAATGAACAGTCTATGTAGATTGGAACCAATACTACCACAGCAATATCATTGAAATGGGCGTTGATTATGTTAAAAAAATCTCAGTCGAAAATACACTAAAACCTAAACATCCTTATTCGCCCTATTGTCAGTTCTTTCCATCACCAACTCACAACATTGCCAAACATCTCACAAGCATTCTTAACGGAAGAAGCTGTCGCACTCAAAAGAAGTCCTCGGAATTATCGATATTCTTGTGTGCTTTGACATAGTATCCATATTTACAACATTTCTATAATAGACCCACTGGATAATCGGAAAATCAAACATAACATACCCAAAGAAACCTTAAGCATCATCAAACATTGCAAGACTTCTAAATATTGATTTTTCCAAACAACGTCAATAAGATTGTTCCTTTCTTCCTCTACCCTTATAAATCTATACTTGGAAGATTTGAGACCATTCGATCACAAGCCTATTTCTTGGATCATATACGTTGCACATATTCATTATATGAACGCCTGGTACTGAAAACCCTTCAAATATCGTAATCCTAGATCACCACAACAGCAACCATCAAAACATAGAGTTCACAATGGGAACCGGGACTAACATTACCTCCTTTGCTAGACGTTCTTAATACGATAGCCAACGATTCCTCCACTCAAACATAATACAGGTTGTCCACAGAACCATTCAATCATTAAACGGTCAATCCATTCCCAATCCGACATTAAAATGTCCAACTTCATCAAATCTCCTGAAGATCAGCGCTGAAAATGACTCAACAAACTAGTTTTCTTCAAGTGAAAAAAATTCTTATAGACGGACACCTTTCGGTAATGAGGAAATCTCTGAGTCCTTGAGTCTGACTGCGGCTTCCGATGATACTTGGGTTTTCTGGATCAGTGTACCTTGCCTGATGGTTTTTATTACAGTATCGATTCCAGTAATTTTGTGCCTTGTACTAGTTCCTACTAGGTGGGTGCTCTATAGTTCTGGTTCACCAATTGGCTGCCCAAAATTTCACTGTCTTCTGGAATCCAGACCTCTGCAGTTCGCAGTATGTGTGACACTGTTTCTGCTTCCATTCTGCTTTCAGCGAGTTTGCCGGCTTTTTCGTTACCAGTACTGGCACCCAAATTAGCTTGATGTGATTTCGTTCTTCTTTGCGGTCCATACCAACTGAAACGTCACTTCCTGGCTACTCCAGTGTCGCCTGTCTGATATAAATCGATCTGCTTTTCTTTTACTGCATTGAGATACCACGTAGACTTCTGCCTGAAACACAGAGGTGTGATTACTCAATGAGTGGCTGAAATCAGTCCTCGTGTTTTAAATAAGAAGCTTCTGCCCCCACACCATTTTCCGTCTTAGACCCAACTGTGTACCAGATCTTATCCTGTAGAATGGTTTTGAGTCAAAGGAAGATCTGATCTCATGTCTAGCTCGTCTCTGGTTACTTTGCCTACCATGCTCATGTGTCTTGTCCCAACATTTATGTTAACCAGTATGTTTTTTAGTCCGAAGGCACCTAGTCTTGCCTCCCTTTTTACCACCAAGTGGAGAGGAGGCAATCCTAACAGTGTCTCCATGGCTGCAGTGGGCGTTGATCTCATTGCCCCTATAATACCTACACAGGCGAGTCTTTGTATCTTGCCTAGTTTTGTTATTTTGTTGTCCAAGAAAGCGTACGTTAGGGCCAGCTTTTGAACAGTCAATATACCATATGTGGCCTTGGTCCAAATTTTTTCTCAAGGAACGTCTGGCCACAATTAGTGCGGTCTCCGCTTGTCTGGTTACTTTCATCAGATGTTGTTTCCTAGTTAGTTTCGAGTCCAGTCTGTAGTCTGTAGTCTGTCTTTAGTCTGTAGAGTTTCTTTCTCCTCAAAGTTTTATTGGCTCCCAGGCGCCCTAGTTTCTGTCTTCGAGTGGATGTTACTATAGTGGCTTTTTGAGAGCTGATGTTTTGTTTCTCCTCCTAGTCCGTCCATCTAGCTACCGAGTTTAGGGCTCCTTGCATGCGATCTCTAACCGTGGTGTTGTATTTTCACTGTTCTAGGACGAGGTGATGGACACAATACTAATTTTGTCCCTTTACGAACGTGATTTTTTTTTATTTATGTCGAAGACTTCAGTAACATTTTTAGTTTTAATATCGAATGACAATCTTAGCTTTGAAATTCACGCGAGGAAGAAAGGAAATACTCCCCTGAAACTTTTCCATTCCAATACTATTCTAATACCCAGTTAACATGTACATTTTCAGTGAATGAAGTGCAAGAAAACTCGTATAGAATGAGAAATTATCCTTGAATAAACATATCATTTTTACCGTGGAAAGAAATATAATTCCATCAGTGAATTTTGTTCGTTCAATATTTTGGAATAAAAAACATGAAACAAGCTGGGTTGAATTTATTTTTTTATTGTTTTATTTAACGTCGGCCTATTTGACCCGTGCTAAACCCCGACGCCGGTGAGCACACTCCCCAACCGAATCCTCTGTTGTTTCAGTGGTAGGGTTCTTTAACGAGCTCAACATCTATGAACTCGGGACCGCCATCTAAACATCCCCTCCGAAGGACGGCATATCTATCGTCTTATCACGTGCTCATTGATAAGGCGCCTGCAGCTGCAAATATGCTACTATGCTACAGTTGTTAGGGCATTTTAACGCGCACCTTCCTTGTCAGGTGGTCCTCATTCAAGTACTAGCCGCGCCCGATGTTGCTTTACTTCAAATATCGATAAGACTCTCGTCAACATGACCAGCCACCGGTTAACTTTATTTTATTCATGAGAAAACGTAACATTCCGCCAGTGAGTTTGTAATACGGTTAGACACCAAAAGCAAACTTCTTCATATCCAATGGCAACTGCACTGAAAAAAAAAATTGCTCAACTTTGATACCCTGTTTCATTTTCAGACTCGAACTGATGCAAAGGTTCACCACTTGTATTTTTTCAGGGCAACAGAAACAATGAACAGATAAATCGTTATCTGCACCTAGAGGCTGTTTTATTGAGTTCAATATATTTTTTACCCAGCGTGAAAATGAACATATTTAAAAAACCGAAAAAAAATCCTGTGTAGATAATAACAAGGAAGATTGAGTACAGCAAAGCATATCCTTGTATGAAATAATATTACATATGGGGGCATGGAAATATTATTGCCATCAGACAATATCGCAGGTACACGATATATCGTTAATGAGAACATAATTGTCTGGAGGCTTAATTAGGAAACAAAGAGGAGACGGTAATGTACAGGCCAAAAAAGCATGGATGCACGTTACTTGGATGAATTTAATTTGAGTCGCTAGCTACTATGAGAGATGAGTTATGTTTTTCATTAAAATTCAGAGCCTAGAAAAGAGACTCGTTCGATATTAATGTTGAGATGGAAGTGATGTATAAACTTTTTTCTATTTTATTTTATGGAAAGTTCAGCTTCGTGAAGTATTTTCAGTTCGGATGTGTTACGCTGAAATGACAATGAAAAATTAAATCCGTTTCATTGTTATTTAATCGGAACGAAACATTATCTTTTCAATTTTAACGTATAGTGGTTTGATGACAAGATCCCTCTTGAATAAAAGACCTTTTTGAAACTCGTTGACGAAAATCAAGCAAACTGAATTTTCCCAGTCTGAGGTGAATATTGAACAACTATGGGTAGTAATTAATATTGCAAATAATAACTATTTGATTGGGACAGTCTACAGACCTCCAGGTGGTCAAGTTTTGGATGCTATAAATTCTCTAGAGCACTCAATTGCTTCAATGTTCCCCGATACAGATAATATTATATTGATGGGTGATCTCAACTTGAATTTAATGCAAGTGACACCAGCATCTGACTTGCTCACAGATTTGCTGGATTTATTTAATATAACTCAAATAATAAAAGCCCCAACACGTATTACTGAAAACTGTAATACCTTATTAGATATCATAGCAGTTGGTGATATTGACAATTTCTATGCTTTCGCTGACATATTCGTCATTAATTGAATTGAGGATGAAGGTATTATACATCTACAAAAAAAGTCCGCTGTAGTAAATATACAGGGGGATTTAAATAATAGTGTACTCGTTTTCCATATGGGAAATCCTATGCAACATTTATGGGAAATCTGATATAAATTTATTACATTTCTTGGAATTTAAACGCTACTGAGCCTATAATAGTCCGACCGTCAATGAATCAGCTGCTTGCTTATAAGGATTGAGACTGTTCATTGTGGCAGTGTTTACGTCGGAGGAATAATATGATATAATTATCAAATGTGGTGCAGTACAATATTTTAGATTTTTGTTGCAAAATGTTTTATTGTTTTAATCTCCACGAGGCTCTCGTTGAAATTTTCAGTATACAGTTGTATTTCACCGTTTTAGCAAACTTATTACCTACATATAGATTTTGGTATTTCTTCGGATATATTTTGATTTCAGCACATAAAACACGTTATATGATAACACTGAAATTTCAAATCGAAAATTTATTAAAAAAAAGCATCAAATTAACTTTATTAAAAAACTAAAATTCTGAAACACGTTCATTTTTAATTCTAAAATGACATTTTCAAGCATAATTTTATACCTCTCCCTTGGACCCCGTTGGAGTGACAGCACACCCTGAAAAAATAGAACGTGGGCGCGTGTTAGCTTATTTGAAAGAGTTTTTAATTCTCTATCCAGCGATATAAGGTGTTTTTAATTTCTCCACATTTTTCATTGAAAAATATTACATTTTTAATGTAACTGAATAAATAAAAGAACATGAAACATTTCTACTCGAAGGTTCAAACTGAGCGCCCGTTGCTTCTCGACAATAATGAAGGCGTTGCTGAAATTCTTCGAAAACATTTTGTATCATTTCCGGGTTGATTTGATTAATGTCTTGCCTTTTTCTGACTTTTTAACCATCGACGTTATTTGGTCTGTTTTAGTAGACTTCAGAATTCAAATAACCCCATAAAAAATAGACAAGCTGAGGCAAATCGAGAGAACGGGCAGGCCACTCAATTTAATAATAATAATAATAAGTCTTTATTTCCCATATGAGTTAGTACATAGTACAGACAGATATATGACATGTGTAATTGATGGTAAACAAAGTAAAAGGGAAACAAACTTAAAGCTAAGAACCAACTTCATGGGAAAACGCCAAGAATAA